>SSNR01000049.1:347760-454368 GCA_006937965.1 Callopanchax toddi | reverse complement strand
GTGTGTGTGTGTGTGTGTGTGTGTGTGTGTGTGTGTGTGTGTGTGTGTATTAGGATCAAGACTGGAGTGAAATGCATTGATCTCAATGTGTTTAATACATGTTTACGTGATTTTCAGAGTGGATGGGCGAATTTACGAACTGTACTTGAATGCATCATGCATCCACGAAAGATTCAGTTCTCTAACACGGAGTCAGAAACGTGGATCACGTGATCGTGGCGCTTAACGCGGATAATAAACTACGTCAGAGCCGCTGATAAAGTTTACCCATCCACAGAGAATCACAATAAGCAAACAGTTCCGGTTTTAGAATAAGCTGAATGCAATATTTGGACAATCAGTGTAGTTGTGCTTAAAATTCTGAACAGTAAATGCATAAAAACACTATAAACAGTACATTTAGAAATAGTGGCTGTCATGAAATGACTTAAATTACCGGTGGATTGACTAAGAAAGAGGCTACCTGCCTCTCTCTCAGCATGAGCTATTAGCAGCTGCAAATTAGCTCAAGCTAACGGCACAAGAGCGCCGGCCATCACCTCACTGTGAAACATTTAAACTAGTTTGAAGATGAAATGAGCATGTACCCTTTTAAAACTGATGTGCAAATGTACATTATTCATAAAATAGATGCATATATAAACTCACCTGGAAGAGGATGGCTGAGTTCACAGCACCGTGTCTGTCCATGGTTTGTATCAGGGAAAACCAGAGGTTAATTTTGCCCTCTGGTGACAGGAATAAGTATTACACAGATAAACCAATTTAGCTTTAGCATTAGCATCTACAAAAAATGTTTTTTTGTCTTGCCTTTCAGGGCTGCAAATGATGTACACAAAAAATAAAAAATAAGGCATTAGCACTAGCATCTTGCAAAATATTATTTTCTTGCCTTTCAGAGGTCCAAAATGTGAAAGAAAAAAAAAATTAGCTTTAGCATTAGCATCTCCCAAAATATTTTTTTTGTCTTGCCATTCAGGGCTCCAAGACTACGAACAAAAAAAAAAAAAAAATTAGCATTAGCATTAGCAAAATTAGCATTAGCATTAGCATCTCTAAAAAAAGTTTTTTCTGTTTGCCTTTCAGGGCTCCAAGAGTGGAGAGGAAAAAAAAAAAGAATCTCGCCCTCTGGTGGCGTTATAAAAGCATTACAAGAAAAATAGAAAATGAGCCTAAGTAAAATATTTTTTTTTCCAGTTGCCACTCAGGGCTGCTTAAGTGGAAAGAAAAAAAAAAGTTTTTTTTTTTTNTAACTTCAAAAACAATAGAAAGTATGTGTCGACTGCTGTCTCAAAGTCAAACTTAGAGGAAAACAACATTTTCAATTTATTTTCGTGACCTTTGTCAGCATGAGGGATGTCTCACAATCAGTAAGACTTTTCACACATTAATCTCAATATTTCTATGACAGGTTTTTAGTTTGTTGGTGCTGAAATACAATGTTAGCATTAATTAAGAGTTTGAACAAGTCGGCGGGAACTGAGACAAATCGTCATCAAAACCAATCTGGGTTGCTTGTAATTTCATCATGCAGTTTCTAATTCCACTTGTCCTGGTGCAGATTAAACTTTGTGACACTAAACTTTGCATACAGATTGGATTGGCAGGTTTGGCCCCTGGCAACCCAGATGAAGCCGCTACACCTCGATCCTCCTGAGAAAAAGAGAACCTGCAAAACAGAGAGTAGAGGCCAAGAGGGGCAGATTGGGATTGGGTTTTAATTTAAATCTCACGTCTTTGGAATTTGAATTTCAATATTCAGCTCCATAAACAGTAATTCAGAGATACCACCCACCATCCCTGTATAACCGATGGTTTGGCAGCTGCTCTGAATGTGTTGTTTCAGTGTATTTTCATGGCAATGCATAAATAGCATTGGCACTTCATTTGGACATGTTTCTAGCATTTGGTGTGTATTTTTACACGTTTTAAATAACACACCAAATGGTTTCTATCAACCTACAAGAGATGGTGTCACTCAGACACATTACTTATAGCATATCATAGAGTTAAATGGAACCAAATGCAAGAAAGTCCTGCTGCATTAAAAACACCTGATGTAGCATTTTATGACAATTTGTCATTTCACCAAGCTGCAGGAGCTGCAGTCTATTGCATAAATTTGCTGCTGAAATGATTATATATGTGGATCCTAAACTTAATGTATTTACCATAACATACCATAACAACTTTATTTATAAAAGCACATTTTAAACACAGTGTGTGAGCTGACCGAAGTGCTGCACACCATAAAAAACCATACAGAAACCAAGTAAAAACAAAATAATAGCAATCATTAAACACCTAAAAACATTTAGATTAAAAAACAAATGAAAATGACAATTTCATTGTGAATATTAAGATATATTTTTGACCTTGTTTAGGTCAGATTGTTTTTTCCCTGAAACTCTTACTTCTGTTGTGATCACATTGTGGCAGTTTTTTTAATTTTTTTATTATCCGTTTCTGATTATATTGATATTATTAGAAGGTCTCCTTATGAAGACCTTATGATTTCTTTACTGTTTTATGTGAATACGTAGGCCAAAACTGTGTGTGACCTAACTGCGCCACATTTTTAGTGAATTGGTGATAGGGATTTGTACCAGCAACATTTTCGGTCAGATGAAAATATTTTTGCTTCATTCCCTGCACTAGTGGTGAGATGGGATTTTTTGTGCGTCTGAAAACTGATTTGCAAAAATGCTCCCCACCAAAAAAAGTTTCACCAGCCGCCACTGGTCATGACAATCAGCTCAACTAATGAAGTTTTTTAAAAACACAATAAAGTCATATTGTCGGGTCTACACTCCCTCCTCCACCGTTCTCACCAGCTGCACCTCATCTAATTCATCACCAGCTGCACTCCATCTACTCATCAGCAGAGGAGCATAAGAGGAGTGGAGCTTCGCTTGGACGGTGCCAGTCCGTTCCACCTCGTTGTGGTAACACAGGTCTCACTCTCTGGTTGTTTTTGTTGTCTTTTTCTGTATTACTCATCTCCTGCCTTTGTCTCAGTTAACATCACGGCTGCCGTCCTCGACCTCGCTTCTTGCTCCTCTGGATTCCTTCAAACCACAACCAACCACAAACCCTCCGGAACCACCGATCCGCCAACAGCCTTCCTCCAGCCAGTCTTCTACCCCGATCAGTACCCTCCCCAGCTCCTCCGCCTTCTGGACACAGTAAGCCACCTCTCCTCTATGAATATATTCCCTTTTTAAGTTAAACCCTCCGTTCACCATCTGTCTCCTCTCTCTCCGAAGATTCCTCCTGGTTCCTGAACCTAGCAGTTCCCGTCATATCATTTCAATAAACATATATTCTTCACTTACCTTACTGTGTCCTCAGTTGTGTGGCTCCAGGGTCTGGTACTAACCGTTCATTATGACAGAACGGACTGGCCAAACTCCAGATCCTGCCGCACAACTGCGAGGCGCTGTGACCGAACAGGGCATCCTCCTAGGCCGACACGACACCTTGATCCAGACGTTGGCTCAACAACAGCGGGATCTGAACCAGACGCTGACTCAACAATTTCACGCTCAATCCCAGGCTTTTGATAACATGCTCCAACTGCTCCAGAACATTGTGAGTAGCACATCCAATAATCCTCCTCATCCCGCAGCCGTATCCGGAACGGAAACATCGCCGCAAACTTCCACTTCCGCTGACCAGAGTCCCGCTTCCGCTACAAGCCTCATAACACAACACGACGCTGATATCCCTACCCCTACAACCTTCTCCGGCGATGTCAACTTGGCTCGCGGATTCCTTCTCCAATGCACCCTGGCACTCCGACAGTCCCCACGGAAATACAACACAGACGAACAAAAGATCTCTTTCATCACTGGTCTTCTTCGTGGCAGCGCCCTCCAGTGGGCTCAGTCGGTAATCACACCTGAAAATATACACTTGATTCCTTTTAATGCCTTTCTGAGCTTATTCAAACAGACCTTCTCTGGTGGATTCGATTCTGATAGAGCAGCCCGACGTCTTTTGTCCCTCAAACAAGGCAACCGTCCCATGGCAGAATTCCTGGTGGAATTTCGTACAATCGCAGCTGAATCTGGCTGGGACTCTGTAGCACTAAAAGGAGTATTCTGGAACGCTATCCACGATCGTCTTAAAGATGAAATTGCTTGTAGAGAACCCCCTGAGGATTTGGAGGCCCTCATAAAGTTGGCTGGTCGCATCGACGCCCGGATGCGTGAGCGGGCTACAGAACGAAACCAACGCCCCGTTAGTAGGTCCAGCAGCATTCCGGTCAGTCCACTTAAACCTCCCCTTCTTGCCATAATGCCTGCCCCAGACAGAGCCCCTGGAGAACAATCAGGCTTGGATCAACCCGAACCCATGCAAGTAGGTCGGGCCCGGCTCTCTCATGAAGAGAGGAGCCGCAGACGTGCTAATGGCAGCTGTCTGTACTGTGGATCTCCCTTACACCACATTGCTTCCTGTCCCGTCCGCCCAAAAGAGAATCCCCACCAATAGTTCCGGGGTTATTGGTGGGTGGATGTTCAGGGAACAACAAACCCCGTTTCACCCTCGTGATCCAGATCCACCATAATCAGACCCTCCTCTCTGTTCCAGCTCTTGTAGATTCAGGGGCTGAACAAAATCTGATAAATCCTTCCCTTGTTAACCAGCTACATATCCCCGTTCGACCTCTGGATCCTCCTCTGGCAGTCTCTGCATTGGATGGACATCCTTTAGTGACTATCACCCACCACACCTGTCCTATATTCTTCACTGCCTCTGGAAATCACCAGGAGGAACTGGAGTTTCTGGTCTTCCCTACTAATAGCTCTCCTGTGGTCCTAGGTTATCCCTGGTTGAAGCTCCATAACCCCCAGATCAACTGGGCTGACTCCCGCATCGAGGCCTGGAGTCCCCTTTGTTCTGCCCGTTGTCTTTGTTCAGCTATTTCCAGTTCAGGACCGAAGNAAGACTACGAACAAAAAAAAAAAAAAAATTAGCATTAGCATTAGCAAAATTAGCATTAGCATTAGCATCTCTAAAAAAAGTTTTTTCTGTTTGCCTTTCAGGACTCCAAGAGTGGAGAGGAAAAAAAAAAGAATCTCGCCCTCTGGTGGCGTTATAAAAGCATTACAAGAAAAATAGAAAATGAGCCTAAGTAAAATATTTTTTTTTCCAGTTGCCACTCAGGGCTGCTTAAGTGGAAAGAAAAAAAAAAGTTTTTTTTTTTTAAATTCTCATTTTTACAACAGTTTAAGTATATTAGACCAGTTGTGACAATGTTTCAAAAAAAAGTTTTTTTTCCGTTTGTACTGGTCAGAAAGTCAAGCGGAAAAATATTTTTGACCAAACTTAGAAAATTGGCCACCCTTAAAAAAAATTTTTCCTCGCTTGCCGTTCAGGGCTTCCGTAGGAAACAGTTACTGCCTCATAACAACTCTAATCTTATGTGTTTTTAATGGTTCACAACTCTTCCTGTCAGAATTGTAAAAATACTTTGTAACTGCAGCCCTGTAGCCGTTATAGCTTATTCATCTAAGAACTAATCTAATTTCTCCAAACTGATGCTGTTCAACAGATACGTACCTGCTCATAACCCACTTTAAGAACTTTACCACATTTTATTTTGTTTTCCTGACATGGTCCCAAACCACAGGGTGTAGGACAAAGTGTATGTTTGTGTTGTCTTAGTCCTGTACAGGTCTGGAAAACACACAAACAAAACTTTAGGATGAGAGATGTGATCAGGCAGGTAGAAAAGAGCCAGGAGAGAGAAGAAAGGTCACAACCCAAACAACTCAGACAGACCTGCAGACAGACGGGAGCTGCTGGGAACACGGAGGAAGAAAAACACACAAACACCCTGGAATCTGCCAGAAACACAAGTTTATAATCCTAACAGAAAATGTCAAAATAATATTTAGTTTCTTTGATGACAAATGAAATCTTCACAGGAAGAAACTAAACTACATAACAAAAGCTGAGGTTTCAGCCTGATCACGGATTGTACCAATTAACTCAATATTGTGACATTACCTGATTAATTTTTAAATTATTTGCTAGTATATCTTTATTTATTGAATCTTGTAATAAAATCCTCAAACAGCCACTTTGATGTTGCTCTCCTCTGGGATGAGGTGTCAGGAGGTTTGTTGCAGCTGGTTACAGGATTGTGTTTTAATGTGACAAAGAGCTGAAGACTCTGACACGTAAAACATACTAAATATGATAATGAGCTCAGTGTTTATTCAGAATAAATCTGCTTGTTCTGTGACAATTCCAAACTTTGTTCTCCTGCTTGTTTTTCACTCTGAATAAAGGCAGCTGAGGTGGTTTATGTGATTTATGATGGAAAAGTAAAAAGTGCAACAGCTGTGGTTCCTTCTCAGAAGCACATATAAATGTCAGTTAAAGGTAATTTATTCCCTCCAGACGCATGTTGCAGACTCATGCATGCAGGTACAAAGAGAACAGCAAGACAACTTTTAATTTTCTCCAGTTAGACATTTTTCAAACTTTTTACTCCAGTTTGCCCATAATCTTTGGTTTCAGTCCTAGCTGTTTAGACTAAAATGCTGATTAGTTTTAGTCCCATTTTAGTCACGTCTATATGAGATAGTTCTAGTCCGGTTTTAGTCAACGGAAACTCAAAAAGGTTTTAGTGTTAAAAAGCATTAATCCTTTAACAAAGTAATTTAAATCAATAAGTTGGTAGTTATAATCACATCAGTCAAGACAAAAGTCGTTTTGGCACTAAACAGGAAAAGTAACAAAAAACTACAATAACCAAAGTATTCAATAAACACTATTGGTCTAATGTTCTGCCATAATGATAAAGACAGGTCACTGTTTAATGAATAAAATCACTAATCAGGACTTAAAGCTCATTAGTTTAGCTTTAGCTCAGCAGCAGTTTGAATTTATTGGTAAAAAAAAAACAAAAGAAACAATGACTCACTGTGGAGTTGATTATTACATAAGGGACAATCTGGAATCAATCAGCAGGGTTGTCACAAGCTGTCAAGAAGGATTCTTTGAATGAATATCTCATTATTGTCACAAAAAAGGTGTGTTAATGCTATATTTTGTTATAGCCAAAAACAACACTGTGTCTGGATCTAATTTACAATCCACACAAATTAGATTTTAAAAATATATATTTATAAATCCATAAACACCCAATCCCTTGTAAAAGGTCACTGTGTGTTTACCATCAGAGTTTGATACAAATAGTGTCTCAAATTCAGATTTATAATGTAAAAAAGGGCAAAAGTAAAGAAATGAGTGTTCTTTATACAAACACCTACAGGAGGAGAAGAGTCATCAATTCAAGGAACAACTGTCATGGATTGGAGGTTAAATGCAGGACCCAGGTGCAGATGAAAAACAAGCAGCAACAGGCAGGTAAATAAGTAAACAAACAAACAAAGGTTTTATTTCACAACAAACCAAACTAAGAACAGAAGCAAGTAGCAAACAAGAGAATCTGACAAGCAGTGAATGAACTGAGGAGGTAGGTGATCAGGGTGACAAGGGGCAGCTGTGAGAGTGGTTGATTGCTGATGAGATGAACCTGTAGTGGTGGCAGGAGGAGGAACGGATGGAAACAGGGAAGGGGCAAACAACACTACATAAATAGAACAATAAGGAGCAAAATAAACATGGAACAATAAACAGGGGCATGAACCAAGGTAGAAGAAAACCAACTAAACCACAGATCAACCCTAAACTTAACCACAAAGTCTAAGACCTAAACAGGGAACACAGGGGGCATGAACCAGAGAAGAAGTGGATGGACAGATAAACTAAATAAGGGACTGATGGGAGGAGTGGCTTAACGTGACAGGAGGGGAAACAAGGGAGAAAAAGACTAAATAAACTAAAAACAGGACACAAATGTGTGTGATAAAGGCAGCATTTCATACAGGTATGAATAATATAAATGATTGATCTACAATCATAATACCAGCTTACAAGTAGCATCAACAATTAGAGGAGAGTTATAAAGGCAAACCTGATAATAATTGGGATCTCTTTCAGCCACAACAAACTATAAAAGCACAAACATGATTACCTGTTAACAATAAAAACACTAATGTTAAACAAGTGACTCCTACAATTTCATGAGGTTTGAGTTGCATTAGTTCAGATGTGTTATAAGTAGAGGAACAAAAAGTCTACTGTGAACGATAAAAGTATAGGCTCACTGAGCAAGTAGAAACAATCTGCATGAGGGAGTTAAAAGTTGAATAAAAACACAGAGTAATGTGCTTTAGTGTCCGAGGAGTGGATCGCCAAAGCTCACACCTGGGTCTGCTACTTGATCCACAGTGATGTAGGTGCTGGGCCAGAAAGCAAAGCTCTCAGTTTACTGGTCGATACACATTCCACTGGTCAGGAGGATTGAAATCTCAAATACAAGTGACCCAAATGAGGTTCCTCCAGAGGGTGGCTGGGCTCAGCCTTGGAGATAGGGTGAGGAGCTCAGACATCCAGTAGGGAGTTGAACCACTGCTCCTCTAGAGGAACCTGCTGAGGTGGTTTGAGGGTCTGGTGTGTTTCAGGCATGTCCTGCTGAAAGGAGACCCCTGAGCTGACCCAGAACATGCTGGAGGAAGTATAGGCTGAGCTGGGAATGCAGATTCTTATCCTAATCAAAAAATACACAGTACTCAAGAAACACGTGGCAGAGCCATCCCCAGTGAGAGTACTCTGTTTTGTTTTCTGGGAAAAGTTCTTTAAATATTTTATAAAATTCACCCTGATTTTATTTGCCTAACAGTTTATTTGGGTAGAATGCTCCTATGTGTCCCAGCTGTCAATAAACTGAGAGAATGCATAAAAGAGGTGAAACCAGAATTAGAGCAAATCTGTATGCAGCGCTGAGAGTGGGTGTAATCACAGAGACAAGTGCTGCAGGCAGTACCAAACCAAATCAGCACAGTCTTAGTGTTCTCTGTAGGGCAAAAAAAAAAGTTTCATCTATATCTTTCTCTTTTTCTCGTGTTCATTTTTTCCAATTACAAATGTACATTACAGTTTATAATCACTGACATCTAAATAGAACTTGGGAGGGATGATCAGTGGCTTCATTATACTTTAAAATATCTCTTAGCTTTTTTAATATTTCACATCTCTGTCACATCTTCAGTGTAATATATTTCAAGTGGTTCCAGTCACTTGCACATTTTAATTTAGCAGTGGCATCGCAGTGAAAGACCAATCAGGGTGTTCAAATTTATAGTAAATTAAAAGCTGCAATTTCAGCAACTATACTGTAGAAGTTAAAGCAGACAAAGCCTAGAGAACATCAGAGAATTTACCAAATACAAGCAGTAATAAAGCAAGACAAAAAAGTTAGACAAAAATGTGTTAAAAATATTTTAAAAATCAGATGTTTATCAGCAGATTAAATGACAACAATGATTGTTGCATACCTTTAAATTCAGTGTTTCTAGTATTTGAATTACCATAAAAATGTAGCGGTATTGAAGGAAAAACTGCTTTTATTAACTTAAATATGACTAAACCAAACAGTGTTTATTATGCTAGAAATCTCTCTGCTGTTCTTTGTTTTTAGAGTGCCATGAAAAGCAGGATCCAACACAATAATTCATTTGTTCCTTCTGCCAGCAAGCCTTACTGTTTTCATAAGCTTTACAGATGTATACGTACTAACATTTCCGGTGCCAAAATATCAGCTGCAAGGACCTGCGGCAACTAGGATGTTGGTTTCCCTTGTTCCCACAGTCAAAGTGCTTATTTTAATCAGAGGAGACATTCAGGATGCAGTCAGCGTGGGTCACTATTCTGTAATAAAATGTAGCATGAACAAACAAGAGAAAAGGAGCACACAAATGGCTCTTGTTCACATCTCTGATAAGTCATTATTCATGCATGTATTTACTAACAAGAAATTATTTCCACAAGTCACGGATCATGAAGGGTTGATGCTTTGGGTTTTGCATGATCCAAGTAAAAGACAGATTCAGATTCTGCATCTGCATCTTGACTCACTTTCCACTAAAAGGAAAACTTGCCAAGGTAATTTGATCTTGGAATGCCACTGTCTCAGAGTTTTATGTGCTTCATCCAGTGGAAAGCTTTTAGTCACAGGTTTCAAACTGAGATTCCAGTATGTCATCAAAAAGATTGAGAGTCCTCCCTGATCCACTGCCAAAAACTGAAACACGAGTCTTCACTGCCTTTTTTTACTGCTCTGATCATCTTCCTTTTGTAAACTGTTCAAGGAAGTTCACAAATTCTAACCTTAGACAAACATTACAACCCAAACAATTATTTGCTTTTTAAGATTCAGATGGCGTTCTTACCAGAAAGCAAAGTCTCTCGTGCTGTGTGTGTTGTAATCTAAGCTTCTGTGTCAGGTCAGGTGATCTGACCATGCATGATTTTCTGGCTTACAGCACAAAGCATGGCCTGGCAAGCCAGACTCAGACCTGCCAACCTGTATGCATTTTGCGTAGCAACTACGCAATTTGACATCAAAGTACACTGGTACGACTCGCCCCTCTAAACTATGCAAAGAGCTGCGGACATGTGTTTTGTGGCAAATGTGCGCGTGCTCAGGTCAGACAACACGATGCAGCAGCGTCTCTGCTCCAGGGACCAGCTGGCAGAGATGGGTGTGGCCAACCCTGCAGATCTGACAGGTCTGGGTTGGTCACGCCCATCAGGAAGAACAGCTGATAATAGGTGCGTTCGAGATGAGCCAGTTCTGCGCAGATTCGATCACCGGTGATCGGCGCCCATTGCATGCCGGTTAGATTTCTGTCCAACTTGACGCCGACTTGCTCTGATGTCATGCCTACGTAGGCAACAATAACCTCGTGAGATCAAGGCGGCCGCAGATTTTGGAGCAAGGCGCTGCAGTTGCTCTCCACCGGCTGCAAAACCGAGGGCATGACGGGAAACGCCTGGCTCTCACCTGATCTCAGATCTGATTGGTTCACGTTTTGATCCAAACATCCTGTTGCAGAATGCGAAATGTTATTTTATATATATATATATATATATATATATATATATATATATATATATTGTAAAAACATGCCACGTTGATGATGTCCACTATAAAGGCCACAGTGAGAAATGTGATTTGTTTCAAAGAGTTTTCAGTAGGAACTGTTTCCATTTTCTATAAAGTTCTAATAAAACTACTGTCTGATTTTTATAATCATATCATTTAGTACAGAGCACCATCTTGTTTATTTTCTTTGACTGATCTGATCTCTCTGGATATTTGTCTATTATTTAGTTTACATTGTTCACTCTTGAATTTGTTTTGAAATACTTTGAACTTCAAATAAAGATTTTGGAAAAAAAGGAAAGTCATCTGCTATTACGGACATTAACGCGATATCTTCAGACATATCATCATCTACGAGCTACATTTAGGAAAATCTGTCCGACTTAGAAGTCGACTTTTAGCCGCTCCCCCTGCTGCGTCCGCCTGCTCTCGTCTGTTTTCCAGGCGAGGCGTAGTTCATCTCGAACAAGCCCAATGACATGGCACACCTACATCGGTGACACTTTAGATGAAGACTGCAGACGTGAGTCAAAACATATCAAGAAGGTAGTTGAACTTAAAATCATCTATTCAATTCAATTTAGCTTAACTGAATTACATTGTCTCACAGGGCACAATACAAAATTACAGCCAGTGAATGGGGAAATTATTGTGTGCAAAGCAATGGAGTAGCAAAAGTCTGCAAAAAAAAAAGCCACGCAACACAAGTAGTACTCAAAACATTTTGACAAGGTTGGCAGGTCTGCAGACTATACTTTTATATGCAGTTTGCAAAAAAATTGGTCTTGAAATCCTTCCTTCTGTTGAGTGTGCAGCCTCAGGGTGCTGCAGTTTGGAAACCTGGATATCAGTGGCTGGTGCTTGGCTCCTGTGATGAACCTGACCTTCCCTATGGACCCCACCCGTGCCTATTCATCTCATCTGTTATGATGTCTGACAAGCAATTGGTGTGAAAAGGCAGATGATTGGCCAGTAGCTAGTTACAATTGCCAGTTTTTGAGGGTCCATCACTGGAACTGTCCAGTCTTGGATCAGCCACTGTGAACTCGGCCCATCCATTAACAGCTGGGTCATTTTAGCTGCCAGGCATTCATGGAAAACAATCAGTTTCTCTCTCACCTTCTCTATTTTTAGAAGGTAAAGTAATAAACAGATGAGGAAGTTTACTATCCATTACGCTCATACATTTTGGGGGTGACCATGGCTTAGGGGAATGGAGAATGTCTACTGTGTGGAAAGTCCAGGGTTCAAACCTCAGCCCAAGTCTTGTTCAAGGTACTAAACCCCCAACTGCTTTCAGATTTCCCTTGAAAAAAGTTCCTAATTGTCTTTTACCTGAATGAACAAATAAGGGTTAAAAAAATGCTATTTTGCATTTGACAGACCCTGCCAGGCCTGGATGGTTTTAGGTAAACCATCCAGATTTTCAGAAAGTTTTCAGAGTAAATAATCAATGACCTCATTCATTTTCATCGCCAGAGTCCGCCCCATTCTCTCTCGGGCCACTACGGAGACGCTGATGCATGCTTTTATCACCAGTAGAATTGATTACTGCAATGCCCTGCTTTCTGGTCTTTCCAAAAAGAGTACTTCAGGTCTACAACTTTTACAAAACTCAGCAGCCCGTGTCCTGACAAAGACCAGGAAGCGGGAGAACATCACTCCGGTTTTAAAATCACTGCATTGGCTCCCTGTATGTTTTAGGATCGATTTTAAGATACTGTTAATGGTTTTTAAGTGTCTTAATGGTCTTGGCCCTTCTTATCTTTCTGAACTGCTTTTGCCATATGAACCCTCGCGGTCACTGCGCTCCTCTGGCAGCCGTCCCCTAGTCATCCCTAAAGTCAGGACACACACCCACGGCGAAGCTTCTTTTAGTTATTACAGCCCTCGCCTCTGGAACGGACTGCCTGAGGACCTCAGGACCGCAGAGAACGTTCAGGTTTTTAAGAATAGACTCAAGACCCACCTTTTTAGATTAGCTTTTAACTGATTATTATTTATTTAGTTTTTTATTCGGATTTTATTGGTCATTTTACTATTCATATAAGTTCTCGTTATTTTATATGCTACGCATTTTAATCCTCCAGTGTTTCCTCTGTGGAGCCCTCTGCCTTGGGACCGGTGGTCGGCGGTGGCGGCTCGGGCGCTCCCCGGTAGGGCCCGGGCAGTGGCGGGGGTTGCCACCCTCCATTCCCAGGTGCCCTTGGTTGGTGTGTTGGCTGCTGACCTGGTTCTACAGCTGACGAGGCAGAGGGCCCACTTGATGGCGTGTTTCTCATTACTGGAGCCATCTGAGCTCAACATAGTGTTTACTGTGGTTTTTATGTGTATGTGTGCCTGGGAATTGGTTTTGGACTGGGAGGGGAGAGTGTCATAATTGTTCTATGTGTGGGAAAGGGAGGGAATGTGGATTGTATGGGTCATTTTAATCTGTCAAGCACTTTGTGTTGCTCGCTGGGGCATGAAAGGTGCTATACAAATAAAGTTTGATTTGATTTGATTTGATTTTTTCAACAACTTATATTTTCACACAAGTCACACAAAAAAGCATACAAACACAAACACCCTTTTAACTGGAAATATATAAAAAGATGATGTTTCTCATTGCAGCCTGCAAATGGTTAGCAGGTGGAAATCTATGGGATGAGTTCCTGAAGAGACTTGTTACATTAAAATTTAAAATTATACAACCAAGAGAAAATGCCAAGGTTTGAGTGGTGTGCTGTTTGAAAAAAAACATTTATCAGAAGGACAAAGGGTGAACAGATAGATGCACAATTGATGTCGTGGCAGGGCACATTGGAAGAACAACATCCAAATGAAGCACATCGAATTTACATGAATTTGTATTTTAAAACAAGCTGCACTGGCTGGATGAATGATGGAAATGGGTAAGAGAGTTTAAATGGGGCACAAATGCACAAAAGAGCCCAAATCAAGAGAACACAGTGTGCCATGCAGCTGGAGGGATGTTGAAGTCACATGGTGTCATGCACAATTGTTGCTAACAACACTGTAACATGCTGTAGCATGTTACAAGCCTTGAACCTAATTGTCTTCTTGGAATTTTCCATCATTTGGCTGGCTCACAGTCACATGCAGACAGTATCATTACTGTCATTGATAATTTTATCATTACTTTTAAAGGAACCAATTGTCACCATACTGATAAAGTGAGATGTCTGATGGGAAGTGGTAAATGTATGACCTCAAGGGACTTCACTGAGGCTGCTCTGTTTCTGAATTTCAAAATAAAACACAGTTGTAATCATGTGAAGATACTGAAGAGGTGATTCCAAGTGTAGCAGTTAAAGCCGTAAACACTTTATTTATCCATTAAATTAAATGGAATCTTCCCAATTTTTTTTTTTTTACTTTTTAAAACTCTTTTTTAAATGTTTCAGATTTAGGCCACAGATCTAACTTTAAAAGTGATCAAATACTTGCACTATGAAGAGTTAAGAGTCTTTTTACCTCTGGGAATTTGCAGCAAAACAAAACCAACCCCAGTTGTGCGTCCTGTCTTTGCCCAACAGCCTCTCATTAGTGACGGGATCTGTCCAGTGGCTAAACATTGGTAGGTCTAGCTCCAGACTCCTGATAAACAGTTAAATGTGGTTAGTGCTCTGTTGCCTATCATTCCCTGCTTGCTGTGAGGGATTGACCTCTTACCCCTATGCAAGACGCAGGGATGCAACCTTTTAGATTTAAAGCCATGTGTAATTTTCAGTTTAAGAGATAAAATCAATCAAAAAGACTTTATTAATCCTGGAGGGAAATTAGATTTTTCAGTAATTAATTTAGGTTTCATCAAAGAATTATTAAAGATGGTTATAGCTGTGGTCCACCATGTTCTTCATTTTATGAAGATTACATTGAGGACTCTGACACCATCTGGACCTGTAGCTTTGTTCTGGTTAAGTCCAGCTGACTAGAGACAGACAGGAAGGGGGGGGGGGGTGTCAGTCAATGTAGACCCAGCATCTCCTGATGTGGTTGACCACAACAATGGAGCAGCAGCAGAATTCATAAAAATCAAATATCAAAACCCAAATGCAACAGTTTGCCCATATAAAGCGCTGGTTGAGTTGACTTCAGGATGACATCATCATCACATAAAATAAAACGCACAATAGTAAAATCACAGCTGTAAGTTTTCAAAGTGTAGAAGTCTTGTTAAACATGCGCTGCACTGAGACTACAATAAAATAGTTTGGTCATGTCTGTATGAGAGCAAAAGCCTCGTTTCTCAGGTTGTCATGTTGCAGTTCTTTGTTACCCATTTTCTTCTTGTCATATTGTACAGGTTCATCCTTAAAGCTTGACTCCGTGTCACTGCGTTTACTTTATGACATTCACAAAGTTCTGTCCTCTTGTACCTGGTAGTGAATAGCAGAAGCTGTCAATCATAACCGGTGTTCAGTGATCCAGGGAACAGATACTAATCTGACACGTTTCCTGTATTTTGAGTATCTGAGATAGGTAGGTTTCTATTTTAAAAAGGTTATGAATAAAAATTTATTTTGAAAGAAAGGCAGTTAATGACCAGGATTCCAAATGAAGTCCAAATAAATTTGACTTAAAACTTAAGCGTTTGCTTTTAAAGCTGAAATGAAAACTTTATAAAAGAATAACAAAGTTTAATCAAATTTCTGCATATTAAATTTAGGATATTTCTGTATATACTGTAAATGACAATGTGAATATTCTTTAATCAGAAATCACTATAGCTATTTTTCATCTAATATCAAAAGTTTGAGGTTATTCGTAGGAAACATTTTTCATAGTAGCAGTGGCAACAGCCCCAGCAAAAACGCCCAGGCTTCCCTCCCCAGCCACTTCAGCCAGCTCCTCCAGGAGGATCCTAAGGCGGTCCAGATCAGCTGTGAAACAGTTCCTTCAGCAAAATTGTCCCTCATTGACATTTTTTCTTTTTTACAACACACACACATTAAACAATTTCCTCCATTGTTTAGTTTTAATTCAGAACGTTTTTTGCATGAGAAGCAAACAAGAAAGCAAAGAAGTTGACTTGATCCTGAACTTATAGAACTTACCTGGATGGCTGACAGCTGTCATCAGCATCTTGTTTCATTCAATTATTTATAATTTTGCAAGTGCAATAAAAAGTATTTTATTGCACTTGCTGGAGCAAAGTGTTGACTATATTTTATATGAATATGTAATGTTTTCTTTCATTAAGCAACTCAGTGAAAATGAATGAAAAAAACTTTCCTTTCAGACGGAGCCAAGCAGACAGTGTGCCAAGTGCTTTGGGTAGAGAGACGGAGTGAAAAGACCAAGAAATGCAAACAAATATCAGCATAAAAACAGAGGCAGATAGATCTGAGTGGCAAACACAGATCAGAAACAGACTCAGAGATGATCACAGAAAACAGAACTGAAAGAAAACCAAGAAGCAGAAACTGAAGGTTATTTATTCCTTGGTAGCATCCATGCACAAAGACAGAAAAGCAGTTGCTACATCCATTATATAAAGTCACCCAGTAGCTTAACGGAAAAAAGGTTCACTGTCTAAATCAGCTTTAAGCTTATTTAAAGAAGAGAAACATCATCCTAACGTTAAAAGTAAATGTTTATTTTTCCAAATCCTGCTAGCTTAAAGCCGTGCTTCTGGTTCTACCAGTAGAAACTTTTAGAGATACAAATAATCCTGAGCTCTGAGGGTGAAGAGCTGTGTTGGGATTATACGGCACCATGAGGTGGTTCAGATTTAATGAAGTGTGGTCAGAAAGGTCTTTGAAGTGGGATTTTAAATTATATCATGGATTTCACAGACAGCCAATAAAGAGACACTAATATTGCCTCATCATGCCCCTTGCTGTTTTCTGTCTTTGGGATATGGTTTTGTAACAATAGAAATATAAATACCACAGACAGGGTCGTGTCTTCTAACTGATAATAAAGTAGTGGTGAAACCAGTGGATTAGGACTTCATACATTCAGAGCCATTCTTTATATAAAAGGCTTTGTGATAAAGTTTCTCAAATCAGCTTGTTTCGGTTTATTTGCATCTATCAGACATCAGCAGTTTGAAGCTTTGTGGAGAACGTTCACTACTTTAATCAGCTTTGGCTCTGTGTGATGTGCTGTTTGTAACATAATTGGTTAGCAAAGAGTTAAAAAATTACATTACATTATTCTCGCATGTTGAAATATTTCATAATGAACCGTCTAACTAAGAAATGTGTGGATGTTAAAACAACCCCCTTGAGTGAAACGCCCATGGCAGCATCATCACCAGTCTACAAAAATTCTTTAGAATTTAACTTCACTTAAAAAAAAGATAATTTGTTGTATACTGACAGTGTGCCATAAATTTTAATTCAGAAAGATCCTCAGAAAAGCATCAACATGTCGTACTATAGGCCCTGGAGGCTCGAACAACAAACACAACATACATCAAGCTTTCCTTGTGGTGATTTTCTATTTTCCACAACAGGTTGCAGAGGAGTTCAGCGCAAAATTCCCTAGGCTTCCAAAACTACAAGCAGGTAAAAGTTTTTGGCAAGCAAAGTCTGTAGGTTGTACAGCACTCCCAGCTCTGATATGGTAAAAGTACGCTTTAAACTAAACCAAACAAAAAAAACCCCACTCCTTCCATTCCAGCTTTTAAGAAGAAGATAGAGACGCAGCAAGGAGCATGTGTGTGTGTGTGCATGAGATCAGGTAATCCGAAGAGCAGCTTGGTGTAGAGTTGTGGTTAACGTGTAAACAGCTCTTTCTTCCTGCATCATATCTTTCTACAAACACATGTAACTATATTTTCCTCTATTAACAGTCAGAAACCAGGTGGTTTTTGTTTACAAAATAAATTGAGATCTTCTGACAGGAAGTATTAAATTTTAATGAGGACCTGCTCTTAGTTAAGCAGCTAATGTTAACCTTTGCATATTAAGAGCACAACTTGGAGGATTTAACACCCCTTATACAACCTAAATCCTGTGAATAATAATGGATTCAGTGAAGTCATAAAATCCAGTTTACAGGTGCTGCAACATGATATTAAACCAGAGTCTGTGCTCTAGTTTGGATGAAAATCTCTGTTTCACCTGTGTGCAGTCAGTGGACACCTTGATAGTATCACCTGCACAGAATCAATGTGCTTTTTTAAGCAACAAATAATTAACCCTTTAACAGGCACCCTAAAATGTAAAAACCTGCTGAAAACAGCATTTGATGCTGTTCAAGTACAAAACCTTGGTCTTTTAGTAAAAGAAACTCTCTAAATTTATAACCTCTGGAGTCAAATCTATGATACAAACAGATTGCAAAAAATACATTTCTACATATAAATTTGTATTTGAATAATTCTTTTTTTAAAGTTGCAAATGTATTTTTTCTAACAAACCGCAACCATGAATCACATCTTATATGGGCCTTACCTGCTTCAGAAGGTAGCAGAAGGCTGTAGTTTATATCAGTTGGTTCTGAGCAGGAACCCGAACTGACCTTGGAGTGGTTTATGACAATCACAGGACTCGCTTGAACAGAGAGTCAACATTGTTTAAATCTACATGTCGAGCCAATCAAAAGAATTGGCAATAAAAAATATTTCATCTACAAAATGAGCAATTCATTGAGACTTGTGACAATTCTCCATATCTTTCTGCAGCTTATCTTATGTTGGTTTCAACCTGTGTTGTTTAGATTTCTGAGCACATTACTGTATGTACAGCTCTAACCATCAAACATGCAATCAGACCTCCTGCTGAAGAACTAGAGAGGAATGCAAGTTGATTCTGGAGCATAGAAGAACACCTCAGAGCAAATCCACAGTTTTTGAGGTACTTGGCTCAAATCGATTTTACAGTAAACCAGCAGATTTTTTTGTTGTTGTTGGTTTTTTTTTGTTTTTTTTGGTTGCTTTTACCATCATTGTGTGAATTCTGATTTAAAAAAGCACCAATGGAGGAGGGAGAACTTAGTGAACTCTGCAAAAGCAAAGTGACTTGTCTGAACAGATGAAGAGAGAGAGAGAGAGAGAGAGATGAGTTTGAAGGAGAAGATGGAATAAAATGAGGGGAATAGACGAGTGAAAGTCTTTGGGAAAAACATTTGGAGAAAAGTTGAAGGCATGATGGTTGTAAGAAAAGAGATGAGATAAAACTAAAAGCTTTTTTTTTAACTTTTCCTCCTTTCCTTCACTTCCTCAACAAATAAATGGCAGAGAGGACCATAATGGAGGCAGTTTGAGGTATAGCCTAAACTCCACACTCAGAAATAGAAATGGTATCGATGAGGTGGCTCCATCAGAGGTGATGAATAATATGCATGAGATGTGAAACAGAGCCACTGAAAACACACTGATGCCTCTGTGCTGTGACAAGTGAAAAACTAGCACTCTGTGACTCTCACTGCAGTAACAACATCCCTCAGATTCACATTTTAGAGTTTCTGACTCCCCTGCTGGGTGTTCAAGATGTTCCCGTGTGAGATCAGGTCACCTTACAAATCTTCCTAAAGGGGGACCATGGTGAGAAGGATTCATCAGACAAGGCTTTTCTTGTTTGTGCAATGGCAGACCAGCAATGTCATGCATCACTTATTTATATCTGGGTTATGAAATCAAGAATGATTTATGAGTTGTGATCATGAGAGAGTATGAGACACAAGTCAGTAGAAGAAAGGAGAAAAAGAATAGTGGAGTTAAGGATAAAAGTATATTTTATCATTATTTTTTATGTCTTTACTCAGACTAAATTGCATAATATAATCACATTAATATAATAACACAAATACTATAATTGATAACAGTTACATATACAACTTCAAAGGTTGAATAACAAACAAACATTTAGCAAAAATCACAAACAAATATACAGGATCAGCAGATCATCCAAAAAACAAACAAAAATATTAATATTTGTGTCTTCATCTGTGAAATGTTCAGTAAACTGAAGACAATCACTCGTTCACATAATTGTGCTTATTTGTTAAAATACTCAGACTTTCCTCAGCTCTAAGATGAATCCATCACTGATTGTTGCTGCTCTGGTTTCCTGTTCTCTTGCCAGACTCAGTAAAAAAAACTAAATTCTATTTTTTGAGCACTTTGGGTGTCTTAAGCGAGGTTTGAACCTTTTATTCACAAGTCTTTGAAATGTCACAATGGCTCAGTAGAGTCCAGCATGAAGTGACCTGCTCTTACTTTAGAGTTTTTATGCAAAGTCCATCTATTAAGAAAAAGGAGTTTGTGCCAACTGCTGCAATCAAACTTCCATCAGAAAATATTTTTATTGTAGTTATGTGACATTTTCATGCATCACACTACACTTTGGTCAGAAAAGCAACTGACTTAAATTTTTTAAATTTATTTAATTCAAAAAAACTTCAAAAGTAACAGACGCAATATACAGAAACAAAAATACAATGTGTAAAAAAGTAAACAAAAATCACAATAATTCATTCATATTACTTATTTTATATACCGTATTTTCATATATAGATACAACAGATTAATCTCCATCACATTCCTGTTCTAGTTTCCAAAATTAATCACAAACACCAACTTAATTTACATTTTCATAATTCTTCAATACACTTCATTTTGTGCATTTTTTTTATTTTAAGTGATCAGAATGAAATGGGAAATTTCTCTTTTTAGAAAATGTGACACAGAAGTCTGGATGTACACAGATACGTTGTCACGTTAAAGACTCACTGAGTTGTAACTGGATGAGGTTGTCTTTTATTATTATATAAATATTTTATATTGTCTTTTATTTATCTTTTGTTGAAGCCTCAACAGTCTTCAGGACATCCTCTAAACAAGATCATAGCCCTAAACTCAAAACCTCTGTGAACAGAGTAACAACTGTTGTGTGTCCAGATTTTCTCATTGCCTTTTTTAAAGAGATGTTGCAAACCCTAAACGTGCTTTGCTGTAATGTCTCTTCACACAGAATAAGCTTCATTAGCCTCTATGACCTTTATCAGTGAGAGCGTTTCTGAATACAACCTATAAACCTGATACTTCCAGCTCATGAGGGTGTGGTTCGATCAGGAGATTACATTGTAGTATCGTCATGGGAACGTGCTGCAGATGTACAGAGTATAGTATGAGTGTAGGCGGTTAACATGGACTTGGAAAATAATAGGGAAATCTCTTTGATGAGAACTGAAGACTGTAGCAACATTTTGATTGCCTTCATGCTGATGGAAGTTTTCCAGATGTGCCTAAACTGAGCAATGTCATAATGAGCTGTGCAGGAAATGGTAGCTGGATCAGTGTAAAGATGGCTGGATGGAACGTTTCAGAGTTTTCGAAATTGGCTTCTGTTGAGTCAGCAGGCAGTCGGTAACTTCCTTATCATAAACTGCATTCAAAGAAAAATAAGTTTAAACAATCAAAATGAAGTTCTCATGGGGGGTTTGAGCCGACCACTACTCAGTATGAGGTCTGTTCTGGAGTGAATTTAAAGCTTCAAACCTCAAAACGTAAACAGATGTTCACTTCAGTCACTTTGAATGCTGTGGAGTATTCTGCTGTCATGGTTAAGTGAAACACATAGTGCTGCATTCATTTTAGGTCAAGTTTGTCCACATCAAAAGTCCAAGATGGTCCTTTTTTGTGGACATACACTCAGAGGAACTTCAACCTTCTTGTTCCTGTTCTTCATTTTGTGACTGAGCTAGATCCAGGAATATTGTTCAACTTGTTGGTGAATTATGGGTTTTGTTCAAGGTTTTGTTTGGTCTTTAAAAAGCTCAATGAGCACACAAAAAACAAATGTCCAGTGGGGATTATAACTTTAAAATCATAATATACCATTTTATATGTTTTGTCCTTTTTTTGTTTGTAAAAGTGATATAATTGTACTGGTAGGACCATATTATGACCTAATCTCCTGGCACTGTTCCATTTGGACCAACACTTCTGGCTTGTTTTTGCCACGTCTCTCTGGCACTCTGTCTCTTCAATACCCACCAGAACCATTTGGGAACAAAAACAATTCTCAAACACAACCTCTCAAATATGGTACAATCTTTTCCTACTATTTGACAAATCCCATTTTTATTGGAAGGATTGGGCCTAGAGTCACATACGCCTCATGACCTTTAGCTAGGCCATGACTACAAACTAAACAAAAGCAGCAGAGGCCCAAATTCAGAGTTACGTACTGATGCAGGTAGGTCTTTGCAGGTAAAATCTGACCAATTTAACTATTAAGAATTTTCAAACAGGTTTCGGCATCTACTTTAAAATGTAGCTAAAATTTTCTAAAAGTTAAGTTACATTTATGTATGAAGAACCTATCCCCATGCAGTAAGCTCTTCTTCTGCTGCCATTCTTGTTGTTTAAAGGTGCTGTTTTCTCATTAGTGACACCTGCTTTTAGAGGTTGACTGCAGGAGTTCTGGAACAAACAGCAACATAAATGTTTCTGAAGGTTTTCTCACCATGATCATGCACATAAAACTGGTTGTGCTCAATCATTTGTTATTCGTACACTAACTTTATGGCTTCTATAATATATGCTGACTGCACGCTGGAGATAGTGCTGCTGGAGAATAACGCTAACATATGAGAGTGAAGAGAAGCTGGTGGTTCTGAGCTAAAGAAGATTTATGACAGCCGGATGACAGATGACTTATGGAAATGAATGATCTACATTTAATCACATGCACAATCTTGGCATTGACACACAGCGCTGAAGAACGAGGGAGGCTTTAATGGGGCAAAGATATTAAATGCATGAGAGACAAAAATAAGAAATACTCATGTCAACTTCAAATAAAATATTCTGATCTTGTGGATTTCAGTGCAGTCCCTGAATTTGTAATTTAACAAGTCTGATTATTTTTTGAGAAACTTTGGATTTCTGGTCCTATTAGCTGTGAGGACAGTTGTTTATAATAACATTTTTCAATTGAAGCAGACATTAGCTCTAAATGTAGATAACAGCAGATCAGAATGACATCCTCATGTGTTGTATACAAAAATTATCCATCCACTCCTCCATGCTATGCTTCTCATCTGGAACCAGATCACAGAGGCAACAGTTTAAGCAGAAATCCAAAGACCCAGCACTTTATGTTTGGGCCAATTAGGTCCATGTATTTCCCCAACTATCTGACCCAACTCACCACCAGGTGCTGATCAGTCATTGACTCTGGTACCCTAATGCTTTCCAGACCTTCATTCATTTGGGCATACATCCTGTGTGACTGCATGGTGGAGCAGTTGGTAGCATTGTTGCTTTGCAGCAAGGAGGTTACAGGTTCAATTATCTGCATGGAGTTTGCACGTTCTCCTCATCCATGTGTGGGTTTCCTCCAGGTACTCTGGTTTTTCCCCTCACAACATGTCTGATTATTTGTTATACGTTGCTTTAGATAAAGGTGCTGAGTGAATCAACCAGGTGATTACTTTCTGAAGGTTTAATGAAAATCCATCTAGTGTTCATAAGACATGTTGCAAACATGCAAAAACATTATCAACTACTGTGGAAATATGAATGGCAAAAATTAATTTATGATGTATATACCAAAATAAAATAACATTTGAAACCTAAATATTTTCTAAATCCCTAAAAACAGCAAAACAACTAAATGACTTTTAAAGCTTCAAACAAGGTTGAGTTCATGTGTTTGTTTAGAAAAAGCATGAAGGATGAGGATGGAGTTGATTTGTTGAAAATAAAGTGATGCAGGTCAGTGGTTCCCTAATCAGAGTCACAGGGGGCAGAAGGATCCATCAGGTATGGATGGGCTGCATGGGAGGGCATCATCCACACCGGTAACACACACACTAGTGTTATATTATACCACATCACACACACAGAAAGAGTCTCACATCTCGCTTAAACTCACATCAAAAAGTTTCTTCCTAAATGTATTAAATCACCACTCAAGATGTCTTCATGAGACTGAGCTACAGTTTCAAGCACATTTTATATTAATGAACTAAAACACTATTATCATATGGACATATTGATAATGTATACTGATGTATATGTATGTAATTTAGTACATGATGTGTTTAATGCTGTTAGCTCTCACTGCTTGAACAACACAAACAGGTAATAAGAGGGCGATTTGACAGAAAAGTCATCAAAGGACCTGAAATGTAGGAATTTGTATCCTAAATATATTCAGTGCGAAAAGTCGCTCTCAGTTGTATCAGCCTCATAAGGCCTATGCGTTTTCTAAAAAAGGGCATTCTGATATGTGGATGTTTTCACTACCACTGTATTGTTACCATGTCCCATTTTCCTTCGGGGTGATCTCCATCATTCTCCTTTCAATCCTGTGCTTCTGACAGTTTCTGTTGTGGAATTTGTCTCATCCTTCACTTGTCTTTTCTTATTTGTTCTGGCATTCAATTATTATCACTCCCCCCCTTCCCACACACACACCCACACACACTCTCTCTCTCTCCTTGACAATATTGTTTCCTCTCTCTTTTCCTACAGTGAATCCCATTCATACAGCAGCGAGGCTTAAGTTGTCACAGATGTCCTCCACAATGATTAGCTTTAATTCCACAGTTCAGCGACTGGCTGACAGGCACTTTATGAGTTCACTCATAAGGCACTTCAGTCGAGCTTTATTCCAATTTTCCCCTCACGAACAAATTGGTCTGATCACGGGTTGCAATGCGACCCTGACTTATTCCTCCCCTTCTTTTATTTAAAGTGTCTCTCTGTTGATTTCATCCTCTCAGACGGTTAAATCCGGTATGGCCTCCTGGTAGCTCTGACGCTGCAGAGGGATAATTAGATGGTAGGAGGGGAAGTGGTCAACAATTACACAGGAAAATGAAGTTTTAGTTTGTTTTATTCATAAAATATTTCTGTAAAGTTGTTGCACCAGTTGTAGAACTTTAAACACGTGTTTGAATGTGTTTCTACATTATTCATGCAATTTTCTTATAAATAATTATGAAGTCTTGTGTCTGTGTTCAGTCTGATCCTTTGGTTTTAGTGACTATAGCACTAGTTTGAAAGCAGATACCTTATCTGGGAGTTTTGGAGCAAGATTTGTAGCATGTGTGGTGTATTGTGTACTGGCTAGTTTGACAACATGTGCAGAATCACTGAGTGTGTCAACGGTATAAACCTAAAAACAGGAAAATGTTGGGAAAGTTCCAACAAACCATCATCCAGGGAGGTTTACAGTGGATTTGTTTGGTTCTTTTTAAAAGAATTTACATCAGAGCTCAAACTTTCTTGCCAAAATAACAAGTTGTGAATTTAAACTGCAACAGAATTATAACCATTTACCTAATGATGAGCAGATCAGGCTGTGGATGTTAATTTATAGCACTGATTTGGTTCCATTTTAGGGAATGATATTAAGCTAAAAGAAAACTGACTTCTTTGAATGTTGAAGAAGTTTCACTGAGAAGTCAAAAGTCTTCAAACAGAAGTCAGAGTACCTTTATTTTGAACATAGAAATACCAGGTCTTGGATAACTGAAAATCCTCCCCAGCAATAAAATGAAAGTTCACTCTGCCGCCAATTTAATCCTTATATAAGCTTCGTCTGAAAGAAACAAACCAGAGAAGCATGCTGAAGCTGTGGTTTATTCACAATCTTGATAAAATTCTGTCTACTTTCTTAAACAAATAAATCAGTGACATCCCAACTAATCTAATTTATCATCACTTGGCACTGAGTTGAACTCCTGCTTTGTGGTGTCATTAATCAAAGCTAGTGACACAACAGGAGAACTTGGATCTGTAGGGATGACTTCATGAGTGTGAGATGGGAGACCTCTCTGTCTTCTCACCTCAGAGTAAAGTTATCTTTGTGCATTTTTACATTTAATAAAATTAGTTTTGGTCCCTTTGTAGTTTTATTTAAAAAACACTATTTGTATTTAAATATTCTAAATGTTTATGGCAGTTCAGACTCAGTGTTGTATCTCTGTGTCAAATCCAAATCACAGTGTCATATAGTGATGGCAGTGAGTATAATTTATTCATGTCTTTCAGACACCAGTCTGCAAATACCAACCATCAATCATTAGTAAAACAGAACTGTTAGTTATTCCTCTTGATTCTCTATAAGCTAGAATCAAAACCACTGCATGAGAAAACTTCTATTAAAAGAGATGCTTTCCAACCATCTGGCACAGTTCAAAAAGACTAGAAAAATCAAAGATGAGACATAATAAAGAATTTTCATAAGACACTTTGCTCTCTCTTTTAATGCACTTCTGAGGAGTGTTTATGGAGTGTAAAGTTCTGTTTAATGTTACTGCTGAAAACACAACCAGGTATTAAAAAGCAGATCTTATCCTGCTTTGTTTGGTGAAACAAGCTGTGAATTTAAACTGCAACAGAACAGCTGACATATCGGTTTCTGTCCAGCTGCAAATAAAGCTGGATGGAACCTGGTAAATATTTCAAGAGGATCTCTGTTATTTGCCAAGAGGAGAATAGGACTGTGGATCCAGAAAAGTTAAAGTGCAAGCTTGATTCCTGAAGATTTCAAAGTCAGCCAAAGTCCCTGCAGTGCTCATTTTGTGTTATAAAATGCAAAACTCTGATCCCACCTCAAAAGATTCATGACTTCACAGAGAACATAATCAAATACATATAAGGATTCTTATCTACTCATGTTTGCTTTGTGCATTTCATTTGGATTTTCTTCATACATAAATATCAGACCATGCAGTTACTTATTAGTCAAACCACACAGTTCAAAAAATTAGGAAACACATCAGATCTCAAATTTAAAAATCCTGAGATCGAATGGGTGATGTATTAGGAACAAAAGGATGTCACATCATTAAAATAAGATGAAAACCTACACAGGGCTGCATTTGAACTCACCAAGAAGTCTAAACTGAACAACTGATGCAGCAGGCTAGTTGGCTAGTCCAGTTAGCTTAAACGTCATTGCAGCATCTCAAAATGGTTCTCAGTAGTTTGAATAGCCCCATGTATTTGGGCCAAACAACAGCCTGAAAATGTTGGAGCGTGCTCCTTATGAGATGACAGATCCTGGTCATGATCCTGGGCAGATCCAGCTCCTGGAAAGTCTGAGCAGCAAGCTGATAGCACTGGATAGACCTAAACCTGATGTCCCAGAGATGATCTGTTGGATTCAGGTCAGGTGATCATGAAACCCAATCAATGGTATCAATTCCTTTATTCTCCATGAAATGCTTGCATACAGTACACTTACTGTAGGGTTCAGGTACCAGCACTGACACTGACCCTATAGTCAAATGCAAAACTAATGAAGAGCAGTTATAGTCTGTGTCCTCCACCCGCAAAACCATTCCTGTTTTATGGGTCGTCTCATTGTTGCTGTTTGGTTGCGCCTGTTATTATTTTCATCAAGACTAAAACTGACACTGATTACTAACCCCCCTCCTTTATTTAACGGACTACATAAACATCTCAGAAGTTTAACTGACTTGATACCAGACTCTAATAAAAAGAGTTCTTTTTTGAGCAGTGTTGTGATAAACAGACTACCAAATTTAAATTAGCAGCCCACAAAGAACTGAAGTGTTTGTCTTTATCAAATTAGGATAATTAGATAGTCACAACCTCATATCTGTTACTCATGTATGCAAATGATAAGAGTTAGATCAGTAATGTTTGTTTCACAGACTGGCCAAAAGATTTGTATCAGTCTGAAAGAATAATGCAGTTCTGTGCAGGGCTGGACTCATCTTAAACACTCATGTTTTAGTATTCTAATATATTATAGAAACTGAATTTTGCTGCATGCTGAGTTATTAATATAGTGATATACATCTGCTGCCTGGCAGGTTTTTAATTTTTCACCTTATTTTTTGTTTAGTATTTTATGTTACTGTAGCTAACATAAAATTATTTTCTTGCTATATCATATTGTTTGCATTAAATCTAATTGTGATAAAGGGCAGAATCATATTCTTTCATTTTGCATTGAATCAAACTAAATCTTATTGTCTCATGTTTATGTATCTTTAATGAATCTGATCACTGGCAGTGTATCAATGTGTCGTATTGGCTGGAGATCAGAGGGTCAAAACCCTAATAGATGCATACAGTAATTTCACAAATTTTTTGTATCATTTGGAAATATTTAGTACTGATACTGGATATTAATAATGTATGAATTAGGGAAACAGAAACCCTGACTGAAATTCAGATTTCCTCCCATCCATTCTGGATTAGTTCCAAACAGTTTGAACTCAACATGAAGTCCAAAAGGTCTGAGCACATTTTTACTTGTTTCATTGCTTCAATCAGCTTTCTTTATCACTGTTGATTGGCATTGGAAACAGAAAAAATTCTTTCAAAAGTTAAATTACTGAAAGAAAATAACAGATTCCCAAGTATAGGCACAAGAAAAGGAACTCATTGATGGTAAACGCTATAATTACATTTGACACTAGAGCATCACTTTTTTTTTCATAGTGAAAATGAAATATCAGGCCATCAAATCTGATACATTTCAAACCTACACAAGACATCAGAAGCAGTGCAGCATGTGTTCTGCATGTTGATCTCATTTCTTAATGGAAACAGGCCAGGCTACTAAATGTGTGGGTAGGCGATAAAAGAGGAGGCAGGATGCAGATGAAAATGTTCTTTAGCGCAAAGAAAAGTCTAATGAAAATGATTTTTTGTTATTTGTTAAGTTAAATTCTTGGCATTTTAAAGCATAAACAAAATACACTTTAACAGTTTAAGAATCACATTTTTATTTAACAAAGTCCTCAGCTGGAGTGAGGGGCTGAAATATTTTATATTTACAGTGCTCCTTTTTTATTTCACATTTAAACAGCTTGGTAAGAGAGCCAACGCTGTGAGTGAGTTACATTAGAGCTGATCAGAGATCTGTCAGTCAGTCTCTTCAGTAGAAAACCCCCTCAGCATCTCAGCGCTCACAACTCGACTTAGGTTTGTATAACTTTGAAAACTGGGATTTTTATGATACAGAAGTCTGACTTTTTTCTGCTTTATTCCTTCACGTTTGTATGAGTCTGTAGGAACAGTTTTCATTGTTGCTATTTGACTTGACTTGATAGAAGTTTGCAGAATGTGACTTTGATCTGTAAAACACAGAGAAGTTATGAACGAGTTCTTGTGTTTTTGTTAAAGTATTTTCAGTAATGACACTGAAAAGTTACATTCAAATGTTCTACTAATTAAATTAACATTCATTTGTTTGTTCACATCGTTTCACCACATGCTTTCTTTGAATCGACTCTATGATTTTGGATGTTGTTAATTTTCTGATCAAACCCAGTTCTGGATCCTATCTTTGTTTTCATGTTCCGGTGTGACATATTGAACTTCCTCCAGGACTTGGTAAAGTACCATCTGTTCCATCCACAGTCACCAGACCTCAGGCTCTCAGAACATCACTTAAAACTTTTGGAAAATGAGAAGACAGCTGTCCAAAACTCTCATAAGATACTTTTTATCTTCAACTTTCAGAGTGATGCACGATCATCCTCAGATTCAGCAAGACTTCACAGAAAGATGAAGGCAGCAACTACAACAAGGGTCAGAAAGTTAGTTTGAAAAGAATTACAACTAAAAATACAACTAGAACATTTCTCACTTCTGGGATGTTCTGCTTTAAAATGCTCCAGCACGCATTAATGTAGGAGCCAAGCAGTGCGGCGCTTTGGCGAGACAGACAGCCGGATTGTCCAATAGTTGCTTTCAGTCCAAAACGTTGTCAGACTGATTCGGCTGAAACCCAGTGAGTTTGAGTGTAGCGTGCTAGCTGGCTCAAGTGCGGCAGTAATTAGTGCTGAGCGATAGCGTTGCACGCGCATTAATCTCGGAGCAGCTGCATGAGACTCGATGGGAAGCTAGACCGTTTAGCTCCTCCGTTAGTAAGTAGTGGAAACTGACTTACTTGTGGATGGAGTGAAGCCTGGAGGCCTGGACGGTTGAACAGCGGCTACGGCGTTGAATGAATGGACCGCTGACTGGACGACTGGCTGGATGAATGGAACGCTGACTGGATGACTGAAATGGAATGAACCGGAACGAAGAGCCAGCGCGGGTAATGGCAGACTGGATAGTTTAGGTAGCAGTAGCGGAGTGAACTGGATCGCTGAGCTGGAACGAACCATAGCGAGCTGGAGCGGCGAGCTGGATAGGGTAGCTGGATAGGATAACTGGATTGATGTCTGAGCCCCACTTCCTGGGTCAAAGGTCCTTTTATAGTGGAAGTGGAGCCAGAGGGATGATGGGAAATGAAATCTTAGAGGGAGGAGCGCTCCGGAGGAGAGGAACCGTGACAAAGATACGATTGGCTGAGGTTTTTATTGGATTGCGAGGGAACCACCTTATTGATTTATTTTGTTTTATTTTTTAATATGTTTATAGCTACACTATACTATGTTAGAACGTTGTTAAGAGGCATGAAAAAGAAAACATTTTAAGCTAATTTGTTGTGCAAATTCCTTATTGTACCTTTAACATATAAATACAGTTCAAGTCACTGAGTAAATAGAAAAAGGCTTTGAATGTTTTTTTCATGTTGACTCCACTCTTAAATTTTGTCACAGAGATTGTCTTGACAACTAGTCTTCACCACAGTGAATGCCGTATCAGCAGCAGGTCATGCTGTGAATGAAAATCTCTCAGCGCTCTCTAAGATGAGGCTGATTTTAAGTGAGGGATATATTTCATTTCAACACCCTCTCCTTTAACAGAGACTTTTCAAGGCAATAAATCAGGAAGAGGTGGAGACATGTTGGAGCTGATCCTGATATGTGTTTTTGGTTTTTGTTTCAGATGGGAAATGCCTCTGAAATATTTATATTCGTGTCCAGAATCTCGAAAGACAACGACTTCCTCATGGGAACACTCTACACAATTTTCGGTGAGTGAACACATCTACAGCTTGTAATCTCAGGACCGTGGACTGAGATCCTCTAGCTCTACCTGTGTGTGTTCCAGGTGTGTTGTCTGTGCTGGGAAATGGGATCCTGCTGTTTGTGGCTTATAGGAAGAAGTCCTCCCTGAAGCCAGCAGAGTTATTTGTTGTGAATTTGGCCATCAGCGACCTGAGCATGACGATAACTCTGTTTCCACTGGCGATCCCTTCAGCCTATGCTCACAAGTAAGGGACTTTTGATTTTTCACTATATATTTTAATAATGAATATGCACTGTTTATCTGAAAGTCATCCTAACATCCACTAAAACTAATTAGTATTGAAAAAAGAAGACAAAGCAGCAATGAGAGATAAAGATACCAGCAGCTTGTTTTTTTTATCCCCTCATGATGACCATCAGCGTCCTTAAATGAAAACAAAATATTCTAAAATAAATACATGAATATTTGCTCCTTTGATGGTTAATTATCCTTGAGTTGAATTAAAACAGAAACTTAATTGGTTGGAAGCATAAAGATAACATTTAAATCTGGACTGGGTCTTTGATGTTAGTTGGCTCCTTTTTTTATTTCCTAAAAACCCAAACTAAGAATGAATACATTAAAAATAACTTTAATGTTGATGTTTTTTAAATTTAGGTCTAGAATAATTCATGAAATTGACATGTTTTATTTTGTTCATCAACCTGTTTTCCATACAGATTAGCTTTTATTTTTCAAATGTATAATTTTTGGTTTTTGACCAGTAATGCTTGCTTCTCCTTTTAGATTTTAAATATCAAAGTGAATTAAACTTTTTTCAAACAGTTCAGTTGCCAATTTAAAAGAAAACTGTTGAAATAGGGAACATGTTCATAAAAACATGGATTGAAATGCCTTTTATTTTATCTACTTAAATTAATTTTACACCTTTGTGCTCTTAGCAGAGGCACATTAATAAAGTGTGTGTTTGTGTGGGTGGAGTGCTTTAGTTTTCCTAGTTTACACCCTTGAATTACTATTTGTTTTGTTCACAGATGACTTCCTGTCTCTATCATTCCTGTACAGGTTCAGACATTCACTGCATTGCTGACATTTTCCAAAAATTATGTTTTGACTCCCTGCATTAATTAGATTGTAAAAACACATTTCTTTCCACTCAGCAAACTAAACTGCAAGGACCTCAAAAATAATTAAGCATGCAAATTGACCAGCTAAAGGTCATCATTAAGTTTAAGTCAAGCATCATCCTTTCTCAGCACGCCAGAAACAAAACACTTCAGTTTTTGTGCATAATTCTTGCATAATGGTATTTCCAGTATAAATTTGGGATCATAAAACTGCAGAGACGCATTCTGCAGACATTTTTTAGAGTTTATAAGACAGACTTTTAATTAAGCAAGACATAAGTTTACATTAATTATCACATTATTAAATGCATCATTTAAAAACCATATGCATTAAATGTTAAATCATAGCAACCCTCTTTTATGGACTTCTCCATTATCATGCCAACACATTTTAATCCTTAACACCCACACGGAGGAGAGGATGAAACCTTGGCACTCAGCTGCAGGAGGAGCATCTTCAGTTCTACCTCTTCAAATAACATGCACTTATTCTCTACATTTAAAAACTATTCACGTTCTTTGCAGTTTTCTTTAATAATCTGTCATTTTTATAAACAGGCTTTAAAACATTAAATATTTTGGTCATCCTATTGAAGGGTAATGTGTCTCAATCACATGTAAAAATGCAAATTAAAGTTAGAATTGTAGACGTCGAAGATAACAAACATCACATGCTGACTGTTCCTAACCTAACAGTCATTATACAGTGGTGTGAAAAACTATTTGCCCCCTTCCTGATTTCTTATTCTTTTGCATGTTTGTCACACAAAATGTTTCTGATCATCAAACACATTTAACTAGTAGTCAAAGATAACACAAGTAAACACAAAATGCAGTTTTTAAATGATGGTTTTTATTATTTAGGGAGAAAAAAATCCAAACCTACATGGCCCTGTGTGAAAAGTGATTGCCCCCCTTGTTAAAAAATAACTTAACTGTGGTTTATCACACCTGAGTTCAATTTCTGTAGCCACCCCCAGGCCTGATTACTGCCACACCTGTTTCAATCAAGAAATCACTTAAATAGGCGCTACCTGACACAGAGAAGTAGACCAAAAGCACCTCAAAAGCTAGACATCATGCCAAGATCCAAAGAAATTCAGGAACAAATGAGAACAAAAGTCATTGAGATCTATCAGTCTGGTAAAGGTTATAAAGCCATTTCTAAAGCTTTGGGACTCCAGCGAACCACAGTGAGAGCCATTATCCACAAATGGCAAAAACATGGAACAGTGGTGAACCTTCCCAGGAGTGGCCGGCCGACCAAAATTACCCCAAGAGCGCAGAGACAACTCATCTGAGAGGCCACAAAAGACCCCAGGACAACATCTAAAGAACTGCAGGCCTCACTTGCCTCAATTAAGGTCAGTGTTCACGACTCCACCATAAGAAAGAGACTGGGCAAAAACGGCCTGCAGGGCAGATTTCCAAGGCGCAAACCACTTTTAAGCAAAAAGAACATTAAGGCTCGTCTCAATTTTGCTAAAAAAACATCTCAATGATTGCCAAGACTTTTGGGAAAATACCTTGTGGACCGACGAAACAAAAGTTGAACTTTTTGGAAGGTGCGTGTCCCGTTACATCTAGCATAAAAGTAACACAGCATTTCAGAAAAAGAGCATCATACCAACAGTAAAATATGGTGGTGGTAGTGTGATGGTCTGGGGATGTTTTGCTGCTTCAGGACCTGGAAGGCTTGCTGTGATAGATGGAACCATGAATTCTACTGTCTACCAAAAAATCCTGAAGGAGAATGTCCTGAAGGCCATCTGTTCGTCAACTCAAGCTGAAGCGATCTTGGCTGCTGCAGCAGGACAATGACCCAAAACACACCAGCAAATCCACCTCTGAATGGCTGAAGAAAAACAAAATGAAGACTTTGGAGTGGCCTAGTCAAAGTCCTGACCTGAATCCTATTGAGATGTTGTGGCATGACCTTAAAAAGGCGGTTCATGCTAGAAAACCCTCAAATAAAGCTGAATTACAACAATTCTGCAAAGATGAGTGGGCCAAAATTCCTCCAGAGCGCTGTAAAAGACTTGTTGCAAGTTATCGCAAACGCTTGATTGCAGTTACTGCTGCTAAGGGTGGCCCAACCAGTTATTAGGTTCAGGGGGCAATCACTTTTTCACACAGGGCCATGTAGGTTTGGATTTTTTTTCCTCCCTAAATAATAAAAACCATCATTTAAAACCTGCATTTTGTGTTTACTTGTGTTATCTTTGACTAATAGTTAAATGTGTTTGATGATCAGAAATATTTTGTGTGACAAACATGCAAAAGAATAAGAAATCAGGAAGGGGGCAAATAGTTTTTTACACCACTGTATAATTTTATTTATTTTTTTTGCATTTTAAACATTTTTTATAATGAGCTCAACCATAGAAATTCTTTTTAACAGTTGCTATGCAGTGACAAATATAAATTCTACTTACTTAAATAGCCATTCCCTGCAGGACCAGAGCTATTGTGACAAAACACCTGAATATAGGGAGACATGTCACCTTTGTCACACGTATGTATCCTGCTGCAGCTGGTGACCTCTGCTGTCGTCTCTGGTCCCCTGAGGGTCTGTGGAGCCAAGCTGTCCTATCTGCTAGTGTCAGGTCAAAGAGCATCATTGCACCCTGATCTTATCTGACCCAGAGGGAAGGCTGGAAAAATCCACCATCCTTGCTGAAGAGCCCCTCCCCCAAATTGAAGAACATGTCAGTTAGATAAAAGTGATTGTTTTTCTCCTTTTGTTCCATCCAGGTGGTTGTTTAACATGGCGACCTGCACCGTCTATGCCTTCTGTGGTGTTTTGTTTGGTCTGTGCAGCTTGACCAACCTGACAGTGCTGTCCTGTGTCTGCTGGCTCAAGGTCTGCTGTCCAAACTACGGTAATCCTGGAGGTTTTTATTCTGCTCTTAATGTCTCCATTTAACAGTTATTATAATCACGTTAGCATTAAATAACATCATAAAACTAAAAATTTACCAACTTCAAATGATATTTCAGATAGCAGATCATGCAAACATTTTATAAACCTTTATATTCAGGTAAAAGTTTAAAAAAGGCGTGGTTATTTGATGTCGACAGTGTCACATTTTGGGTGTGCAGATCCAAAACAATGAAGAATAAGGGAGGCAAGGAGACAAGAATTCAAAATACTTTTGTTAGCAGAGGTGGCTGCACAACAGTAAGAAGACCCGTTTTCTACCTTTGGCTTGACGGAGGAATAATCACATCATATGGACCAGAGCTGGAACTTGGAGCATGGCGAGAGAGAGTCCCACCTGCAGTCCCTCTACTTTTATTAACAAAGATACGTCACAGAACAACAATCATCCCATTGGCTCACTCCTCTTACTGTCCCATGGACACAAAAGCTTATAGGGCATATTTCTTAACAACTTTAATAAAAAAGAAGTTAAAGGCTGACAAGGCAGCAAAACCTCAAACTCCAACCTAGGGAACTCTGGAAAGAAGCAAACACAGAAATGCAACAGGTAACAACGGATGAGAGGATGGCTGACAGGATGACGACAGGAGCAAAAGATCCAGAGGAGTATAGAGGGACAGGTGGTTATTGGAATGCTGAACAGCTGGGCTGATTGTCTAAATCAGGGGTGGGGGATCCTGGTCCTCAAGGGCCACAGTCCTGCATGTTTTAAAGGTATCCTCTCTTCAACACACCTGATTTAAATGTTGAATTACCTCATCAGTGTGCCTTCAAGGCAACCAAAAAGCTCCTAATGACCTACTAATTTAGACCAGGTGTGTTGAAGAGAAGAAACCATTAAAATAACCAGGACAGTGGCCCTCGAGGACCAGGATTCTCCACCCCTGATCTAAATGGTGAGCAGGTACGCAGAGAGCACAGAGAGGTTAGCGTCATAGCTACCTGCAGCACTTCCCATCAGATCTTCAAAATGTTTCTACCAAAATAGCCATGTAATATGAAACTAAAGATTGTGTAAAGATTTATAATATGCTTGCATAAACAGAAAAACTAAAGATACTGTAACCTTATGTGTTTTTCCCTTATAAAATCCATCATACACTGTCACAGGGTTAGGATATTGACCCAGAAGCAGACTCAGAACTGTAGAGAAGTTTAAAGTGGTTTATTTCAGCTGGATTTGGCAGAGGCAGATCCAGGAGCAGAGGGTAAAGACTTGGAGTAGGAGTAGGTTCTGGTGGCAGATGCTGGTTTGAGACTGGATCAGGTGAGAATCTACAAACAGCCGAGAAGTACATTTGAACAAAACAGACCTTGGAACTAATGTTACTATGATCAGGTCCCTTCTGAAGACTGAGTCAGGCTCAAATAGAGGTGGATGGTGAGCTGCAGCTGGCACTGATCCAAGCACACCAGGAGCCACTTCAGGAAATCAGCAGGAGAACCTGAGGAGCAGCACCTATGACATACAGAGAATTTATCAGAAAATTATATAAAAATCAAAAACTGTAGCAGATGATAAATACAAGACATGGACATCATTTTCAAAGCACACATACAAAACTAATCAAGTTTAAAGGTTTAAACTCATTGAACATTTGCAAGTAATATGAAGGACAAGTTATTAAATGTTTTTTTACATTTTATTTCTTTAGTTATTAACACATTTTACCTTTTAAAAACTCATAAACCATTCCATTACAGGAATCCCATGACTTTTTTTTCCTGCATCCACAGGAGCAAACAAACAGTTCCTCCGGCCAAAAGTTTGACTCCATTTCAAGTTCATGTGGGACAAACGGATCACCTGCTTTTAATTTTATATTCTAACCTTGTTTACTGATGTTCTACTGATAAATGTTAATTATTCATCTGACTGAGAAGAGATGTAGTTTCATGTCCATCTGAGAAATAACTTTTACAGGCATTTGATTAAAACACACACAAAAAAACAATAGAGTTTACAACGTCTGAGAGCAGCCAGAAACAAAAAGGATTGCTGCCATTAGAAAAAAAACAACTAAAAAACGTAATAGCAGCTCATGCACATTGTTTTAGGGTTTATAAAATATTTATAAATGTCAGTTTCACATTACACACTTATATGCATGCACCATTAGCACCCAAATGTAACACTTCCAGGTCATCCAGGGGTCCAGTCTGGCAGGAATTCCTTAATATTTCTGCCTCAATAATTGTGAACAATACTGTTGATGTAAAATTTTCTATGCTTCTGCGTGAACTGCTTTGGATTTTAGTAGATTGTGGTTGTTTTAAAATGCAATGCACTGGATATGACTACATTCAGATCGTATTGATAAGATTAAATATGGCTTGTCTAAATTATTTTATACTAATTATCATTTTTACACATAATCATTATTTAAAATAGAAATTCCCCTGTAAGCATTCTGTAAACTCCATCCGATTATAAAAAGTACAGTACTAAATGAAATAAAATACTATAATTCCTGTTTCTCGCATACAAACACACACCCCACCCCTCCTTCAACACACAGAGTTAATAATGGTAGTGGTCAGTCCTGGAGCACCACCAATCAGCTGTTCTGATGATGCAGGTGGTGAAGTTTACAACAGATTAGCAAAACTATTATTATCAGCTGTGGAAAAAATGGAGGAAACACATTACCCGTTTAAGTAACCTGTCCTGATATGCACAGTTTAAAATTTGTGAATTCTCTGCAGATTTGCAATCATTACAATCTGTATATGTATTAATTATTATGGATTTAATAAAGTTTATACCTGTTAATTATAATGTTTAACTAGACAAGAAGACTTTAAGTATGTTGTTGAAGATGGTTTTATAAATTAAACTTGAGCAGCTGGACAACTATAAACTATGCTTGTGTGTTATAGTTATAGTTAGTGTGTCAGATGTCACATTTCTCCAGGTCTAAAATGAACTCGTTTTAGGGAATTTATGTGAGAGAAAGTTCTTCTACTGTTGTGTGTTTGACATGTAAAGTGCATTCATTCTGGGTAAAAATTGAAAAAACCTCACATCTCTCTAGAAAACCTCTCAAACAGTGGAGTCTTGTTTTTAAAAAGCACTCAGTCAGTCTGCCTGTGATGAAGGTGTGGGTTAGCTCTAATTCTCACTGAGTGCAGTCCACTTCAAGGAACCATCCAGTCAAAGAGATAGTTCTATTTTCAGCCAGTGTTTTCATACATAACGATGACATCAGCTTTATTATATTTCAGTCAGTCTTAAGGCACAATGTGCAGGATTTGAGGATTTAATGGCATAAAAATGTATGTAGCATCATGTTTGTATAACAATTCTAATATTAAGTTGTGAAAAATTGTTATCCCTTACAAATCTATTGTTTTTGTTTTGGCTTTTTCTGTTTCATCTTTTAGGGGGGAAAGTGCAAACCCAAACCAACCTGGCCCTATGTGCAAAAGTCCTCACCCTCCTTGTTAAATCCTGAATTAACTGTGATTAACTACATTATCTGAAAAGCTGAGTTTAGTTTTACCAATAAATCACTACAATCACTGACTAGAAGTAGGCTAAAAGATCTCAAAAAGAAAAACATCATGCCCTATTTCAAAACAATTCAAGAAACAAAAAACATTTTGATGATCCCAAAGACTTTTTGGAAAATGTTCTTCGAACTGATGAGACAAAAGTAGAACTCTCTGGAAGGAGTGTGTCCTGTTATAATGTATTTAGTGTAAAACCAACACTGCGTTTCAGAAGCACACCAGCAGTTAAACATGGTGGCAGTGTGATGATGGTCTGGTGCTGCTAGACGACTTGCTGTAATTGTTGGAACCATAAATTCTATCAGAAGATCCTGAAGGAGAATGGCTTTGTCTGATAATAGTTTGTTATAATCTGCAAAAAATAAAACGGTATTAATTTGGGACCTTTCCTATAAATAAAAGTCACACCTGACCTGTTGGTTTAGCTGCCAGGTCAGACACACATGATTAGGATTGTAGTCATAGAAACAAATTGTAATATCAGTCAAAGGCATTTACACACAGTGGTTAGTTTATAACTTGTAGAATTCTTTTTTTAATGAGAGAAAGCTAATTCTGACTTACATGTTGACTGACCCTCAGTATTTCTGAAGGTTACTTTCGTGTAGAAGCTGATTCACTACCCAGCCTGAAACCATGGTAACCCAGAGTTTTATGGGACTCTACTCCAGGTGAAATATCTCTGCACAGCTGCAAAACACAGCTTTACATGACAGAACCATGAGGCTCTATACATGAGGCGTTCTGTGTGAGGGTGAGGTAAAGTGTTTCTGTTTGTGTACTGCATTGTGTTAACGTTCACACTGACTCACTGTATGGGTTTAGTTAGCAGGGGAAGGCTGTTTGCTCCAGGCCATTTACAGAACTTCTAACAACTCACTGTGCAGTTTCACATAACAGACTTAGAGTGTTTGAGCAATTCAACAAAAGAGTGAAGGTAAACTGTTTAAGCAGCTCAGTTTTAAAGAGGATATTTAAAAAATTTCCACTTCAAACATTCTAGCTTTCATTCATCTTTCATCAGCACATGACTCAGTTTTAGTATATTTGTCTCATCATCCACTGATAATTCAGCCATGAACTTTTCCACCACCATTCAGGGTCTTTTTTGATATTCAGGGTATTTTTGATAGCATTTAAGTTGTTACAACAGCTATCCAAACCAGACTGGTGTTATGTGAAAAAGAATTTCCCCAATGTCAAATCATTAATTAACTAAAACTATCAACCATATTTAAAAATCTGAGTCCAGTTTCACTGGCCTCACCCAGGCTCAGACCTGTAGAATAAAAAATACTCTAATAGAACTAATGTGACAGCAGGAAGTAGGCTAAAAGATCACAACAAGCAACACATCACAGAAACAAAATGCACTTCTGGGTATTTTAGTTTTTAAAAAATATTTTGATTTTAAAGGCAACTGGTTTCTTAAAATGTTTCCATCTCTGTAGCTTCCAAACTTTAACTGTTATGTACTCTAAGGTGATTGCAAATAATTCATGCAAACACTCTGCTCACTACAGTCTACAATGTCTGGCTGGAGATTTAGCCCTTACTCTGCAGTGCAGTTCACTACAGGAATCTGCATGGTGGAGGACAGAATCCAAGAATTTTCCTTTTCATGCTCTTCACTCTGTCATGCTTGTTTATGCACTCCACAGGAGTTTATAGCATACAGGCAGTTAAAGCAAAATGTATCACACAGACAGCATACCTGTATAATAATGAAGCTAACAGCTAGCAGCACAGAAAACCTGTGGATGTGTGGATCAGTACAACCTACCTACATGATAAAACTGAACTAACTCCTGCATGCAGCATCAAATTCAACTTAGAAGTGCTTCCGTTTCTCTAGCAAGTTTAATGACTGCTCTCTGCAAATTAAGGCTGTGTTCTCAAAGAGCTTCTCGTCTGTTTTCCAAATAAACACAATCTAAAATGAAGTGTATAAACACTGGAGACAGCACGCCTCATAAAATGTGTTTGAAGTGTAAATACACACAAATTATGAGACTTTTATGAGAAGTATTTCCGAGGAACCCTGGGCTGTCCTAAATTGACTTCACACTAAAAGAAAATTCACAAGAAAGTCAGCCTCTGTATTTTCTTCCTGTTAAAATAAATGTAATTAATAACAAAGCATAATGTGTATTTTTTTAGGACACTACAGTGATAATCAAACTCACCTAAAGTTTACTGCAGTTTTAAATTAGGAGCCCATATTATCACTAGATCCTAGGTAGTTTAGGATGAAGACTGAAGAGTTCTGCAGACAAGGACGCTGATTCTGAGGACCAGTAGGTTTTACTGCAGTCACAGAATAACTAGATTAATGTCTGAAAGCATGTGAGACTGACTTTATTTCAGGTTGTCCTCTAACTCCAGCCCACACAATGATTCTAGTTGATTTAAGAGTTTATCATTTCATTTATAAAGGCAGCGTTGCTCAATTTGAAATAATAACATAATTAGATTTAGTTGTGAGTTTGTTATGATGGAGCAGAAAAATGAAAATGCCATGGGATTTTAAATTCTGAGCTGTTTAACTGAGGGCAGTGCGGTGGTGGAGTGTTAGAAACTAATTCAATCTGTCTGTATTTATGTTAAAGTTAAAATTATTAGGAGTTGTTATGAAAGTTTATTTTTTGCCTCATTGGAAATCCAACAACAAAATGCAGGAGTTTGTAAAAAAAAGTAGAAATTTAGAATTTACCTTTACCGATTGAATTTTTGGTGTTTTTTGCTGCTGATACTTTGTGGGTTGCAGGTTAGAATAAACAAACAAGGTAAAACCACCCTTAACCCATAAAGATCATGGATTTTCATAATGGATACATCAGGAAGATAAAACAATTTAGCTAATTTAGTTCATATTAGGGGTTGAGACTGAAGGCTGTAAGGCTCATTACTTATTCTGAAACTTAATTGGTTCCACCACTTTAAACATTTATTCACAGTATGACCACAGAAATCCTTGACTCCTTGGTGCTTCTTGTGAAAATATGCCTCAGATCTTCCAAGAAGTGTATTGTGAGGTGCATGTCTGAAAAAGGAGAGCTAATATTATGCAGATCCTCATTATGAGTCTCATTTAAATTTAAGGTTTTGGACTTTGCATCAAGAGAAGAGTTTGTTCCACCTCATGAGATCAGTGGTCAGACTGAGCTGAGTGGAGTCTGTCACTTGGATAGCTTGAGGTTTTGTTCTGAAAAGGAATGTTCCACCTCAGATAAAAACCTACCTTCAACAGGGCCTCACAGATCAGTGAATGCCACTGGGTGTAATTGCCTCCCTCGCCCTCAGCTTGAGGTGTGAGGGGCTGACATCCTGCTGAAGAGGCTGATAAGGCTGTCTGCTTTGCTCTGAAGAAGTCATCCTCACCTGAATCAGTTCCAGTAGGATGTGATAAGAGCTGCTTTAGTGTTTCCTCTGTTCTCCATATTCTCACTCTGACACTGCTTATCGTGGTTTTCTTTTGAAAAATATTGTGCAATTAAACAACTGCTGTCGACGTCTGGTGGCCTGTTTGACTTCTGGTCATGAAAAGAAGTTTGTCTTCATATTTTAACACTTTAAAGTCGTTTCAGATTTAGGTTAGGTTCGGTGACATTAGATTAAAACCCCGGTCGGTCACACTGAAGGACACGTTTCAGTTCATTCAGATGATGTCAGCATGAGGGCTTTTGAAAACATTTTAAAAGAAGTTCACAAAACTGTAATTACAGCTGATTCAAACTGAAGCTTCTGATGTTCGAGCATCAAAAATAAAGAAAATATTTTTCATTTACAGTGTAATAAAGTCATGGGCAGATATGTTTACACAGAAAAAAGAATCAATATTGGATAAACTGTAGTTTTTGTGTTGTTTACAAAGGTTTGAGCTTTTGGAGAATTCCTAGAATTAGAGATGCTTTTTGTGTTTTTATGAAATGCAACTTGCTGTTCAGCTATTCTTATAAGTTCTGTTGGTATTGTGTCCATTCAGGTATAGAAAACAAGACAGAATTCATCTAGCTTATACCCTACCCTTTATGCTACTGGAGGACTCAGATTATGTGTTGGGAATGACTCAGCTGCTAACACATCAAATTTCACTTTTGCTTTGGTCAATTTTGACCTTGGCCTGTTGCTATACATACATTTCCCTTCCTTGATGTCCTAATCTGTCTCACTCCCTTGTCCCTCTATGTCTGCACTCGTTTACAGGTAACAAGTTCTCCTTCTGCCATGCCGGCCTGCTGGTCGCTTGCATCTGGTGCTACGCTGGAGTGTTTGCTGTAGGTCCTCTCTCTGGGTGGGGGGAGTACGGGGCAGAGCCCTACGGAACAGCGTGCTGCATCAACTGGCACGCCCCCAGCCAAAATTCAGCCTCCATGAGTTACATCATCTGCCTCTTCTTCTTCTGTTACGTCGTGCCCTGCTCTGTCATCTTTCTGTCCTACACGTTCATCTTGCTGACTGTGCGGGGCTCTCGCCAGGCTGTGCAGCAGCATATGTCTCCGCAGAACAAGATCACCAATGCACATGCACTTATTGTTAAGGTAAAGGAATAAGCTCACTTTGTAAGATTACAGTTTATTAAAAATTATTTGATTTATACACAATATATGTTTTTTTGAGTGCTGTTGTGTTGTTTTTCAGCTTTCGGTGGCCGTTTGCATCGGTTTCCTGACAGCATGGAGTCCGTATGCGATTGTTTCCATGTGGGCAGCATTTGGTAACTCAGTGAACATACCGCCCATGGCGTTTGCTTTGGCAGCTATCTTTGCCAAGTCCTCTACTCTTTACAACCCTATTGTCTATTTGGCCTTCAAGCCCAATTTTCGCAAGTCTCTGTGCCGGGATGTAGCCCACTGTAGGAACACACTTTGTGGATGTTTGTGCCAACATGGCTCTGCACAGAAGGGAACATGCAGGCAATCTCATCACATTGAAGAGTGTAACTCCACAAGGTTGTCCAACGGGCTACCGGAGAATCACATGACCTGTAAACATTGTCCTTGCACTGAAACAGTCCCTGATGGGAGGGGAAACTGTACAGATTACAGCCCCCAGCAGACTGCCAGGATACTGAAAGGCTCCCAGCAAACAGAGGTGGCTGTCAGTCAGCTCTCCAACGAGCTGCAGAGCGACTTCCTCTAGAGAGAAAAATGGAACTGGATAATAAAAACGCAGGAGGAAATGAAAAGAAGACAAATGGAGCAAAGCATAGCAGGAAGGAACAAGACTTTTTTAACTTATTATTCTGGACTTTTTGAAAACGTATGCCTCAAATGTAGGATCCTGCCAAAAAAAAAAAAAAAGTAAAAAAAAGACAATAAAGTTCAAAGCCAACACAGATGTATGAGCAAGTCAACCAATCCACAGTGTATAATGAAAATCACATTAAGCATCAGGATCTATTTATCACTCTGAAGTCTGAGGAGACGCAATGCAAATTCATGAACACTAGATTCAGAAGGAGGACCTGAGACTGAAACTTTCTACTTCATACTTTAACCCTTTATGTGTTTTGAAAGTGCTGCACTTTATAATGTATTTATTTATGCATGCTTCAAAATGAAGGACCACAGGGTTGTTGTCCTAATTTAGCAGGAAATGTGTGCTGTGTCCTCATGGCTAAAGATAAACTAAGGTTTTAAAAATTCATGGAAAGTGTATTGAAGTCCATGCTCATCTTTATAAGCTAGCTTGCTGAAGTGGTGAAGAACATTTTGCTTTTTCTTATTTCTTAAATGTATATGGGTTCATCGATTAAAGGGCAGCGTTGATCCCTCTGCGGAGAAGAGATACCAAATAGATTCATGTCTATTTTAACTAAAACAACTTTGAGGTGATTAAATCTACAGCTCATGTAAAGCAGAATTTGAAACAGGCAGCACATTGTTTCTCAGCACTGACCTCTCTGATATGTCATCTGCTTTTCTGATGTGAAATTAATGAATGATGCACTTCACACCTGCAGCTTAAAATGGCTGCTGAGATTATAGGATATTATGTCTTTTTTACAACAAGGGTCATCGTTAGATACTTTTCTGTTCATATTTTGATGTATGCATTTCTGTAAAAAAGAAATATTTAAAGAGTCAAGCAGTCAAACAAGTATGAGACATTATGAAGGTTTTCATTTTGTTTAGGCAAATGTCTTTAGCTGCTACAGCTTTGAAAAGCTCATCCTTTATCTTTCACTAGTTACACAAAACAGTGTTTCCCAATCATTACATCTTTAGACCCACAGAAAGCTGCAGGGACTTGTGACCCCAACTATTGCTGGATGGAGTAAAGAAAAAAAATACTTTCCCAATTTTATAATATTCCAAATTTACTGATCAGAAATATGTATATATGTCTGAAACACCTAAATTTAAAGCTGTCATTACTAATTATAAAAATAAATGTAATTCCTGCACATCTTCTCAAGCTGTCCCACTTGAATGTTTCATGAACCAGTGGGGCACCAACCCCAACGCTGGGATCCACTGACTTAGGAGTATAGATTCTGAAAAATGTAAACATTTATTAAACAAAGTCAGTTCAGACAATCAGATTAGGTTGGACTGGACTTTCACAGTGAAGTCAAGAACTAATCAGTTTACTGCTGTTTAAAAGCAACTCTGATCTCTAAAATTGTCTTCATGATTCATGCAAATGCTACTTCATTAAACTTTAATCTGCTGTAAATGTCAAAATGCACAGTTACAGTTTCTGGTTTCTGTCTGTTCTGTGCATCGTTTACTACCAATGATAAAATAGCAGTGATAAACTAGCATTCACATGAATCGTTATGACATTTTATATATGGTTATGCTATAACTATAACTCTTGTCAGCAGCTCCATCATGACAAACCATTAACTTGTCAATCCACTCACGACAAATCTGTTTCTCCAAACTGAGGTTGTTCAGAGAGCTATCTCTTCACTGACTGTGGCACATCCAGATCTGAGCATGTTAAATTAGAAAACACATTGTCAGCAGGTTTTGGGGGATTTGATACACAAACTAGGAAAACAACACATTTATCATGTCAATATTTCAAAGCACTTGAGCCAAAATAAGGAGAAATACTATATGTGCATAAAAATAGAAGAGTTGCTTTCAGGGCTTCTCTGTTCAGTAAGACTTTGTAACCTGAGAGACAAAAGGCTCCAGCCAGCATCATTCTAATAAAAAATGTTCACCAAGCATAACTGATCCTAAATGCAGCATTTGCCCAACAGGCAGTTTTACTTCCCTCTTGGCAGCATCAGTCGTCAAATGAAGATATGAAAATATGAGCCATGAATTAGATGAAGGCTCCATAAATGACCTGACTACAAAGGGGCTCCTGTTTATTCTTCTCAGATCGCCATATAATATTTTTCCCAAAGTCATTCAAAACAACCAGGTATGTATTCTGTTGCATGCTTTATGTTACTGCTGCCTGAAAGTAGATGATGATGATGCTCTGTCTGTCGTTTTTTGTTGACGGTGGTGACCTTGTTTTTGTCTGCTGTGCTACAGAGCTCAACTCAAGAGACTACAGGTGAAAACATGCTGGTTTCTTAAAGGTGTATTTAAAAGACAAACTGTTCCATTCATTTCATGCAATCATATCGTCCTTGTGGTCCACGAATGATCAACTGATCAGTGATCAACTGTGGATAATAGCAAACTTATGGTGTCCTGTGTTTGTTGTTTCTCTGGTGCAACCGTTTGAATGGGAGTTTAATTGTTGGCACACATGGACAGTGTGGTAACAAAAATCCAGGCTGCAAAGTTATCAGCAGTAGAGTGTGGACTTTGCTCACGATCAAATGAGTGTATGGTTCTGATGATGGTACGAGTTCTCATCCATTAACTGTGGGTTCCTAGTGGCAGAACACACACACACACACACACACACACACACACACACACACACACACACACACACACACACACACACACACACTGAACTGTGACTATTATCACTTTCCCCAGACTGAAAATTGTTATTTGAGAAAATACGTTTTGGTCAAAGAGAAAATACAGAATTCCAAGTGGGTTTTAACAGATGGAATGCTGAAAAGATGTTATTGATAAAGTGTTGTTTTGTGGTTATGTAATTAAAATGGCAACTCTTTTTGACCAAATGTTTTCCTTTTTAAATGACTTTGCACTCAAAATTGTTTTGTGACAATGATGATGGAGACATTTTCCATCTGTAGGTAATTTGATTTTCATGAATTTCATGTAACATCAACCTTGAGAGTTTAAACTGAGTCCAGCTTCAGATCTCAAACGTTGTTTCATTCTGATCTTATTTTATCATCAAGACAGAAGGCAGAAGGGAGCTTCTTGCAAACAATATAAACCAAAACTAGGAACATTAACAGCTCCAGACCTGGCTCAGTCCAGTCCATTTTGACCAGTAAATCATCCTGGAACTTTGCCTGATGCAGTTTTTGCTATTGGGTTAAAAACACAATCAAAAACATGCAAGTTCCCATTAGTGAGACTTTAAATTAATTTTGGTGTTTTAAATTTTAAAATAGAGGATAAAGACTATTGTTACCATGGCAACTTTGATGTTTTATCACAGTGGGAAGCGTTTGAAATGTTCACTCATTCACTCACTCACTACATCTTGTTCACAATATAATAACCCTATAGAGATAAGGAATTTTGAACATTTTAAACACCACTTGAATGCATCGTTTTATAATTATGAGCTGAGTTTTCAATTTGGTGTCACATAAATAAATACAAGCAGGATTCACCTGAATAAAACACCTGAATCTGAGCTGATGGACAGCATCATCATCATTTATCATCATCAGTCTGCATAACTGATGTTTAGTTAAATATAAATATTAGCGATTACTTGTTACACTTCTTCATTGAAACACATTCACTGACAAGTATGGACCTGCAGCTGCAGCACATCCTTCAACATTCAGACATTCAAAATGTATTTATTTTACAACAAGCTTTAACATATTGCTGTATCAAACAGCTTTTTTTTTTTGCAGCTGTATTGTTTGTAAATCATAAGAATCCAGCTGCACCGTGTTACAACAGTTGAAATGCAGCTCACATTTTCCTTTGTGATTTTAAAAACCTTTATTGTTTATTCTGAGCAACAATCATTTTAAACTAATGGCACTTTTCTTCTCAAGTCCTGCGGCTCTGACAGAGCAGGAGATGAGGCACTTTACCACTCAGATGTCTGAAAAATTATCAGCAACAAGCCAGAAAATTAATCTAGAATTGGCTGTTAGAATTAGCATGCTCTGTCAGCTCAGGCCACAATACATTATGGTCTATTTCTGCCAGTGTATTGCCAAAATTTATGTGGACATCATGTGGACCACTTGATAAGTTTTCTGTTCTCTGTGTGCATGCTGGCGGGGCAGCACATGTGTATTAGCAAGCTTCCGCAGCCTATTAATGCTTTTGAGTGCTGCTTTACAGTGAAATGCTGCAGGCTGTGAAGCTTGTCAGTGTGTTACTGCAGGCTGTGAAGCTTGTCAGTGTGTTACTGCAGGCTGCGCGATCAGGGCCATGAAAGCACCGGTCCGCAAAGGAAAGTTCGGGCAGAAGGATATGCTCTCATGACATCTGGTGCACATGCACACTGGTGAACCAGTTATGTGTACTCTTGGTTATAAGGTCGAACATCAACTGACCGACTCACAATATAGAGGCCTAAATTATGAATTAGGCTAAGGTTCTTACAATTATACATGGGATCGTTCGGAGTCAACAAAATATTAGTTTTGACTTTAGGAATATGTTCTTTGTAAATTATATTTTGACATATTTAATCTTTCTATTACTTAGACCTGACCTGCTGCTTTGACCCTTACATATAAATATTTACATGCATCCAGTATAATTTTGCAGGGTGTTTCTTAACATGCTGCAACAGTTTATTAGCTAAACCGCCAAACTGTTTTCATATGAATTCAAAGTTGTCTCAAATGTGATTTGTTTTATTTAATTATACATTTTAAATGGGATTCCAACACAAACAATAATGACAGGATTATAGATGAAAATGAGCAACTTCAGAACCATCAAATCAAACAAGTTTTACATTTTAAACTCATAATATCACTCTAAACTTGTGAAGTTGAAGTGTGAATCCTTTAACTCTGAGCTGTGAGATAAAATGAAGGAGGCCTCAGGCTGTCTAGAGCCTGACTTTATTTCAGCTGACATGCAAAGCTATATACAAAAACTTCACTGATGTAAAAAGAAGCAACATTTGCAAAGACAAGCAGACTTTAGTTTCTTCTAAGGACATTCACAGGTCTTCTGAGGATGCTAGCGACAGCATCCTTTATGTTTCGTTTTCCTCTTTTTGGTATTTGGTATGGAGTAACTCCATGTGTGTACTGGTAGCAGCTCATTACTAGGGTCTTGTTATGCAGGATGAAATTACAAGAAACAAAAAGCCTGCTAGCTAAGAATGAAGTGGTGCGGTTTAATAAAAACCAACAAAAAACAGAATGTACTTTTTTCTCTGATGTCTTCACCCTGGTGGTGGTTTATTTTAACTGGAACATTCTGAAATGAGAAAATGATTGTAAGAACTGAGAATCAGTGAAAAAGGAACTTTATGTTTGTCATGCAGTCACCAAAGGTTAAATTCATCTTTAGACTCGCTGTTGAAGCCAAAATGTTGTTTTGGACAATTTTTACTGATATGCAGCTCACTTTAAGAAGATTAAACATATCAAAGACTTCATGCTCTGAGCTGGAGACGATTTGATTAGCCCCATATCGAGGGCGGAGATGGACATACAAACCAGGAAACACAACTGTGAAGATCTGCTTCTGATGTCACTTTTTCTACTTTCTTTTATTCAAATATTCAGTTCTGTGTACCTATATGTGTTTATTCTGTATCATGGGCTATTCTGGGTCATACACTGGATCTACTCATGTAAATTATATATGTATATACTGTACATGTCTGCATGTGTGTATATATTTTCTATGTATGTATATAATGACATATGACAAATTATGTAAAAGATGGAAAAGATTTAATTTGAGTTAGACTTGTTCGCTTTTCCATACTGTGCACTGTTTAGTGAAGAAAACAAATATTTACGAGTGCTGGACGAGTGTTTTGCCCCTCAAAGTGAAACTCAAATATCTTATAAATCTAACACAATCTCCTTTTTGGTCATTGTTTGACCACTGTCATCATTAATGGGTTTTATAGTAAATGGAGCCTGACTTGCTGAAGAATTGCTCAGCATTTGCCACTAAACAAATACAAACCCAAGATTATGCATCTGTAATTCAAAGCTCTTGCAAAGAAAGAAAATTGCCAACCAAACAGCATGAATCTGCTCTGACACAGTTTGAACACACCTATGAGGTTTTATGTACAGCTCTTGTATGGAGGATTGAGGATTAGATTTGAAACTACATATCAAAAGCTTGTTGCTCTGCATTTTTCTATTTGAATTGAGGATGCTTCTTAGATGAAAAATGAAAATTTCCAAGAAGATCAGTTGTCTTGTTTCTGGTCCTACTAGGATTGTCATGCCTCAGAACCTTCACCAGGATAACGCTCACTTCTCTGCCGGGGCTAAACGCATCTGACTCTGAAGGACCAGCTTTGTTTACAACATATAGTTAGCTTAACATGTTGACAATTTTTTGAGAGCTGAAGCTATTTGTGATGCAAAGAGATAAAGGAGAAGAACAGGAGCAATCTGTGGAAATGTTGCCTTCACAAAAAGAAAGAATCAAGGTTTATTATGTCTTTTCTTTTAGTGATGAATTGTAAAATATATGTACTTTTACAAATAAATGGTCAAAAATTGTTAAACATTTTACATTGTTGCTGTTTGACAATATGACACAAACTATAAACGATTATTAAACATTCAAACAAGTCGAGTGTCACATCTAAAAGTTAATAAATTCACGTGTAATGAGGTCAGACAGTCCAAAATACAAGGAGATTCTGGAGGACAATTTGATGTGCAAGAAATCTACGACTTGGGAGATGTATTTTCCAGCCTGAAGCATCCAGTTAAAGCTACATAGAAACGTTCTGAAGACCAGGTGGATGTTCTGAAGTGGCCAAGTCAAAGCCCAGACCTCAGTAGAGAATTATTGACTGGACTTGAAAAAGCGTTGTTCACCAAAATCCCACGCAACCTGACAGCGCTAACAGTCTCTCTGTGTATGTCACTAAGCTCTCACTGCAAGCTGACAGATCACACCACTATGGAGAGTCAAACTTATAGTGAGCCGCTCAGCTCAGGCTGGGTGAATAGTTTATAGAGGCACTGTACAGGCTTAATTACTGAGATACCAAATCGCTGATATGACACAAGTATCACTGTAACACTTCTAGTTGGATGCATCTATCATCATCATCATTGCCTACTTTATAAAATCTGTGGTTTGAACAGATAAAAATAAATCCAATCAACACTTTTGATCAGCCAATTCCTCTCAGCTGAATGTTTTCTGTCAATAAACAGGATGAAGACTATGTTGGTTTCAATCTGACTGTGATATTTTGAGTCAGCAGAATTTGTTATGCAACATTCACATGGGTTTATATTTCAAACTGTGGATGCTCTAAGCCTGCTGTGACTAAATGATTAATATAATCAGATGATTGCCACTTTTTAGGTTTGGACCTCAACTTTCATGCATAAATATGAACTCACAGCATCGGGAGGTTTTCAGAGCCTCCCTTCATTCACAGTTAAGGCTGGATGTGATGTATGTGTGTGTTTATATATGGAAAACTTATCTGTATAGGTTTTAAAATGGCGTTATTACACTGCTTTTCTTAAACTGTTGTTGTGAAGATTTTAGAGCTTTGTGAAAATGTTTACATCACTTTTTTTGTTTAAGATAATAAAGGATTGTATGGAAAGAGGTAAATGAATTTAGTATGTATAAAGTGTTTCCTTTTTGTTGTAGATGAATGCTAACTTTCATATTAGGATGTGAAAATGACACAAACTGAGATTGGTTCAAATATGACTTTCAATCACAATTTAGAATTTTATCATCTGACATAGGCATGAGTTAAAGTGGATATATGATACATTATTGGACTTAAATTAGATTTATATGCTCCCGGAAATTACATGTGTGGTGTTTTTTCTGTGTTAAAGTGTTCAGTAGACATCTCTCACTTTGGATTATAATTTTTCAGGTAATTGGAGTTAAAGTTCAAAGTGAGAGCAGATGTTAGGGCCTGGAAAAACAGATTATTAAAAATTTTTATTTGAGAATTGAATCCTAAATTAGGTCAAACTACTAGTATTACATAACACAGTCCAAAAACAATATCCATAATCCATAATCAACAGTTTAACATATTTTTTAAAATTTTTATTGAGGAAAAAACTTACATCTCCCATGAAACTTTTAAAAATCTGCAGTTTTTGTTCGTGCACACCTGGCCCCGTGCATTAACCCTACAGATTTAGATGTGCTGTAGAGAGTTGGACTCTATGCAAACAGATGGATGTGATTTGACAGGATTCACCTCAACAAGATGCCTCTGCTGAACACCATCTGCTAAAGTAGCTACACTCTGCCAGGTCTGCATCAGAGCAGGATGGAGAGGAGAGGTCTGTGAGCTGAGTCAGAAAATACTTAGTGCAGTGAACATGAGCTTTATTAGTCTTTATTATCTGACCCTGATGGCAGTTTTCAAGGAAATTTGGGAAATGTTTGACGATGCTGCAGTTCAAAACCCATTTTCAACACACGTTTCCTCAAAAATGCTACTTGTTCTGTATTTTAAAAAAATAGTTCTTGATGATTCCTCATTTTTATTTTACATTTGCCATCATATTTTCCCTGTTTAGTTTGTTTTACTTGATTTCACATGTTATAAAGTGAAACCATGTTGCCCATGGGTCCACTTCCCCAAAGCAAATAATACTGTCTGCCCTGCTCTTCTCTTCTCTCCCACAGGAGATTGAACTAAATCACTTCACATTGCCAGTAAAAATAATTTCTTTATATAACATTAACTTCCAATTTCCGACTCATAAATATGTCATCCAATAACAGGATGTTAGTCTAATTTGATTCTCTGGGTATAGGTTGCAGAGGTTTGCGGAGCCACTTCACAGCGTGGCAGTGGGTTTGTCTGATTAAACAAGTCCCCATTATTAAAACACTGATAAACAACCTAAACAGAAAATATGAAATGGACAAAAGAAGATGAAAAGTTAGGTTTCAGATTTTAAAATCTGAATTGTTTAATGTTTATGTTATGTTATGTTCCTTTTTGTCCTTCTATTCGAAGAGCAGTTTTCTGACAATTAAAATAAAAAAAACTTGGACTGGATTGATGCTCACCTGTGCAAACAATGTTTTAATTCTCAGCTCTGCACTGTGATACTGTTCACACGTGTTTTGTGTGATCACTCAGAGCGATGGGAAAGTACCGTGAATAATTCTCACCTGTATTTGAACCACTATTCTTGTAAATGATATGTGATGGAATCAACACAGCTGATGCATTCTAACTGATGAAGGATAATCTTGTGGTTTTAATATGATTTTGTATAAAGTTATAAAAAGAGAAATGTACTATTTTTTTCCTTCAGAACCAAATGTTATAACTGTCTGCAATAAATTTACATATTTAATTTCTCACAGATGGTTTCATAAATCATGAAAAAATGATAGTTTAGCATTCAAAATTTCAGAAGATAACCAAAATTGGGTCAAGTCTTTTTCCTTAGAGACTTTGGATCAAAAGACTGATCAGAATCTGAGTTTACTTCAACGTCTCTCACTGGGAGCTGCAGATCCAGCATATCGAAGTAACTGGACTCCTATAGAAGGGTCAGGGGAATACACGTTATGTTACATCTTGATTCCTAACAGTCTGCCCCCATGTTCCACGTCAGCGCTGCGCTACATTAAACCCTCCATCATGTTTAGTCTGACTGCAGCCTTGAAGCTCAGTGTTTCAGAGGCAGGAAGAGAGCAGGACACTCAGAAAAACCAGAAAGTGCTCCTTTGATTTAAGCAGAAATGATGTTACTCTCTGTGACGAATACAGACCCTTTACATTTTGCTGACCTTCAGCTGACATTCCTCACTCTGGGTTTAATAATCTGAAAAGTGCACATTGAACTGGATTAAACTTTTAAGCCTCTGGGACATCTCAAAGTGAGGCTCTTGAACACTTAACAGCTGTGTTTCATTAAGTCATTTGGGGGAAACAAATCTGTGCATTCAATCACATTAGGGGAAATCTGTTTTGGTGATTTTGTTTTAACTATATCGTTTTCTCTAAGATCCTTCACAAATCAAACTACCCTCCCTTTTTTCTGATTAACTCATTCAGCATACTCCGCCAGGCTTCCTTCTCTTAATCTGGTTTGACCAAACCTGAAACTCCACCAAGAGAATCCACAGTGTATTGGTTTGTTAATTCAGGCTTTCAGCTTTAGTGTCAGAGCGTTCACATTTCATTTCATGCATGTTGACACTTTTTACACTTCAAAAATTCACCATCAAGCAAAAAAAGTTACAGATGACAAATATAAATAATAAAAAAACCTCTACTTGGCTTATAGATAGAAAACAAACCCAGCATTTAAAACCCAGAGAGGAATTTTTTTATTTTTAGTAAATCAGGGAGTTACAGTAATACCTGCTGCTGTTTGAGTCGGGTTAGAAGACTTTATTTCTCTCTGATTCTGTCACATAAAAATCACTTCACTGATCAAATTAAATCTTCTTTGATGTTCAGAGGCTCTAATGACTTAAATCTGATATTAAGAGTTTAATGGACAAATCAGAAAATCAGGAATAAATTCAAGAAATGTCTCCAGTTCCATGATGGTGATGGTGCTTTCATCACAGGCTTTCTTTCTTTCCTTTATATCCCTGCTGTAGTCCAGGGATTTGGACTGGATGCAGGTTTCCAAACATTTTTCTTGCTAAAAAAAATAGTTCTGATTAAACAAGCTACATTTTATTTTAGATCAGAATCAACAGGTTAGAGTGTATGTTTTTTAATGATTCAGTATTTAAATTTAACCCTGGTATTGTGGTTAAATAAATCATCTAAGCGACGTCTCAGCGCTGTGTGCTGATTGGTTCTAAAGATGATTTATTTGATGATCTGATATGTTTACTTTATTTTTCAGGATCTGAAACCATGACAACATCTAAATGTTTCAGTCTGATGTTTCTACCTGATATTGTTAAGATCAGAGCTGCTTTCCACACAAACCCAGACTTTTAGCTCATAACCTTTGTTACCATAGTGATCTAAACATGCAGATTCTCCTTTGTGAACTCCAACTTTCACCTCAACAAAGTCAGCCAAGCAGGAACCGTTTCTTTCTAGTACAGCTCTCTCTGATTATGTGATTTTGACCATTTCACAGATTCTTTGTGATCTATACCATATCGCTGGGTAAAGCTCTCTTTTGATTGGCTGAAAAATCTATTATCTCCTCACAAAGAACATCCACTGACTGGGTCTGTTCATTAGTTTGAATTTATGTGCCAGCTCAGTCTGCAGCTAAAATAGGTAACCATAGAAATGCTGGTAGAAGCCTCTACATATAATTTATTTCTACATGTTCACAAGTGAAGATGTTTTTAACACAAATCACTGAAACTGAGGCAGAGTTGAAGGTCTTTTAATAATGCAAATGTTGCAAAACATAAAACATTATACATATGATGCTGCAGCACAAGATAGAAAATTTAAAATCAACTATTAAAACTGAAGGCAACTGGCCAGTCAGCAGAATCTGGAAAGAAAACAGAAAGACTAAAGGCTGATTACCAGATGAGGTACAGGTGTTCAAGGTGTTGAGGACAACCAATGTCAAATGACACAGGAAACCTTACTGAGAACATCCATCCATTTTCTTAAACCGCTTCATCCTCCACAAAGGGAGGTGCTGGTGCCTATCTCCAGCGGTCAAGGGGTGAGAGGCGGGGGTCACCCTGGACGGGTCGCCAGTCCATCGCAGGGCCACACAGAGACGAACGAGACAGACAATCAGCCACATACCCACTCACCCCTAAGGACACTTTACCAGCCCAATGGGCTCTGTGCGCGCAGCTACGTGACGTAATTTCCGGTAGAAGGTCAGGATGAACGTAAACTTCCAGTAGCCGCTGGAAGCACATACTATGTTTGCTAGTTTCTTTTCAGGAGCTTGTAAATTTCTCTTTTTTATAAATCTCTTTTTTTTTTGTGCGTGGCCTTCTATGTCAAGCTTTTATGTGTTCATGTCCTAAACCTGACATGTACACTGACAAAATTTGCGTTTCAACAACATACTGATAGCAGGTCTAACCATCACTGCTGTGTGCCATTCTGTACAGCATCAACAAGATCAAATTCCCACCTCCCATCGTTAGCACAGAGACCGGAAGTCTCGTACCATCCTCACGCCAAACATGGAACTGATGCGTGCACAGAGGCTATCAGCCTGACAGTGATGTTTTTGGTCCGTGCGAGGAAGCCAGAGTACCCGGAGAGAACCCACACATGCATGGGGAGAACATGCAAACTCCACGCAGAGAGGCTGCAGAGCCAGGACGCGAACCCACGATCTCCTTGCTGTGAGGCAACAGTGCTAACCAACTGCGCCACCATGCAGCCTACTGAGAACATGATTAAACTTAAGTTCTGACCTCCAGAAAACAAAATCATGACTAAGTCATGAATAAGACTCATTAAAAACAAAGAAAGGTAGGACTTGTTACTCATCTCTCATTAGAGATATGTTGCTTTTTAGGCATTTTTATTATTATTAAGTCTTCTGCTGATGTTTATTAATATCTTGCATTTCAGACTTGCAGGAAAAACAAGAACTTTAAAAACTTAGGAAGTAACAGAAGATTTTGTTCTGAACAATGGGTGAATAAATAATAACACCCCAAAACATTTGTCACACTCCATCTTGTTTTGAACTGTACTAAATAAATGAGTCATTTGTCCCCAAGGCATTGTAGGAAATAAAAAATGGTTCCTCCTTGTTTGTTTTTCAGCTCCTGTGGAATGAAAAAACTTTTTTGGGCAAAGGAAATAATCTATGTCCACATATGTGACACTATAACAAGAGAATTCTTAATTCTAAAAGACTAAAGATATTTCTAAAGCAGAATATCCAAAAACTAAACAAAAGTCTAGTAGCCAGAATAAGGGAGATCACTGAAGGTTGGGATCGATGATTAGACAAATAGATGCAGGTGAGTAAAAGAGAAAACAAGTGGTGATGAGTAAATCAATAAAATGAGAACGTAAACCAGGGATTAGTCAGTCACGTTCTTCCTTTTACATCTATTTATAGATCTCCATGGTAACATATAAAACTCATAACTTGACTGTTTATTGAAGTTTCAGAATAAATGGTCAGCAAAAAGTTCCTCATGTAGAAAATCAAGACTAAAACAGAAAGATAAGAACAATTTAAAAGTTTTAGATTGTTGTTAAATAAATCTTAGGTTGACAGAAAATCAAAAAGCTGCAGCAACAAATAAATCATCTGAAAAGTTTGTATATTTTAGGTGTGGGAAAAATGACCAAATCTCTAACGTCAACCAAAATAATATATTTGTTCAAAAGCTTTTCTTTAGCTTTTGTTAATCTGAACTACAATCCACCCCATCTGGAATGAACACAAGCAAAGGAAAACCTTCTGAATTTAAAAATACACAAAAACCTGGATAGTTATGAATAAATGATATAGTGTGATCCTTGATGTTAAATGTCATGACAAACCTGAGCGCTGAGACATAACCATCACAACTAAAACGTAATGGTGTGCAAAAGGCTTTTAAGCCCTCACTGCTGTAGGAGAGAGACAGCAGAGGTCACTGTAGTGAAAGTCACACCTAAGGACAGCATCCTGTAATGACGAGCGTGCGAATGAGACCATGCCAACTTGTGACAAAGTTTTTTTTGGTGAAAGACTGACAACTCCAGGACATGGTATATGGCTCAGGGGACAGAAAGATGAGGCTCGCAGGCCGGATCTGGATTTATGGATGAAGTTTGTTGTTGGAAGTGCAGCTGACCCCAGTGCTGGGTTTAACAGTGGTCAAGCAAAAGTTAGAAAAAAAAAATCCCTCAAGCTCTGCTGATCCATTGCTGTGCACACTCTCTGAATCTGCTCATGTCACAATGAACATCAGGGAGTGATGATGGTTGTCTTCTCTCATCCAGTGAGCTGGCTGCTTTTGTCAGTGCTTTATGGAGTTTATGTGATGGATTGAATGAACTGTAAAATCCCTGGTTACATGGTCAAACATATAAAAGGTGTCTAGAAAGGCAAAAACACATTTTATTTATGCTTCCATTGGAAGCATGAATGGTGTGACCACGGGGTGTTTTTTTATGCTGAAGGAGCTAACAGTCACATGAAACATGATACAAGGTATTAGCCCGACAGCCACAATATGCACCTCATAAACTCATTTCTGCTTCTGAAAAGTGGAGCATGAATATATAAGTCAATAAAACTAAATATTGTGTTTTATCTTTAAAAAAATATGTTTTAAAACCTCTTCTTCTGTTTGGACAGGTCTGCTGTGGTGATGGAAGACATTTAGAACAAAGTTAGGCAAAGTCATTTCTAAGTTGAGACTGAGATATAGATTTTAAAAAATCATTGTCTCCTCGCTTTCACACCTACACGGTCTCAACACCACCTCGGCAGGTCAACACCTGATGTATGCTCCTTCTCCCTTGTGCCTGACAAATAAAACAACACCTCCCACACACACACACATGCACAAACACACCTACACGCACACACACAGACACACTTCTACGCAAATAAGTAAGGTAGTTAGTTGACTAACTGCTTTCACGTTAAATGAATATGCTCAACAACGATTGATTTGTGGATGTTACTTTGAGTGAAGTGTAATATTATAATAAAAGAAAGCATCTGAAGTCAGATCACAATAACCTGAAATGTCCCGTTTAGTTCTCATGAGGGATATTAGTTGAAATAAAAATTTAAACTAAGATATTTTCCTTTTGAATATTTAAATGATAAAAATTCAGACATATATGCTGAATTTATCCTGAGGAACCTATTTATCTGATAACCTTTACATGAATGGTGTCTGTACTCAGATTTTTTAATTATTCTAATACAATTGGTTTAGTAAAAATCCCAAAATTCTGGTAAATAATTTATAATATGGCTGCATGGTGGCGCAGTTGGTTAGCACTGTTGCCTCGCAGCAAGGAGGTCGTGGGTTCGCGTCCCGGCTCTGCGGCCTCTCTGCGTGGAGTTTGCATGTTCTCCCCGTGCGTGCGTGGGTTTCCTCTGGGTACTCCGGTTTCCTCCCACAGTCCAAAGACATGACTGTCAGGCTAATTGGGCTGGTAAATTGTCCTTAGGTCTGAGTGGGTGTGTGGTTGTTTGTCTCGTTCGTCTCTGTGTGGCCCTGTGATGGACTGGCGACCTGTCCAGGGTGTCCCCCGCCTCTCGCCCCTTGACCGCTGGAGATAGGCACCGGCTCTCCCGCGACCCTCTGTGGAGGATTAAGCGGCTACAGAAAATGGATGGATGGATAATTTATAATATTCTAGATATCTCAGTGGTGCACAATATTATTAATAACTAATAAACTATACATTGTGTTCATGTTTTATGAGGAGTGCCGGTGGATTAGCTTTATTAGAATCCTAATCAAAGAACATTTGATATATAGAGAACTGATTCCAGCCAGAGGAACTCCTTCATTTAGGTTGACAAGCACTCATGAACTCACATGACCTTTTGGCAATCAGCCCTCTAGAGCTCGTTCTCTCACTAAATTCAACTGAGCTAAATTGACAGAATAAACCTCTTTTTGCTTGCCAGAGCACAAGAAACACTTCTAAGCTGGTAAAATATTTTCTTTTGCTGCAGCGATGATGGACTTGCATTGACTCCCTTAAGAGTGAGAGACAAAGGGCAGACAAGGGCAGCAAATGTTTTTAAAAGTGAAGTGTGTCAGGCAGCTGTTGAAGCTGGCACGCCTGAAGCTAGACTCCCTGACAAGCCTGAGGAGTGGAGTCTCCTGTGATGTGACACCGACACACTTGCATAACAAGCTTCCCATCGGCAATGTCAGCAGCTCCGTTCACTTCTTCTCATCCTGTGTGAGAACTGTAGCAGCCATGGAACGACTCAAAAGACAGCAAGTGCAATTAGATAATGCCATATGACCAGTTGTTGTGGTGACTGCTGACAGTCATTCAGCACATACTCTGAGTGCTTAAAGATCACGAGATGTTATTTTCTGCAAAATTACCTACATTTTGTGCAATATTTAATCAAACCAGCTATAACTCCATCAAACCTGAACAATAGAGGATGACCTCAGTCTAAAACTCTGGCATGAACTACTGCAGACAAGCATTTCTGCTAAGAATGCCATGCCCTAATTTTCATTTCATATTTGTTTAAACTGAACAAACTGGCAGCTTTTAGTGTTTAATAACTTCTACATCTGTTCATTCCTGATGGACAGACGTCAGTGTCCAAAAGAGTTTTACAAGTGAAAGTGAGTAAAGGTGTAGGGATTCACAATGACCTATGACAATACAACTTCAAAGGGCGTTTGTGTTAGAAGAGGTCCCCTCAGCCTCATATAGACATGATGATAGATGAACTATATAGCTTTAATCTCCCTGTCAACAATGATCTGTATGAGCATGATCTACAAGAAGATTTTATATCAAATCCCAGAGCCAAGAATGAAGATGCAACATTAAACTCACATTTTTTACTCGATTAAAAGGTTATAACTCATAACAGGAGAACAACAATCTCTCCAAATGAATACAGGCTAATTTTGTGTGTGTGGGCCATTGCTTTGTGTGGATTTTTCTTTATTTTTGTATATTATCCTATTTCTTCTGTTATATTGAGAGGAATATATATATATATATATATATATATATATATATATATATATATATATATATATATATATATATATATATATATATATATATATATATATATATATTTATATTATCCTTTATGAATCCTTTATGAAGTTTATTACTTCATTCTAAAGACTTTGTAGGCAGTCCCAGACCAAAATTCAATCAGAGCAACATAATAAGTGACAAACCATTGAAATCTCTTGTTTTTTTGTACCCCAGGTTAGATAAAGGAAGTGACTTGTCCAGATTGGACCAAAATGGGTGGAAATCAGAACTGAAAGAGGCTTAAACACAGTCTGTGACAGCGGAGCATTCATGTGCTCTTTTAGTGATCATATCCAGACAGTCAGATATAATGCAGTGTTTTTATGACTGCAGGAAGACTGGTGCATTTCATCATTTTCTATTAATTGACAGTTTAATCACTGCCCCTTCCTGTCCAGATGTCATGGTGTCCTTGAGGAAAAACGCTGGACCCGATCAGCCTTTATAGATCAGGTCAGTGCGTTGCATTGTGGGTGGATGGGTCAATATGTGTGTGAGACGAATGTCATGGCTGACTGTTAATAGACCTTCAAAAATCACATTTTTCAATTTAGTCACAGTTTAAGTGTGTTTTTGTAAAATAAATTTTAAAAACTCTTGGAGCGTTGTGGACCTGATTGCACATTTATAATTAATTATTTATTTGTCAGTTAGATTGTTCGCTCCATTGTCATTTGCATCAAATATCCCAAAGTCCTGCAAACAGGGCAAATTCTGACTATTTAGCATAAATTGTGTGTTGAGGATGTTATTGACAAAGGAGATTGATGCTTTCACTTGTGTGTATGGGTGTAAAATGACCCACAGGAATAATATTCAGTGAGTGAACATCAAATTCTGTGTGTCTCATTCCAAAGGTGCTGACATTCCTTTTTTTTCCCCACTAGCAAATTAGTTCAAGTAGCCTGATGAAGCAACACGGTGGTTCACGTTTAAAGCAGACTGACAAAATCTTGATCAAAAACACAAAAGGAGCAGTCTAGCAGCCTGGATGTGGTCTTGAAACGCTATCCCCTAATTACTATGCAACAGTGAGGTGATAAAGCTTCCAGCTGTCACATGGGCAGTAGTTAATCTCCCAAGTTGGGATCTACAGCACTTTCTGTACATGAAGCTTTACTGTGAAGTGATTACTGGTTCTAATCTCTCCACTCGCTAATCAAGACACAGCTTATCTTGACATTGTCATACTTTACACTGAGCACATCCATCTTTATGTTTGACTGAGCTGTATGCCTTCAAAGGAGACAAGGCACATGTGAAGGAGAGCAATGAGCATGAATCAGTGGAACCAGACATTTTACTAGTATCAAGCTACATCCATCCACCCATCTTCTAACCAATTCATCCATAAGGGTCCTGGGGAGCTGCCTATCTCCAGCAGTCACAGGGTGAGAGACGGGGCAACCAACATATAACTGTTAACAGTTAGCCGGATGCTAATGATCACTTGAACCTTGTTTATGTGAGAGAGGGGTCAACATAATGGTATTTGTTTTCCAGGTCCTCAACAACACACACCTGGCTGAGAAGAGGTGTGTGATATTTTTCCCATCCTCCTGCCTCATCCTCATACAGCAAATGCAGTTGTGAATGGCAGGAAGATGAGGATAAAGAGCCATCAGGGCAGGTGTTTGAAATGTCAGTGACAAGTGGGCTGTGATACAGAACCCCCGAGTACCAAAAGGCCTTAACTGTAATTTCAGGTTGATTGTGTGTCCCCTGTGATTTTGTTTGTTTTGTTTTCACAATATGCTTTATTTAAAACTGAAACTGGAAATACAGTAAACCCCTATACTGTAGAGATTTCAATGGAGAAAAGGTTCACTATGTACTTTGTATCTGCTAAAGGGTCTCTGTAAATATGTATACCTAAGCAAATGAACATTTTTCTGCTTTTTCTTCTGTTTACAGAAAAAAGTTTGGGTGAACTTTAGGAGAAATGCAGTGATGCAGATTGAAAATCAGCAAACAGATGAAAAACTTAAATACATTTCAATAAATTATCTACATTTGTTGGTTTTGTGTGAATCTCTTATTTTATTTTCCTTCTTTCACCTCATTAAGCCCAACTTACCTGCAGCCTTCCTGCTGAGCACCAGCAGTCATGCAAGGCTGCTTCTGCACTGAAAGACAAATAATGATGCAGAGATGAGTTTCTAACCTTTCAGCGGGGGAACACAGGTCTGTTCTACCAAAGTGTCTTACTGTCATGAAGCTTATTTATAGTCACTATGCATCACTGCAGCTGTAATCTATTAAGAGGGCTCCACTTGGACTGTTATACTTGCATCTTTATATAAAACCTCTGGAGAAATAGAGCATGAGGGGAAATCAGACTAATGAGGAGAATAATTCTCTGATGAATAAATATAATCAGTCAAACAAGCATAAACAAAGCTATAAAAAATTTAAAGACGTATTAGATTTGCCTGTGTTGAAGTCTTTTAAAATGTTATGCCAAGTATAGAAAAAAAAAAAAAACATGTGCTTGGTCACACGACACAAATATTAACCAGACTCAAAGTTTCATGAAATGAAACATTTGAGCTTCTCCTCATTTCTCTGTTGTTTTATTTTAGTTGGAGGTCTGCTAAATGCTAGTTGAAGGGATACAGTAGGGCTCAAGCAAAAGAAGAAAATTTAAAGTTCCTGCAAAACAACAGCCTTGAGTTCTGATCTCATCTTGTAGGTCAAAGATATGACAGAGAATTACTTCATGTCAGGGGAAATGTGGCAGGGTTACATTAAAGGAGTTAAATTAGGTATATTTCTGTTTGTTTGTTTGATTTCTTTGCTGTACATTTTTCCTTTGTTGCTGTGAGTAGGTACAATCATCCAATCCACTGAACAACTCAAGACAAGAGTGAATACCAACAGGAGAATATTACAAGGGATTTTGGCACCTTTTGGGGATTCTATTCACACATTTAGTTGAAGAAATAATTGACCAAACACAGATTTCTGTAATTTTTCTGCACCGTTTCATTTCTGTAAACTTCAGCTATTAAACGTTACACATTAAGACATGCGAGTATGAACAGTCACATAGTCAAGAGGTAATTTGGCATCTGAACATCTTTCAGAGGAATCTGACAGATCACATTATCAATTAAATTGCCTGTGATCTTTAACCACAGCAATGAGTCATATGTTTCGACATCATCTGAGACAAGTACACAAGAGAAAGTGTGCAGTAGCTTTGACACAGCAGGTGCTGCACTCTAATTATTTAGTAGCTCCCATCAATAGTTCTCCCACAATGGAGCCTGCTCATTAGCTAGATTTTTTTTTTTTTTTTTTGGCAGAACATTTTATACGAGGATTATAAATCAGAGAAAAGTTAGAACTTGCAAAACGTATTTCTGTGCTGAAAATTCTATTCTCATAAAATGAATTTAATTTACAGGAAAACATGTAGGAACATATGGATATACGTACTGAAGAGTGAAGTAATGAATCACAGGTGTGCAAAGAAATCAGCTGCAGCAACACAACAGCTGGACTCATCGAGAGACACAACATAGAGAGATTGATGAGAAGAGACAAGAAACAATAGGATGGGGCGACGAAGGAAGAACTGCCAGTGTGTGCTTCACTGGTCTGCTGTCATGTCAGATACTTGAACTAGTGAAAATAGATTGCATGGTGAGGAGAGGAATTAGACACAACAATCATCATTTGTTGAGCAGCTGGGAAATCTTAGACCCAGCAAGAATTGGTATTGCAAAAAAATTATTAAACTTTGTTTTATTAGATCCCAAAAGAATGAATCAATAGGAAGGTTGAAATGTCTCTTTTTCTCTCTTTCCTCAAATCTGAATATGACTGCATGGTGGTGCAGTGTGCGCGGGGTTTGCATGTTCCCACCATGCATGTGCAGGTTTTCTCCTGAGACTCAGGCTTCTTCCCATGGACCAAAACTGTGAATGTTAGAGTAATTGGTGACTCTAATGTCCATAGGTGTGAGTAAGGGTGTGTATAGTGTTAGGTCTCGTTTGTCTCTATGTAGCCCTCTGATTGTCCAGGGTGTCCTCCTCTAGCCCCACTGGAGATAGGGACCAGCTCCATATGACCCTTACTGGAGGAAGCAGTTCAGAAGATGGATGATGGAATATATTTCTGAGAGCTATATGAGGAATAAAAACCTGGTAATTTGAGCCATCATTTGTCAAATTTCAACTTTTATGCTTCAAGGATCAGCAACAAGCCCTCTTCCTCCATCCTTCCTCTGCTATTCTTACTTAACCTCATTTTTTCCTGTCTTTCTTTAATCTCTCCTTCACTTTTCCCCTACTCCAGGCTCCTCCACTCTCACTGCTTGTTCTCTCTGTTTGCACATCTTTCCATCATCACTCTATATCTCCAGATTTTGCTCTTCTGCTGACTGCATGCATCGATCTTCATCTCCTGGCAGCTTGCCATCTTTCAATTTTGTCTCATTTTTCTGAATATTCCTCAAATTTCATTTCCATTCTGTTGCAATGCTGCACTCCATCCATCTTATTATTTCTCATCACTTATATCTTATCTGCAAATGTCTCCTTAGAACTCCTCAGCGATCAATAATTCCCGTAACCCAACAGATTCTCTGTATTAGATATAAAGCACATAAAAATCACACCTGTACCCCCTCTTTAGACCCCCTTTATGCAGGAGGAAAACCTTGGTGGCAGAGTATCAGGGTTCCAGGCTGAGCTTTTGGAAGCAGTGCATGATGGGCACTCATGCACAGCTGCATCCTGACATAGTCAGAGAGAGTTGGGACAGAGTCATCATCAGACATCTTAGGATCGTCATGGAAACATTCTGCTGACATATAGAGCTATATTACCTTGATTTATTCTAAAAGGTTGTGGGTCAGTGATTTTAAACCACTGTGCCAAAGTACACAAGTGTACCATGACAGGTTTTCATGTGTGCCATGGAAAATTGTCAAATTTTACATAAATTGTCCAAAAAATATCTTGACCCATCATGCCAGGATTGTAATAACAAAGCAGTTAATCATCCTGTCATGTCAGTAGCGTATGTCACGACTCAGTCACTCTGGTCATCAAAGGATTGTTGATGACACCACGCTCAAGACAATCCAGACTCTTTTCCTGTACCGTTTTTACGATGGTAAAATGACCTACCAAGTGCTACCAGAACAGAAGCATCCGTGTCCATCTTCAAGAAACTCCTGAAGACCCAGATCTTCAGAGAGCATCTTCTAGACCAGCAGTTACCCTATACTTCCCTTCTCCTACTCTGCACTCTCTTTGTGCACTTCCCTCTATACTTGTACTCCTTCCTACCCTGTCACCTCTGGCAGAGACTGACCAGTGTTCTTTCCTCTTAGTAGTGTATTGATATACTCAATGGTAACTGCTTTGTTACATTCTCAGGCTAATAAAAAGGTGTTAAAAAAAAAAAGAAAAAAAAAAAAAAGTTATCTTCCTCAAACCAGGAAAAGCTCAGATCACTCCCTGGGATGTTTGGATTTTACTCTGGACAGCCAAAACACTAGCAGCTTTTCAAGACATCCATCAATCCCTGAGTGAGAATCCCATCTGCCATAGTCCAGATTTTTAAAGAATCTTCATTTTGCAAACTGCTGCTTTACAAAAGGGTCTTGGGGCTGTGCTTTTGCAGGGACCACAATATCCCATTGCTCACAGTTGCAAAACTTCTGTCAAGGGAAATACATAAAGCTCTATTAAATGGGCTCTCAACTCATTCAAGTATGATCTGCTTTGAACAGAGTTCATCTCACAGACTGGCCATTAAGTTGAATCTTTAGCAGCTAGCATCCTGTATGTAGTTGTATGGTTTTGGACTGTGAGATGGTGAAATCATCACTGGATTGAACAAAAACAGAAATTAGAGTCAGAGTTCCTCATTGCTGGTTGTTAGTTGTTTTGGCAGTAAGTGTGCTGTCCATGGTGCTGAAACACCGACTGTTGGTCAGCTTCTCTCTACATATACCAGTGTTCTGATACCAACATGTGGTTCATACTGCATTAAAACTTGCTTTGACATTTGGGGACTCCACAGCTGTGTGTGAAATTGTCTACACTGGGGAAACGTTGGGGACCACTTCTTTAGCCTACATAAACAACAGAGTAACAGCCAACCTCCACTATTCATCACATGCCCCTTCCTTTTTTTTTTTCCAGGCCTGGGGGCTCCTGTTAAAAATCACCAAATAAGACTCAAAGTTTGTCAAAATTCAAAAAGATACTTCCATTTCACCAACACAAAGTCAGGCATACTCTTTAAATTAGTTCATCCACTAGCTGTTAGTGGGACAGTCTAAGATTAAACTTATATTTTTTTCTTCTTTTGTAAACAAATGCTTTAAAATTTGGTAACCCGCTCTTTGAAGAAACCAAACCAAGAACAATGAGCTGATCAAGCAGCTCATTAAAAAAGGTGAAAAATTTCATGTCAAAGAGGAAGTAATAAAACGTGTTTAAAAATTCAAAACATTCTTTTGTTTTTTCCCCTGATGGTGTTTAAAATGCGTGTTTGGCTGCATTTTCTGCTGTAAAAAGACACTGTGGACTGCAGTTAGCAGCAAACAAAGAAATCTGCTGAATACAAAGTGAAGATGAAATAAGAGGGGTGGGGGTGGGTGGGGGTGGGGGGGTTCAAACAGGCTGCTGATTATACACCAGTCCTCTGAAGTAAGCAGAAAACACGGCTTTTGCAATGTAAATGTAGTTTTTGAAGTCATCTTTATGCAACTTCACATTTTATGTTAAATTTAATTCATGTTTCATTAGTCCTGTTTTTAAAGTTAGCTAGAAATAATTAGCTTGATCTTTTGTGTTGGGTGAGAGATGCAACATAAATGCCTGGGGATGCTGTCAGCTGTTAGTTTAACATTTTATATAACACGTGTGTTGCTAAGAATGATGAGAGACAGCAGATTTAGTGACATTAAGAACAAAAGCATCAGTCAATGTAGAAACGGGGGCTAATGAGTTGTTGTGGTTTGTTTTTAATCTCTTTTTTCTTATAAATTGTTTTATTATGTTTTATGTAACAGCGGATAACATTATGTAACTACAGAACAAAACTGAGGAAGAAAATTGCCAGAAACCAAAATGACACCAAGACAAAAAAGAACAAAACTTCAGACATAACCACATCATGTAGAATGACCCTTTCTTTTCATCATCCAGGATGGCATTTAGATACTGCTGTTGGACCATTCTGTTTTAGAAGAAACTGTATTTCATTGTGAGAAAGTCAAGCTCCTCACTTTAAGTTAGGAACTAACTGGGATGCTAATAGTCTCTTCTTGTCTGATCAAACCTCTTTAATAAAAATGCACAAACTTTTAAGTTGCAGTGTATAATGTATTATTTTTCTTGAAGCCAAAATTACATTTTAGGTTCTATTGAAACAGGAAAACATGGATATTTAAGTAGTTCAATGGTCATTAAGTTTAATTACCTGAACAAACAAATACTGAGTGAAATCTCCTGAAAGGCTCTTGTGGAAATCATCTGTACACGTCTCTAAATAATGACGTTAACAACTGAAACAAGATGAATGTAAGTTGAGACTTCACCCTGACCCGTGTTCTATCAACCAGTCATGACCTAAAACACACAGCTTTTCAAGGTTATTATGAAATTATCTTTAAAACGTTAACACTAAATGTGCACACACTAACCAGGCAAAAAGCAATGATGTGAATTAATTATAAAATGTGTTCACATCAAAAATCACAATTACCAAATTAATCCCCAAATTGTGAGTTTTGCTAACCCAGGTTTTCTTAAGTACTTTCCCGTGTAAAAGTAATACAAATGTGCTATCTCACCCATTGTTGCTAGCGTCCTGAAAAGCCTCTGTTCAGAGAGAGAGAGTTTAGGTCCATGTAATGGTGGGAGGCAGGAGGCTGGACCCGAGGAAGCAGGAGCAGGAGACGGAGGTTAAAATCCAAAAATGAGGTGTTTATTATAAAAAGAACTAAGAACCAGACTTGACTTGACTTGACTACAAACTAAGATAACAAGGATGACAAGACTAAAGCGGCGTAGGTAACAAGACATAATCAGAACAGACCAGATGAACCGACAATGAGACATGGAACAGAAGGGCTAAATACTGAGGAGTAATCAGGGAGCAGGTGTAAGCAATGAACAATCAACAGGTGAGGGAGGGGTGAGAGCAGAAGCATTGAGGAAACACAGGGACATACAAAACTAAACACAAAACCTGGACAAAAACTAACAACAAAAGTAACATGAACCATGAAATGAACAATGACCAAACATGAACCAAATACAGAAGACTAAACTATGAACAAGGAGGACTAAGCTAAATACAGAAAATGACTAAACAATGAGCAAAGAAAAATTAAACTATAACCAAACAGACAGAACTCATGACAGTCCAGCAAGGGATGAGCATAAACTTATATTTGTCTCCAAAATTTCACAACTAATGTTAAATCATAAATCGTTACAGTTTTGCTTTAAAAGGTTCTTTCAGTTTAGAGTTTTGAACCAGGTTAACTCCTGGATGCAGCAGAAAACCTACATTTTGTTGCTGCTGGTGATATTTATGCTTGTAAATAACCACAGGAATCCTTGTAAATGATCATATAACACAAAATTAACATTAATGAAAAGGCTTTAAATAATGTTTGAATCAACTGCAGGGAAATTTTGGAGCTTAGATCCATCTTTTAGTGACAGCAGTATGGGTCTTGGCTGCACTAAAACCAGCTGTTAGCTCACCAGTCAAGACTGTAAATGTTAAAGTGTCATAAATATATTTAGAAAAAGGAATCAAGTAAGAGCCAGGCTGCATATGTGGTCAGTAATGCCACATCAGATCATTATCTAGTAAAATTCTTCTATTACAGTTAATTTTTTAGGATTTATTCTTGGCAAAATTGTTGTTTTTTTACATAGCACAGCAATGAGGTCAGAGGTCACAATGGTGCCATTGTTGCTCATTCACTGAAATATCTACATCTACCTAAAAACTCATGGATTTCTCCTCTTCTTCATTTATATTCATTCCACTCCACAAAGGATCGAGGTAACCGAAAATCCCAAATCAATTACAAATGAGCTCAGCCAGCCTTGAAGGATTACTCGTCTCAATTTCATGAACAATTGTGTTTTTGACTTTTAGCCAGGCCAGGGGGGTGATTGTGTTCAAGGAACCCTAAGTAGAAATATTCAGGCAAAACAGCCAGACTGTAATACTTTGAGGTATTTTCTTTGAACAGTCATTTGTGACCTGAACAAGTATTTAAATGTACTGAAGTGAATTTGTTTAGAAACAGGTTAAAGCACAAAAACACAGAAACTCCTGGCTGTAATGTTAGGAGTCAAAGAAACAAGCTAAAACTGGATCTCCAAACCACCCACAGGCTCATTCTCAGAGTCCCTCAGCAGCACAGGGCCTTACTAACCATCCAGTAGCTATTTTTTTATTTATTCAGCACCATGAGTGTCCTTACATGTTTGGGTCATGTGGAGAGCAGTTGGGACAGATCAGAGTGACTTTGAATGACACGTTTTGGTTAATAATTTGGTTTTTAATGAAGCTTTTTTCAGCTCAGAATCTACCAGCATGTCCTCCCTCTGACTGTGAAATAATGACAGCTTTTCAAAATATGTTGGTGTTACCAATCAACATCAAGGAAAATGTTTCCCACTTTAAATGATTAGTTGAAATAAACTAAAGGGTCAATTCGCAGAACTTTTGTGCACACGATGCAGTTTGTTATTAAAGGGCCCATGGCACGATATTTAAATCAATTTATATTAAACAGATTTAATCTTTGATGCCTCTAGGTTAGCGTTGCACCCATTATAACTCAATACGCTGCAATTATTTCCTAACGAGCAACTCAGAGATCAGAGGAATGCATCGCCTTCCGGTTCTGCTGGGTTTCTCCTTATTTGGCAGTCTGACACTTCGGCTGCAGTAGGGGGCAGTGCCGTCCATTGCATGAAAGTGAAACAAAACGCTCGCTAAAAGAAAAGAGAAACACGAGAGGATAACTCTATGTCTGTGCTACACGGTCTATGGTCAATGGCGGCAGCAGCACTGGCGTTCTCCTCGCTCCAGGTGTTGTGAACGTGCATGCGGGTGGAGAATTAGGCCATATAAGCAAGTCCGGATCGCTATGACCTCATAGTGAGCTTGGGGTGAAAAAAATGGTTTGAAACCTACTGGCGGAGGAGATCTGTAATCTTGAAAATTCTCACTAGCTGTAGGAGAAAGATGGATGCCGTTTTTTGCACTTTCTGGCATGTTTAAGGTGAGAACTCAACGTTGCAACATGATAGATAAGTCAGAAAACATGGAAAACCATGACATGGGCACTTAAAGGAACTCCAAACTCTGGTACAGTTCATTAGAACAAAGAATCACAAAGAAAAGGCAGACAAATGTTCAGTAAGTTGATTTTCTAATTTTAAGATCACCTGACCGGAGAATGAGAAGTTGCAAACATGGTATTCTGGATCTAAGCACCCGATGGGGCAAAGTGATTTTTCATTAATCCTGCAAAGGGTCAGATTAGCACTACTGGCTCAAGGAAAAGATTTAAAAATATGAAAAACTTGCAAAGTATGCCTTTAACCAGTTATAGATGTACATGAAACTAATAGTTTTAAAGTTTAATTAAAATCTGTTAAATGTAAAACTTGAAATAAAACTCTTGCGTGAACTGTTAGTTCTCAGAGTGGTGTTAGACGGCAAGAGAAACTAACAGTAAACAGATAGTAAAACAGTAATGGTTAACATACGTACCCCACTTTGAGAACAGCAACATTTCAGACCCAGATACACTTTTATTCTTAATAATTAACTAAATGTTCTTTCATCTATACCTTGTGTTTTATATGTGAGTAAGAAGCTGACATATCAGAGCAGTTTATCAGAGGCTTGTACAAATGTCACAGCTTTGACTATTTAATATGAACACAGATTACTTTATTTGTTCCTTTATTTAATGACTTCAGAACTTTTGTAAATTTGCATTAAAGCAGCATTTATTTTGATAAGTTTTAATAATTTAAATAGTAAAACAGCTGCTTTCTATTCAGCAATAGTATATCACCTCTGAGCGTGTGTGTGTGTGTGCATGTGTGTGTGTGTGTGTCTCATTGTATTTGTTGGGGAGTGAAGTGAAAAGAAATAATGAAAGCTGTGTGAAGCGATGAATCAGTTGACTATAAGCAGCCAGACATGAGAGGAGGTTTGAATTCTGTCCAAGAAGCCAGTGTGCACTCCCCGTGGAGAAAAGAGTGAAAATATAGTGATATGAAAAAGTTCTACTGGTGTCACTTCATTAAATCACTGATCACACAATCAGAGGCTGAGCAAAGGCTCAGGAGTTACAGGAAGAATATTCCCCGGCACAGTGAGGAGTTCTAAATCTCACACAGAGAATTTATAAGATGCATCTAAGAAAAACAAATGTGAAAATATGTGTGTGTACTCTACAAACTTTTTAAAAACATGTACAATGAACCATCTTAGTAAACTTTGTAAAACCTTTTTTTTTAACCCAAAAATGTTTTCATTACAACTTTTCAGGATTGGCAATCTGCAACAATACTATTTAATCCAACATTCTCAGGGTCAGAACAGTGTTCCGTTCACCACAAAGCAAAAAGACTGTTGCATCCAAGGATTTAATGATATTTTTCTTTAAATGTCCTTCTTCTTTGTAGCTGTTGTCTGTCAGGGTCACAGAGACATTTTGCCAACTTACTATAACTGTTAATGTTTAAAGTTCTGCTGTTTTTTATTCAGGCTGAGTGAAAAGGTGAAGGGTGATATACAAGATTGGAGGAATTTAGAGGAGAAAACATGCAGTGTTGGATTTGTTTTTCTCCTAAAAACATTAAGTATCTACAATAAACCGTGTGATAAAAAAAGATTTTGACGTGTTTCTGTTCCGTTAAGGATCTGGAATTTAAAACAGGTCAACAGAATTATGTCAGCATCAGAATGCCTTTGATTAAATCTTTATTCTACTAAAACAATTAAACTGGAGCACCAAAAACAAATCCGACTCACTTATCATCTTTCACTCAAAACACAGGCTGCTCAAAAAGACCAATATCCCACCTGTGTGTGGAGAGAATGTTTTAGTGCAAATGTTTAAAGGTTCTCATGTTTATTCAATAAGTCCTGAACTCCTGCAAAAACATTCCTGTTTACTCAAAGATTTTCAGTTGACAAAACATGTAAATCAGTGGAATAAATTTACAAAAAGCAAAAAATGTCATGAATTTATTTTAACCTTGAGTAGGACTAATAAATCATAATTTATTAGTAAAGTTATTTATTTTGTGCCGTTTTAAAAGAATGGTTTGAGGATAAAGTGAACTACAGCCTGTGTGAAATGGTTACTGGATAACTTATAAAGTGCTGTATCATACACACCATGTTCACAAACACATACATGCACTGGCTGTGTGAACATTTGGCTGGTGATTGTCTAACAGAGGGAGATTTATTTGATTGCAGCTAGTCACCAGTGAAACTAACTAAATGTTAAAATGCTCAGTGCTCATGGTTTAGATAATGTCTGAGGTAGAGCATGCTGCCAGCAACACATACGTCATGGCTCTGCATCAAAATATGTAGTCTAACGATAATCTGGTAAAAAGGCCTTTTCACAAGACTTCATGTGAAAAATGCACGACCGAGGGTATACAGTATTTCTGTTGAGAACGTCTATTTTCCACAGCACTTATGGGTTAAATGTTAATGTGGAAATGCAAAAAAATAATAGGAAAAAATGTATAAAGTGCATGCAAAATGAAAGTATTTGCATATTTTCCAAGGCACAAAATCAGAGAAAACAATTATGTGCATAATTTTACTGTGATGATTTCAGTGGTCAGACTGATGAAACTCCCTGCTGATGGAGTGTGTATTCAAAGGCCAGGATGTGCTATTACTCATTATCTTTGTGTCCTGCTGGACAGTGATGTTCTTTTTTCCAGTACATTTAGTGACTCCCTGAAGGCATGTAAAGGCTGTTAGTCAGCATGCTCCTGACATGTCCTAGAGGACAGGATGATGCAAGGACACCACAGGCACTCACTCAGCATTTCAGTCACTCCAGAGGTCTCGCTCATGTCCGTCTCTGATATGAGCCTATTGGGGATGATCTCAGCTAGAGATGTCAGCAGTTTATCAGAGGTGAACTGCTCCTCTAATTTCACTGGTTTGGTGTGATAATTACTGGCAGGGCCACTGGAACATCAGTAAATCTCTCTGTGCCAAAACACACATCTGTGAACTGATACGCATCAAACCTGAAACGATCTTCTCTAGTTGATACATGAACTAAATGAGGTTTGTTACGCAGAATTTAGAATATAAAAGATATTTATCTGATGATTGGATGATTAGGAATCAATTTCCTTGTGTGAACTTCTCTTCATGTCATCCATATTGAGAAATAAGAAGAAAAAATAGGTGTAACCAAAGACACAATCAGATTTCATGCTTTAGATTAAAAAAACAGAAAAAAACGTCTAAAGATTATTTGGATGTCAGTTTTACCCATCACTGGAATTTATTTATTTATTTTGCATCAGATATAGTCAAAGGTTTTGTAGAATTACTCCTAATATTTATATAAATATTTATTAATTAACAAATAAGTAACACGGGAACAGATTTTTTAAAAAACTTTCCTCTAAATTGGAATAAAATTAGGCTGTCATCGACAATAAAATATTACCCAAAACTACTGCTGTAAAAAGTATGTCAAAATGTAATTTAAAACTCAAATAATGCCAACTAATTCAATTAAAGCTCAATTAACTGATTCATTCCATCAAACACAGGAGGTTTAAAATACTTTCCATTCTGTCTTTTGATATTTATCTCCATCTGGTGGTCAAGGTTGGAAAATAATAAATCAACCCACTGAAATACAGAGCATCAAGGTACAGAACTTTAGATAAATTACTCTCTTTACTAAACCTGTAATAACCGACAGGTTAAGAAATGTGTAGGCAAGGTGAAAATGAAAGCAGTAGAACATTCTCCAGTACGTTTGCATCAACATTTGATCTACGTTTCTAAATTACCAGTTCAACAAATAAAATAGATCAAGTATAAAAAAATAAAAAATAAATCACAATTGTAAAATATAAATTCTAAATAAAAAACAAGGGAAAACATGTCTTTTTTAGAATTTTTATTCTTGAAATTATTTTATAAAATCTCATGTACATTTGTATTTCTTTATATATTTATATCTATATATATCTATATATATTTGTATACTTGTCTATACAATATTCACCAATTAACAATTTTGGCTATTTTCCCATTCCACCCCATTTAAACCCATATATGGTTCCTAAGTTCCGTTCCCCTTCACATTACAGTGTGTGATGATCCTCAGTGCCAAGGTAGGTGGGGATAACAGGAAGTGGGTATGGGCTTTTTGTGGAACATGCCAGGGGAAGGGTTACAGAAATAGAGCAGTAATGAGGCTGCCTTACTACTGAAAATAACAGTTAGATAACCACATCAGAAATAAAGGGATTAGTGACTTCAGTGGTTCTGGTGCTGGTTTAACCAATCATGGTAAAATGGCTCAGTATGAAGGTTTACTTTAGATTTTCAGTGGTTCATAACTGATGAACATAAAGTGAGCTCATCATATTAAGTTTACTAACATCACCCACAAACCTAAAAGCAGCCCTCAAGACTGTTTAGCCCTTTGTAGTGACCACTACAAGTTATCAGTCGACTGATAGAAGTCAAATCCACATCCCATAATGAGCAAAAGGGTATCTATGTTGCCGATTTTCTTTCTAGGCCCTTTTTAAAAAGACCAACAATAACAGACAAGGCTAAACTTTAGCAAAATCACAGATTATGTTACATTAACTTTACATCCAGATAAGCCACAAAATTCTTTTTTTTTCTCTCCAGAGAGACATTTGTTCTTCATTTGGCAATATGATCACTCTTAAAACATGGCTCAGTACTTCTGAAAGTCCTCATTGTTGCTGGTATGATTTGCAAACAGAGCAGCTGAAATAACATGGTACATAATCAAAAATATTTAGAAAGGCTTTGCTAAATGGAAAACAAAAAAAATTGCACATTTCCCTTAAGGTCACTGAAGACTTTTTGACACAACTCAGCCAATGTTGACATCTGTCAACAAACCTTAAAACTGCATCAAATGATTCCCTTTTAAACACACATATTTGAGGTTTGAGCGGAAGGAATGAGAAGAAGTTTGACAACTGACTTTGAATCAAACGGTGATGCCTCCATACTAATCAGAGATTCAGTTAAGACTTTTAACAACTTGATAGTGAAATCTGTTGAGTAAAATGTTAACGTTGAACTGGTTAAGACACAAAACAAGGTAAACAAATGACTTCAGAGAAAATCAAAACAAAATCCATGGATTTTCTGATAAGAGCTAAACAAGCTTAAGGCATTTTGAGGTTAGCTCTGACAGAACATAAAGGCTAAAGCAGCCCAAGTAGTCTGCAACCAGACCCATGTTTAAATGAAATACGAGTTTAAATTAGCCCTTGTGACCATCAACTGCAGTATAAAACACACATTTGTTTTACTTCTTACATAGAGAATGAAATTATAAACAAAAAGTGTAGGCAGGTCCGTAAACTTCAACACTTGGAGATCAAACCTCAAATATAGGAACTTTTAGTGTTATCAGTATTTTAACAGTAAAGAGCTCAAAAATGTTCAGAATCAGATTACATAGAAGTTGCAAAACGGTGTTGTGCATGAAAGGATAACCCCAATTAAAAATAGTGTAATATCCATGTAATTAACGCTTCGTTTGCAAAGCTGCAGTGGGTCATTTAGAGTCATTTTTCAGCTTGTGTCGATGGTGCACTGAACTGAAACGTGTTGAGTGGTTTCTGTGTCTAAACTTCAAAGTTACAAAACAAAGGCTTAAATGACAACAAAATCAATGTCCTTAAAGTAAATCAAACACTTTTAAGCTTCACAAAAATCACTCTAAACTTCACTCGAACTCACAACTCTTCCACTTCATGTGAAAACGTAAGCAGTTGTAAACTGTTCAGACAGCAGAATCATCTTTACACAATAAACCTCTACAAGTGACCGACTCAGCTGATTGTAAGATGAGGTGATTCTCTAGTCTAACACACATATTGCAGATCACAAAAGTTGTCTAGTAAATGCTGCTTTTTTTTTTTTAATCTTCTGATTTTTTTTAGGCTAGTTTGAAACCACAATGTCAAACTGGGTGTTTAAGCTGATGGTATTTTGAGGTAGACAGAAACCATAGGAGAGTATACACATTTATACTGCCTAAAACCATCTAGCTCATGCTATTTGCAATCCCTTGAGTTGTGACCCAAAGTGAAAGCTCCTGTGACCCCACCTGAGAGTGACTGAGAACCTGGTGAGGGGAGATCATGAACCATGTAGGCTGAAGGAGTGTAAAGACAGGGGAGCCTTGGAACTGACACAGATTTCAGAAAGATAAACACCAAATGTCTTCAACATCTCAACAGCAGTGTTTAAACCTCAGCCATATAGTCACAAACATTTCAGAGTTCATTTACATGGCATATTCTTTTAATCAGAAAATATGGCCTCTGACCATTGTCTCAGTATGTCCCTTTGAGATAGCTTCTACCCTACACCCACACATGACTTATAAATAATCTCCGTGCCTGATCTCGAGTCCATTTAACAGTCTCACATTGTTCAAGAGAATAAAGATTAAAAAATATATACTATTGTCTTATTTTCCAGTGTATGTTTTCTTTTATCCTACATTTTTTCAAGTTTTAAGATACTCTTAAACACAATGCAAGCTCAGAGATCTTTTCCACACCCACACTCACACATTTTTATATATATATATATATATATATATATATATATATATATATATATACTGTATTTATATGTATTCATATATTAGAAGAATTCTTAGCTAAGAGGTTAGGCAAAAGAATACCATGGTCTTTTGGATGAATTTCATTCAAAACAAAAATAAATTAAGATCTTTTCTCCAGTTTCTCCTTTGAGGAGTGTAAAAATTTGAGATCACTGGGAAGCGCTACAACATCACATGACTACTCAAGAGCAAGTTGCAAGATAAAACAAATAAATAGATAAAAGGCCTGAAGTTGTACAAGGCAGAGAGATGAAGAGAAGATATGGCTCTCAGTGGCATGTGCCTTCCATGAGAGTATGATAAAATGTACATGTGCGGGTTGGGGGGGGGGGGGGGGGGGGAAACCAACAACTGATAAAATGGAGAACAACAATTTTACTATTTAAGCATGAAGAAAAGTAAAGCAATAGTGCAAGACTACATTGCATTTTAAAAGGAGTGGACTGATGGGGGTTATTCTGTCTGCTTGATTCATCGGTAAACCAAGTGAGATATGGTGCCAGATTTAAAGTTGAGCTGATGGTTGGGCACAAAGTTGTGCTGAGGATTCTTTCGGGTACACATATCTTTTGCATACAAGCCCATGCATAAGTCACATGACACCTTAGAGCAGTTCACACAGGTGTGTGATGCACCTGGCTTGTTGCAAAATCCACACCGTGATCCCCCCATGCTTAATCGCTCACTGCTGCCACCCTTTGGTGTTGTCAAGGCAGCAGTCTTGTTTGGAAACAGCTTGGTGGACATGAGGGGTTTCTCTATCATCTGCGGGTGAGGATGGGGATGAGAATGTGAGTGGGTTAGTGTTAGAGGGTGCGGATGATGATGGGAGTGAGTATGAGCATTTGAGTAGACAGAGAGCTTTTCCTTGACAGGAATGTATCCATCAAGGGGTCGTGGGGATTTGGGGTGGTAGTCCTGGAGGCCACAGCAAGGGGAAGGGTCCACATCGTGACAGGCAGGACAAAGAATCATGTCACACCTCTGGCAGGATGCCATTGCGGAGCACCCCAGTCCACAACCCTGACACTTGACACTACCATGAGCTTTGAGCAGCCAGCCATCCCTGGCATCTCGAGGCTCTCTGGAAGGAGGTCGAGATGGGGTTTGCCTTCCTCCTGTCCCTCCGCCACCCTTCTCCGTGTACAAGTCGATCTCATCCAAAGAGGACAGATGGTAGGATGTGTAGGGATCAGCTGGGGTAGGTGACTGAATTGGGAAAAAGTCTGCAACAGGACTATAAGAAGGTGGTGCTGCAACAGAGAAAAAGGATGCTGAGGTGCTGGGTCTGATGATCTCATCCTTCATATCCTCCTCTGCATCCACAAACAGAGGCTCCTTCCTTAGACTCAACGAGGCCTTCAAAACAGGCTTGTTAACAGCTGGGTGCCAGTGACCAGCCCCATCTGTAACATCCACAGACTTGGATGGTCGGCTACCTCTCCTCAGCTGATGCGCATGAGGCCTTTCTATATCCAGTGGTCGCACAGACAACCGAGCCATATCTGCCCCAAGGCTATCGCGTCTGCGGAGTGCCTCAGCGCAGCCGGCTGCATCATCTCTGCAACCTCTGCGGAGTTCCAGAGCTTCTAACTCTGAGGCTGAACCACGAGCAAGAGCCACCACCTCTCCCAGAAGTCGACACTCTGCCTGGGCCAAGAACAGCTCAAATGCCAACTGACGGAGATAATTTGTGTCCCCTGTGTGATCCTGCAACGTAAACTTAGAATCATGGTCACAGGAATATCCAATGGTGCGCATCAGAGTTCGGAGTTCAGCATCAAAAATGGCAGACTGCAAGTGGTACACATACGGGCCAGTGAAGGTCTAAAAGAGAAAAAGATATCAATTGTTAGTCTCTGTTATTAAAAACAAGAAGATGACCAAGTAAAAATTAGCCAATTCATTTACAATTCAACGTAAGTATAAATAACATGAATTATTTCAATTAAAAGAATGGTTTTGAAAATCATTGCTTTTTTCCTCTTTTAAATGTGTTTTCTAAAATTTTAAATATTATAGATGCACGCAACTGTAGCTACTTGAAACAACTTCTGAGTAAAATGTCTTTTCTTGGTTTAACCTGTAGAAACAGAGCTGTTAGAAAATCACAAAAAGTAAATCTATCATTTAGGTCCCTAGACCCTCTAACTTTGACCAAAAATAAACAATATTCTATTTAAAACATTCTTATTAAGTTAAATTGAAACATGTTAGGTGATTTTCATATTGTAAACAGATGCCTGTGACCAGTTAGAACACACAACCAAAGCACATCCTGATGTCCTTAAATAAATATGGCACAGAAAATAAATGTTGACCAGATTTTTTCTATTGGTAGATTTAGTTGCTCTCCAAAAACCTTTTGATGCCTTGGAACAAACCATATAGCTTCTATAGAGTCAAATGAGTTTAAAATGTTTTGCATTAATCAAAGTCTGAGAATCGTGGGCTTTCCACTGACATGTTGCATAATACATACAGACTTATTTCCAGCACTTTTCTACAAAGCAAAGCTGTGGAGAGAACAGCTGAATTTTTCAAGGATTCAAATGTTTTTAAAGACAGACGTGTTTAACTTGAAACTGTAGTTTTCCCATTCTGTTTTGAAATGTTTGCTAGTGTGAAACAAAAAAATTAGCAATTACATGGTCATGATTAGCATTACCTGTAACTCTTGTCTGGTAAGGTTATTTTATAAATATTCAAAACTTATTCACTGCATAAAAGACTTCTGCTCTAAGTGTGTAGAAAATGATATTTAATGAAACTTAAAACATTTGTTACAAAAAAAAATTATACCTGCTGTAAAAACCAGAATGAAAAATTAGTGATGTCATGCAATTAAAAAAGCTGTGCGATTAAATAATTATGATCTGTAATAAAACTAATTAATTGCACCTAAAAAAATAGCTGAGGAAAGCCCTCATCTTGACTTATTGTCATTTACATTCATGAAATTATTGAGTCAGACCAATAGATTGATATATATCAACAAAAAATGTCTTTATGAAGTCATTTATTGTGTTTAACAGACTTGAACAGATTCAGTCCCAGTGCTGCTGCAACCTTTACTTTGGTCATTGGACTCAGTTTGCAGCAGCTGTTAACCCCTGATCTATTTTATGTTATGTTTTATCTGATGTAAAGTACATTGTGTTGCTATGCAGGAAATGTGCTCTATAAATAATGTTTGATTTGATCTTCCACCAAGAATGAAATTTTGATCTCAAAGGTAAAGGGACACAACTGTCTTGAATACAGAGGTGGAAGGGCTGGAGAAGAGGGGCTGGAACCGTTTAAACAGAGCCATTATATCAATCCTACACCCTACACCTAAAAACAACAGCCTGTATCCATTGAATATAGTGGAATTTTGTTTTTAGTCTGTAAAATCTACAGGGCTCAAAATTGCCTTTAAAAAAGTGCAGAGGACATGTCCCCCCTGCACCCCCCAAATTACATCCATGTCTTCCACCAGGCACCGCTGGACTGGCCGGTCCAGTCACGTTACATGTACTACTGGTAACCAGTGGTCAGCGCTGTGCTGGACTGGCGGTGGTCTGGTCCAGTCTTGCAGCTCCTGAACTGAGCTGCTCATTTTAATTAGCATTTCCTGTTGTGGTGGGGCTCAGCTAAAGAGCACTCAAAAAGTGACACTGGTGTCATAACACCAGTACCACCATCGGCTGTGTGTGTTATGTCACAGCATCACGCGTAGGTCACGTGATCACTTCCTGAAAGTGCGGGTCTCTGATCCTCAGTGCTGCTGCTCAGTGACACACAAACACTGTCAGAAGACCAGATCTGCACGCATGCAGAAACGGTCAAGCAATTAAAAATGTGATTAAAAAAACATAATGTGTTAATTATGGCTGCAATTAATTAATCGTAAGTAATGCGCTAATATGACACCTCTGTGAAAAATATTAGTGATTTCTGTCCTGAAACTTTAGGAACTAATTAACTTAAATGTTATCTGTGCATCTGTTTGTGAAACATACAAAAGCTCATAAGACATTAATCCTAAAAGCTGATGCTAATTCTTTTAACAGCTTGTGTAATGGTTATTATAATTTGGATTTGATTTCTAAGTTACTGATTAAATCTCAATAATATGACAAACTAAACTCACCTTTATACATCTGAACTCTTTCTTCCAAGGAAAGAGCAAGAGGTTGGTGCAGATGGTTTCCAGTGTACTAAAAGCTCTCTCCAGGCTCTTGAGGTTGCTTCCCCTCTGGCAGCGGAGTGAGTTCTCCACCACCTCATAGAATCGCACCATGCGAAATCGTTGTCCAGGATCTGGCTGGTAGGCTCCGAGCAGAGCTGTAGCTGTGGAGAGCAAGGCCTCGCTATCTTTGTTTCTGCTTTTGTCCCCATCCAGTGTAGTTCCAGTCCCTGTACTTCCTCCACCCTCCTCCAGGCGCCTTTCAAGTGATGTCACATACCTCCGAAACAGGTCCTCTTTTAACTTGGCATCCATTATTTGCCGCAGATGATCATTCAGCTGTTAAATTTCTCTGTGCGAGCCTTACCCCTTTAGGCACTCCCTGCACCAGGATACTACATTCAAGCACCATTTTTAGCCACCATAATTGACTGCACACACTGGCACACGCTGAATTCCAATATTCAGTAGAGATAGCAAAAAAAGGGACTGTGTCCACTCAGAAGCACATCTTCTATATGTAAAATGCAGCTTCCTGGTGGCTTTCAGATGGTGTGTCTAGGCTGGAGCCAAAGCCTCTGTATGAGCATCTCTGGTTAAGCTTGAAGCCCAACTGGTCCAAACAAAAAGGTCTGTGTCACACAAATCAAATGCAGGAAGATCACTTTGTTTTCTGTCAAATCAAAATTTAAGTTCTTTGGCTTCAGGTTTGGTGGAGTTGTAGATCACTCATCTAGAAAACATATCCTTGACCGAGTCTTCTAAGCCATGTCTACTCTGAAATGACACATAAGAAACACAAATCCTTTTATTGAAATGCACATTAATTTAACTTAGTTTTTACTTCACAAGAAAATACAATAATAAACATATTCAACTGTTCATAATACACAACGATTCAGAGGAATGACAAAACTGAGGTACTGATCTGTGCTTTGAGTTTGATGTTGTAAGGTTGAATGGCATGGTGGGTCACTTTTTGTCAAAACGCCTAAAAAGTTGTCCTGGTTGTGTTATAATTACACATCCATGACAGATACCAGAGTGAATAATGCGTAGACAAGCAGGTTCGAAGCTCAAGTTTCACACGTTTGTCTTGTAATTGCGTACTGAACCAGTGACCTGCCAATGGACCCTGATAAATAGCAGATAGATTTACTTTATAACACCCAAAATAGATACGTGAAATCACGAAAACCCAAATGTGTTCAGCTGCTTTACTTCAGGACTATAAGGAAGTGTTAATCATTCCTTAGAATGCTGGCTGATTATTCCAGTTTCATTACAGACACGGCGAACATGTTTCAAGCTAGCCAGCAATATTACCACTCTTTCTCACCGCCAATCACTTGCGACACAATTACTATCTGTAATCGATTATCAGCAAGAACACACTAATTGCTACCACACTTACTTTCCAGCTTAAACCTACACAGGCATCGACATAAACCCTGATCTACGCCAAGCAGTGAACGCCCATTTAAGCGCTACTGGCGTGCTAACTCTTGTTAGCTAGCAGGGCGTTTCATCGCTATCCGGAGATGGTTCGAATGGTTAGAGTCAATTATCAACACCTACACAGTAATAATAGGATAACTCCTATACGATAGACTGTTACCATGTTTCTCTTGTGAGCGCAAGCCATCTTAAACACCAGAATCTATAAACCTTACCTTTGACAAGTGCTAGCCACGGCTAAGCTACGCCTCCTCAGCTGTTGAAAATTCGCTACATCCCAATACGCATGCGCAAACTAGTGAGAACTCAACGTCATGATTGGCCCACGTGCAAATGTCAAGAATACCACAGACATAAAACTACTTTTATTTTTACTTAGAAAACAAGTCATATGATCTCGCCCATAACTTTTAAAAAAATAGTATTGCAATACGATAATCGTAGTTTTCCAAACATTAACGTTCATATTTCTCACATTTTCAGACTTTTGATAACAGAGTAAATGTTTTCAAGTTGTGGGATTTTTTTTTGCACCTTAAGCACGCAGAAAACTGGACATAAAGGGTCTGAGATGCAAAAACACTTTTCAACCAGCTGGCTTGCTTAAACTTGTTTTGCTCTCCAAACTCTCTTTTAAAAATCATATTTTTGGAAACAAATGAAAACTGAAAACTAATATCAGGACAATAATTAATTTGTGTTAAAGGTCTACATGTCTGGTTTTGTTTGCCAACAACAATAATGATGATAATGATAACAATAAGATTTTTTTTTTTTCAGGTGAAGCAATGGGTAAATAAAAGCACATCTGTGAACGCCGAGATTCCAGTTTATTTGCAGCTTGGTTAAAAAAGTTTCATCTGTGTTTTCTAGGCTAATAAATGCATGCATATGTATATTTTTTGTTATCATTTTTCGATTTTGTGTTTAAATGTTTGTATAAAAGCAAAAAGTTTATTTTCTTTAAGCCTGACAAGAGACAGGAATTTTTTTGGCTGAAAGTATTATTTACAGAGCAACAATAATTATGTTTGATTTACCAGTTTTTTATGTAATGTTTTCTCTTACTAAATGAATGAATGAATGTAGGTTATTCCAAGAAAGGGGAGATGCGTTATTAAAAGCTCATTTAACCAATTCAGTTCGATTCTGGTCCTTTATGCAAATTCACAGAGATAGAGTCAGACCAAGGAGAGAATGAAAGAAGACATTTAAACAAAAAGCGATATATCCTGATGTTTGAATAATAGTCAGTCTTCATTTGTTTCCAAAAATGTGATTTTTTTTTCTTTAGTTTGAAGAGATGCTGTTTTTGGAGACAAAAGATTTACTAAGTAAACTTAATTATTCAATTAGTCGACACTATCTTATTTTTAAAATACTGATACAAAATGTTGATTGAAAAATCCTTTCTTATTAGTTATAAATACACAGTAAACTCAAACAGACTGTGAAAGCGAACTTGTACACTTAAATCGAGCAGAAGCTCCGCCCTCGTGCTTAAAACAGGAACCAGAATCCGGTGACGTAGTTACAACAGGAAAGGCTGTTGGGGACTGACTCAGAGAAGAAAAGAAATGGCGATGCTCGGAGGCTTTAGCTCAGCACAGCACAAGAAAAGTGTCCCTGAAGGCAGCGGCGACGTGTCGGAATTCATATGTCCAGTTTGCCTCGAAATTTTCGAGAGTCCCGTAACGACACAGTGCGGCCATACGTGAGTATTTTTGTTTCATTTTCGTCCACCCTCCCCCCTATCCCACGTCTCCCACCAACGATGCAATGATACGAGTTAAAAACAATGAGAAGAAATGCTTGTTTTGTAAAGACATTGTAGCGCCAAAGCCGTAAGACATCGACTAATCCTAAATCCACTTCTGCTGTGACTCCACTGTTGTGTTTTGCTTTTATGGATGAGTAACAAAAACCGTTCTAGGTAGCTAAATCAGTTTCAGTTTTGTTTACATCAAAAAGGAGGCCTCACATGGGAGTTGTAGTTTAAGTCTGTTGCTTTAACTGATGAAACCTCTGCAAAAAACTACAAATCCCTACGCCCTCTTGAGGTGGGGGACTTTTCATCGGATTTACAAGAAGCTAAAGTCAGGAACGTAATAAATGGATCATTGACTACCTATACTTTCTGTTTCATGTGCATGTTACAAATGGTGACTGTTAATATGGAAAAGATTCAGTCAACCACATAAATAAAGTGAATCCTATGTAGTTCCCCATCATAACTTGTGCATCATCTGATCCCTTCTTTTCTGTCTTGCTAGGTTCTGCAACAGTTGTTTGCAGGAATGTTTGCGTCCACAAAAACCTGTTTGTGCTGTATGTAGGTCCACCCCGGGCCTCTGCACTAAAGCCACCGGTCTAGAGGCCCTGATCCAGTCATCTGTGTCAGCTTGTAAGGGATGTGGAGTTCAGGTGTGTTTAATTATTAATGTGCAAAAGCTAAAATAAGACGCCTTTTGATGGTTTCATAGGAACTGGAGTTGGGAACACAGGAAACCCATAGAAGCTGAAGACTGATTAGCCATGCATGTTAAAATCAATCTTACTCAAGATTTGAAATTAGGTCTTTATTTTCAGACAAATATAGTGTTTGCATTGAAAATATGACATAATCATTGATGTTTTATGTTTTTTTTAATAAGGTTGGCCTGTCTCAGATGAGAAGTCACACAGCTAATTGTTCAAAATACCAGGAGTATATTGAGGAGGGGGTGAGGACCTCTTCCCAGAACCAACCTCCAGTTATCAGGTGAGAAACAATAGCAGCAAAATGAACAATTTCTGCAGATTTCTATATAGTGGAAACAAGCTGCTTTACTATGTGATTCTGTTTGTAATCCCTCCATTTTCTGGCAAGTCGTGTAAATTTAAGACCCCATTCGGGCAAACCGTTGTGCTCCTGTTGTTTCTTGCTGTTCTGTGTGTAAGTTACAGTCAGCAGGAGATACAGTTACTGAGCTATATCACCATCTGTGTGAACGCAACATGCAGCATGGCAGAACACGGCACATTAGACACCGACAGTGTTGTTTTATGTCACATTTTTGATTCCACAAAACCAGCCCTCTAAAAGCACACACTGGGGTTGGTTTTATTTAATCACTGTTTAAAACTAAAGGGGAGCATTGATTACTTAAAGGGAAATTTTTCTCTTCATGGCTTGAGGAAAAACACAATCTTTTACTTCTCCTGAGGACATTGTCATTACTTAGTCAGCGTTTGTCAGAAGAGTAGCCACACCAGAAGCTTTAACTTCTTTAACCAGTTTACGGGTTACAAAGATTAGATCTTTACCTGTAGTTCAGGTGCCTTTAATCAAAATTTAGCCTTGCATGCTGAGACAAAATGCTAAGGTGCTGCAGCTTGTTACTGAAGGTAAAACCAGAAGTGAAAGAATGTTTGGACAGCTCTCAGTGATTCAGTAACACTGCATGTTGGATTATTTTGTAAAGTTGATCAGAAACAAAAACAAGATCAGAAGCTTACATTTGGTTTTTGTATTTCTGAAATAAAAAGATGCACAGGCTGTTTGAAGGGCTAAAAATTAGGTTATAGGTGTTTCTTAACACTGAGATGCTGAAGCCAAAAGCCAACTTACTGCCCTTTTCTCTGTCATAACAATGTACGGTAAATATCTTGTAATGTTACTGTGCCCTAGAGATACGCTTCCAGTTACAACTCTTACTTAGTCAAACTGATATTTAATGATTTATATACAGAAGATTCTTAAGGTAATAAAATCAGGTTCATAAGTCTTATGTATGAGGACTTTAAATCCTCTAGTTAATTGTGTGTACTTTGGCTTTCCTGGAGGAGCATCAGCTCTACTCTGAGCCCTTTTTGGATTTCCAAACCCCTCATTCTCTCTCTAAGGCTGAGCCCAGCCACCCTGAGGAGGAAACTCCTTTTTCCACCTGTATTCATGATCATGCTCTTTCACTCATTACCCAAATCTCATGACCATAGATGAGGGTTGGAATGTAGATCAACCTGTAAATCCAAATCTTTGCCTTCCATCTTGGCTCCCTCTTCACCACAACTGACTGATTTAGCATGTGCATCACTGCAGATGCTGCCCTGATCTTCCTGTCAGTCTCCTGTTCCATCCTTCCCTCTCTCATAAACAAGACCCCAAAACTCCTCCACTAGTGCGGGACCTCTCCCCTGACCTGAAGTAGGCAAGAAACGTAAAAACGGATTAACAGCTTCTACTTCCTACTCTAAGAGCATCATACAAGCAGTGGAAATTACAGAAACATAACCATAGAACATGTAAAAAAAAAAATATTTTTTAAATAGTCTGGGTCATTGCATGTGTCTGAATCCCATCTACAATGTTGGAATATGCATGAAAATGTGAGACTACTTTGGGAGAAGTGTGAGTGGACACAAAGAGAATCTGACAGCCTGAATAACTGAATACTTTCAGATTAAATTGCAAACCAATAAGAACGCTTTGTGACTAAATTGCAATAAGATCATTTGTGACGTTCACACAAATATGGTGCAAATGTCGCTATTTATTTGCTGTTTCAACATATGCAAAAGCAATTCAGTGTGATTCCAACTGAATTTCTCTTTTTCTTCAAACTTTGTGCCTCCAACTCGTTGCCAAAAATCCTAGTCAGATGCAGGCTTTGGTTTCCAGATTTTCCATTCCTTGATTAGCAGTTTAAATTCCCAAACACTCACATGCAGCCAGTGGAATACGTGCCCCTTAACTACAGAGTGATGATGAATAAATATCACACATTGTTTTGGTTTCCTTCCCACAGTTCCGTGCCAAATCGCTACACCTTCTCCTGCCCCTACTGCAACTGCCAGAACTTGGATCAGGATGGCCTGGTTGAACATTGCACTTCCCAGCATGCTCGAGATCCACGCCAGGTGGTAAGGAATCCACCCTGCACTGCGACTGCCCTTTGACCACACACTGCTCCTTAAATCAACCCTCTCTTTGTTTAGGTGTGCCCTATCTGTGCCTCGATGCCTTGGGGTGACCCTAATTACAGGAGCGCTGACTTTTTCCAGCACCTTAAGATCAGACACACATTCTCCTATGATACATTTGTTGTAAGTGAAACACTTTTATCACCTCTTTACTTTTAATATTCCTAAATGATCCCATTTAACCCCCCTCTTTTTTTCCCGATGCCTATATGTCTTTAGGACTACTCCACAGATGAGAACACAATGATTCAGGAGGCTTTACAGCGCTCCCTTTTGGACAACTGAAGAGTGAAGAAAACAATCCTGCAGAACGAAGGCTTCAGAGAAAACGGGAGGAAAATGTCTTAAAAAGACGCCAATATACACTGTATCATCACACATCTGGTGTAACTGAACTGCTATGGGTAATTATTTTCACAGGGATGTTATGTTGTATCTATAAATCTGTAGGTTTAATAAAAAAAATCAGGCAATGTGTTGAAAAACATATTGTTCTGTTTGATATAGGACTAATAACAGTGAATTCTGGTGTGATGATCTCTTTTCTTCCTCTCAGCTGAATATGTTCACTTTATTTATAGTTCCTTTAGCATCTCCTTAATTGTGTTGAGTGATTTGTTTGAAAATGAGCTAATGTTTCATAACCAAAAACTTCCAAAGTTGTGATTAAAATTCTGTTGTCAATACTTGATGTAATGAGAGGTTTTGACCACTAGGTGGCTAACTATTGCCAGCAAATGAAATGGCACAATGAGGTTGTCAATTAATAGCAAGATAATAACCTGCTTCTGATTGGCTGTGCATAGGAACTCTCACTGGAGACAAAACAAGGGATTGTTTCTTTGTAAGGTGATTCACCTGAAAGTTCAGTTTTTTTGTTGTTTCTTGTTGATGTGTGTGTGAGAGTGAATGTCATTGTTTTTTTTTCAGAGATCTACTAGAAAGAATAAATAATAATGAGGGTTAAGCAAAGTCAGAGACAGCTGTTTGCTTCGTTGTAAAGTTTCTCTTTTGTGTCTTTGTGCCTTTGGGTAGATCTTGTTTCTGACTTCAAAACTCCATAGGGCTAATTGTTCATGCAAGGCATCTGATGATGCATAAAAAGGAACACCAGTTATGATCATTTTTACTTTAGTTCATATTTAGTTGCACGTTTAGAGCCACAAGGGGGCAGTAGAGTTCTGCCTTGCCTGTTTACCCATGATATCTAGTGACGCGCCCCCCCCCCTCACCATCATAATTCAACCCAGATTTCATTCTGCCTGTTTTCTCAGTTAAAACAATTTGGTTTTGTTAAATAAATAAAAAAAAAAATACAAGGACTTTTTAGAAACATTAAAAAAAATAAATTTATAGTTGAGACAACTGAAACTTATTTTGGCAGTTTAACTATAAAGACACAGTTGTAGATTCTGGATTAGTCCTCACGATAGACAAAAATGACCAATTAAAATTGTTAGCTTTGATTTGGAGTTGTAACCAGACGTTCATCATTTAAAGTTCCCAAAATGCTGATATGTCCTGGGTGTTTGTGTGTTTATTTTTAATGTAAATTGTGTCTGTTGTTGTTTAATGTTTAAGATCAGCCTCATACTTTTAATACAGATATTCACACCGTAGGATTTCTTTATTTTTTTCTGTTAACGGATAATAAATAGATCTTTAACATGCAGATTAAGTAGCTCTATAGTGCAGAACCTTTCTGCCTTTTCACCTGGTCTTTGGTTCCACTCAGACCTACTGTGGATGTTTGTTTTTAATTTCTAGTTTTTAAAAACCTGTCATCATTTTGTATGTGTTTCTGATGTATAATAACATTTTCTCTTTTCTCGGTGTGTATGTGCGTGTGTGTATCATTCTCTTTTGTCAGCCCTACTGTCAGGGGGTGCTAAATCCTGATAAATTAAAGCTCTTTAATTATTTAAACCCTGGCCCTGGAAATCAGGTGCAGTGATTTATACCTGTGTGTGTCTGTGTGTGTGTGTGGGGAGAGAAGAAACAACATTTACTGTTGATGGGTTATCACAGTGTGTGTGTGTGTGAAAGCAGTTAAAAGGAAACCAGTGCACAAGGAGCATCAAACATTTCCAATTTGTTTGGTTATTTTCTGAATAAAAAAAAAAGTGAATTTAGTGTAGAAGAGCTTTCCATAAAACTTGTGCTACCCTGCATGAAACTTGGGCTCTTTAGTGTAAATTGTCCACAGGGAGTGAATATCCTCACATCTTTATCTAATCGTTGAATTATATCACAGTTTTCCTGCAGAGAGCCCAAACTTCTTTATGTAAGCCCCTTCTCCTCCTCATTTCTTACATTTTCATCTCTTTATCCCCCTCCCCTCCAATCAGGTTTTTGCTCCTGGCAGATACAGGAGTGATGTTAGCTGAGAGAGAGAACTAACGAGATACCCGAGTGCTTCCAGGCAGGAAGGAAGTTGAGTCGAAAAAACATGGCAGAACCAAGTCTTTCTTGTCTGTTTGGTGGTGCATCTTAAAAGGGAGAGAGATGGGGGGGTGTTAAAGGTGGGGAGTAACAATAGGAAGAAAGAGCAGGGGGAGGAAAGGAAGAAAAGTGAACACATTGAATAAAAATTTCATAAAGTAGTGTGTGGTTTCTTTGATGAAAGCAGTAGATGATGTGTGGAGTCTGCAGGCTCTATAGAGGCTGCAATTAATGCTACATGAACCCAAAGGCACACTGGTGGATTGTTAGGAGATAGGTCATTAATGTGGACATCTCTAGAACCTGTCCAGTGCTAAGTAAAGTTGAAACAGCAGCTCTAAACTTGTAGGGTAAGTTTAACAGATAATTTTTGAGCTGCAGGTAAAAAAAAAACACTCAGCAGAACTGTCAGTTTTAAATAAGTAAAATTATTATTAATTGTTTTCCTATTTTGCTTGGTTTTTTGCAGCATTTTGATTTTTTTAAATTATATTTTGGACCATGTTCAGAAGCACACATTCCTGATTTGACTGCATGAAATCTACACTGAGCAAATTAGTTTTTTAAGGTTGTGGTTTTAATCAATGGCTGCTTTCAGAGAAAGTTTGAATCTATGATCTTATAAATAATTTCACAATACAAGAAAAAACTCCTCAAAAGCCAGGATATCTCTCTCTTTCTCTTGGTGTATCTCTTAGGCTTTGCTAATGGGAGGTATCTGAGGAGGTGAGAGGAGAGCATTGGCAGTACGCTCACCGAAAAATTCCTCAAAGTCAGGAGAAACAGGAAGAGCAGGAATCCTGCCGCCTGGGTTGCTGCAGCACCTCGGCAGGTTGGCCCTCTCAAATGTTTGAACAGAAAGCGCCAGTGGGCCTCCCCGACATCAATACTGGTTCTACACCAGCTCGTCTTCCACTTTTAAACTCTTAACAACCTTCCCCTACCAGACACACACACACACACACACTTTTTGTTAGCCTGAGAGCATCAAGTCTTAACTTTGATTTAAGAAAGCCTGCAACCAACTCTGTCCTGCATCAGCTGAAGTGAAACCTGCACATGCTGTGTGGGTGTGTACATGCTTTTTGTGCTCTTTCTAACCTGAGCTGAGCTGCCAAAGAAAAATCAGATGATTTTAGAACACCTTGTTGTTTTATGACAGTGGCTCCAGTTCAGAGCATCTTCTGTTACATCTTCCTTGGGACATGAACTGACCAGTTCTTGGAATCCCCTCATTGAGCTTTAGAAGTTCTCAAAATCACTGTTCCTGCAGAAAATATTCTCCTGGAAGAGAAAATGTATATGAAACACACTGAGCTGATTCTCAGGAGACTTGCTAATCATCGCCTCCTCATTTATTTATTTGAAATTCAGGCAGCCACTGTGCTAATATTTAAAAACTGGGTCCTTTAAGGTGTAGAAGAAGGTGGGGTGATAAATTCTCGGGTGTATAGGTGTGTGCGTGTGTGTACTTGGGTCGCTGTAGAATATCATACCAAGTGAGGCGATTTGATCTTAAATCTTACTCCCCCTTCTCTCTACCCCTGTGGACCAACTAAGATGTGCATGGAAGAGAGCGAGGCCCAAGGCTATTATTCTCCCATTAATTTTTCCATTTGAAATCAAACCTCGGTGGGCATGCATGAGGGAATAAGATGAGGGGAGTGGACTGGAGTGGGGATAACCTTATCTGGAAGGAGGTTGTAGCTGCGTTCATATCCAATAGGGTAGGCAATTTGACTTTCACAGGAATTCCGGTTAGACTGTCTCTCTGCTCACACTTCTTAGGCCGGCCTGAACAAAATGGTCAAAGTTCAGGTGACTTCTCTGCTTTTTATCAAAAGAAACCCATGCAAATCTTCAAATACATCCAACACAGCTAGCAACTTTATTATCCTAGTTTAAAGGACCTGTTAACCTCCATCCTACCTTACCTACCCACACAAAAACACACCTCCTCGACCTCGTCCTTCCTCCGCGAGTCCCCTTTAATTCCAGTCCTTCCTCTCTCCACTGTGTTTTTCCTCCGTATTTCTTTGAAAAAAGCGCCGGTGCTTGCTAATCTGTCAATCAGATGTTGTCCTGTTGTGGCAATGATGAGGGGAGGGAGGAGGAGGGGGGTTCGGTGTGAAGGTAGGCATCCATCTCCAGCAGCTTGGAGCTGCTCGATGATTAACCAGGCAGGTAGTGAGTGAAACTGCTGACAGCAGAAACACACTGACAGCTGATTTGAAAGACAATGGTTCGGCTCCCTCTACTTAACTTGTCACGGCAGTCAAAGCACCTTCTCAATTAACTTGTGATGTATCTGGAAGGATGGAGGGAAACATTGGTTAGGTCAACACAAACACACACGTACCATAAAAACACAACTGGTGGAGGAGAGAATCTGGTATGGTTTTTAAAATCAAACTGTAGAGGTGGCAAAGTTTGGGCTGTTCTGATCTCAGGTCTCGGCTCCAGCTCTGGTTGAAATGTCAGAACCAGAGCCACAAGTGAAACAAAGCCCAGTCTTTCAGATTGATAGTCCAACACTTCCCAATTATTAACCGCCCCTGTAGTGTAACATTTGTTTCCAAAGCTATTTACCTCCCTCCACTTCCTGCGCTTTGTATCTTGTGTCTTTACAGAAGGGAATGGACGATGCAGGCAGATCTGTCAGTCAAACCGGTGCCCCCTCCTTTCCCTAAACAGTGGTGGCTGCCCATAGACAGCCATCCATACACCTCCACCAGCTGCGGTTCCTCCTCAGCTCAATGAGTAACCAACCTGCAGGTACTGAATCAAACTGCTGACAAGCATGGGAAGGGGAGTGGAGGAAGATAGGGGCTGTGTAGGTGGATGGACAGAAAGATGGAAACAGAGGGGAGGACGGAGATGACAATGTATTCATTTTAGCCAAGACGGAGCTCGCTCCTGTTCATCCAGCCCTCCTCCACCCCCTCCTCCCTAAACCCCCATCATTTCGCCTTCCCACTCTTTAAGTGGCATCCTTTGATGGGCCGTCCCTGTCTCTCATCTTGTCCTCTTAGACAGATGAGTGCTGTCAGTGCTGTCATCACTGCCCAGCTAAACATTAATGACTTTCTTTGCCTGACAAGTGTTGGCGGGGCAGCAGAGAGGTGAAAGGGGGACACCTCTGCACAAAACCAGGGATGAAAAGGAGAAGTGATGGCCTTATGTGCTTGACAGATTCTCTTTTGTCTCTCTGAACTTGCGTATATGTATGTGTGCCATCAGCAGATTCTTGGCCTGACGTGATGGTTTTATTACCCTGTTTTTCTTCTCCTCAGAGGAGATGAACCTCTTTGTATTGTATTCCCACTGCCCCTCATCCTTCCATTCCACTCATTGTTGACATTCCTTCTAGTCGTCGTGTGTTTCTTTTTTCTTTTTGGCGTAAACATCCTGGACTTTGATGCTGGCAGCAGTGACGATGCATCAGGTGAAAGTTAGGAATCGTTTAGAGAAACAGGTAAGAGAGCAGGAAATAATAAAGAAACCATTGCATTTCTTTATTTTCATTTGTGAAAAATTTATCACATGCTTTTCTAAACAAAGACCTTGTACTTTTGATGTAACTTATTTTGCTTTTAACCACTTTTCATCCTTTTACTGGCCTCTCCTCTCACTCCTGCTGTTGTCACTCAGGCCTACAGCCTCTCTGCTTTCCTCTGAATTATTAACTCCCGGCTCATGTAGTGAATGAGTACTGCTGAGTAGACACTGAACAGATCAGGCTTCTCATTTTGGACACTAAAGGGATGTGTCACATCCAAATGCATGCATACTTATCAGAAATACATGCGCAGACAGGTTTCCTGAACCTCCTATAAAAATGTTGCTTTAGACTCAGCTTTAAATGGATCAATGTCCAATATTTTGCTTTTGAGGACATTACAGTTTTTTTTTACCATTGTTTACTATGATGAAAACACCACTCCAGATTTACACAACATTACACACAATGTCTGCTTCACCCTTCTGGCAAAACATTACACACAGTGATTTTTAAAACCCAACACACATTTTCATACCTTCGACACAGATGAGGAGTCTGAAGTTACTTCCTTGTCATTACAAAGCACTGGATTGCCAGTGACTACACTAATGAACAAATTGAATAATCACATCCACCAGGTGTGAAAGCACACATGTGCACATTTGAAAATGCACTCAGGTGTGCTATAAAAAATATAAGATATAAGTATAAGATGAAGTCTTATGGCCTGGTCCAGCCAGATGGACAGATGATGAATAGTTACAGTATTCTTGTTGCTTTTACAGTAGTTTTTCTTCAGAGTCAAAGTGTATGTACTGTTAATGTACTGGCATTAACAGGAAAAGTAACAAAAACTCCAAAACTGGCAAAAAATACATAAGCCAAAGCATTCAATCAACGCTATAAATGTAGTCGCTGTTTAATGAATCAAATCACTAATGGCCTATGAGCTAATGGCTAGCTAGCCCTAGCTATTAGCTCATAGGTGTTTTTGAATGGGGAAACTCAGCAACGCATTGTTACTGTAATGAAACAAAATAAACAAACAAACCAAATGACTCACCATCGAGTTGATTAAATCAGGACACAATATGAAATCAATCGGCAGGGTTGTCACAAGCTGTCAAGAAGGATTATTTGAATAAATATCCATTTGGTTTCCTCCATGATAAAAACTCCACGAGCTACTTAGAGCTTCCAGGTCAACATCCCGATCTGAGCTGAGACTCTCGTCTTCTGCACATGCTTTGGTCGCTAAATTCTGCAACCCAAGGCTTTCCTATACTTTGTATTGAAGGGGGTTCCAGTGCACATGCACCAGTTATAGCGTAGGTCTATGATAAAGATTTTTGCACCCAAAACATGCGCAGAAGACCCCCAAAGGAAGTAAATCACATGACATTTCGGTCATGGTAAATAAATTGAGAGAATATTTTAAAACCACACCTAAATGCAGATTATACACAGTCCTTATACTGTAGTATGTATAATGGGTATAGACGGGCCGCCGCCGCCGCACATCCTTCTAACAATGTTTTCCCAATAGCTTCAAATCAGTCAATTTTTTTATCAGACTATATATACAGTATATATATATATATTTTTTTCTTCATAATAGCTTTTGTAAATGTTCAGTATAAAATTGCAATTATTACCACATTTTTCAGGACTGATGGCTACTTTAGCTTCCTTCTGTTTTTGAGGTTTTTTTTTTGAGAAATTATAACAAATTAAAGACAACTCTCAAAGCGTATTTAGTTTAATTAGATCTTCTTTAGTCTTACACTCAGATCTCTGCAGTGATTGGACCAGTGATAGTAAAGGATTTTAATGTGTAAATCAGAGATGATGTATTAGTCTGATCAGGGTGGTTTTCTGTGATTATTCTGTATTTGCAGCTATATTTCAGTCAGATTTGCAGTGAAAACTATTTATGGATGTAAATGAAAATTAAACAATTCATAATTTCATTACAAACAAGGCAAAATTAATAGAATTGAGGCTTCGTATGAATTAGGTGACTTCACGTTGCTCAGTGATCACCTGTTTTAGCTAATTTAAACACAACAAAGCCATGTCAACAACTTTATGCAAACAACTGATGTATGTGTGATTCAAACTAGATTCTCTGCATTGAGAAGTCTTTACAGTAGCACCAGTGTTTTCAATTTAAGAATGAGAAAGAGGAAAAACAGATGAGCAGAGAGAGCACATCAGGCGAAGTTACAGCTGGCGTTGTACATTTATGTCTGAGAATATTCAATAGAATACTCGATTACTAAAATATCTGATAGCTGCAGCTCTAAATCCAACAATCAAATCAGGTCATTTGGAGCAGGGAAACAAAACATGCAAGATTGTGGCCCAGAGGACCTGGACTGGACACCAGTGAGGTCTAAGAGTGATCAGACAAGTTTTCTCTCACAAAATGACCAAAGCAAATGGAATCTAAAACCTTAAAAAACCAAAGAAGAAGAATCATCTGAGGGAATGGATAAAGTTTTACATAAAACTTACTGCCAAGAAAACACAGCACAGTCTGACAGTCCTGAGTGAGTCTGGACCTCAACTCAACCAGAGAAACTCTAAAGATAACGGATGCTCTCTGCTGCACCTGAAGCTGCTTCTGCTGAGAAACATGAGAAACAACTCCAAAGAAAAGTGTGTCAGACTTATAGGAATATTTATAAGAAGAAGTGAGACTGTGCTGCCAAAGGTGTTTAATTTACACATTAAGTGAAAGGTCTGGATAGTAAATTCTTGCTTTGTTGGAGATTTGTGAGGAATAAATCCACTTAATAATTTAAAAAAAAAGTATCCAGATTTGGCAAAATTTGAACTTCTAAACAGCCAACGGTTGAACGAGGAGATAAACAGATAATGTCCTCTTGTCAGCATTCCCTCACCGTGGAGCTGCAGGCCTCCTGTAGAGCAGCCGCCCACTCGCGCTGCTTACTTCTCCCCAGGCAGCCTCTATCTCCTCTGGGTTCCCGGAGCAATGATTAACCCGGGTTCTGATCAATGCTTCTGCTGACTCTGATACATCACTGGAGCCTTTCAGCTGCCATGTATAGGAAGCGTCAAGTCGGTGCTGCTTGTGGCAGAGTGCATCCACTCCATCACATGGATCAGGGCATGCTCACGGGCACATTCACATGGGAGAGATCAAACATCAAGGACACCAAGTAGCAGAAGTTATACCATAAACATTATGACTGAAAAGCTTTTAAAAACAGCTTTATTTATTCATTATATCAATATTCTACATATTTAAAGAACATCATTGGTGTTAGCTGTTCAAGAGGAAGGATTTGCTATCTTAAAAGGCTAGAAAGGACACAGAAAGAGAAGAGTAAAGTAAAACGAGAGTGCCGCTCATCACCCTGTGGTTCTTTACCTCGACAGCAGGGGAAAGCCCAGATTTCCTGAAGATGACAGGAAACACAATAGCAGAATGTTCTGTCAGCACATCCTTCTCACGGAGCAGGTTAATGATTCAGTAACCACAGCTGAGCTGGAAAGAGGGACGAGCAGAGTGGAGAAAAAGAGGAGGGAACTGGCATTTAGCTACACTTAGGGCATCATTACAGCTGCATTAGGGAGGATGGTGTGTTTTTGTCATTTTAATTACCTTGGATCTGATCTCACTTTGTTCATAGAGAATAACAAATATTACATGTCACACATGTTCACCAGTTAGCGTGAAGGCTTCAGTGCTTTCTCATCTCAGCAGGAAGGTTAGAAAACCTGCTGAGGAACAAAATCAGACACCGTTAATAAAAAGTGACAAAAAGTGAGTCAATTTCACAAATAAATGTCTTTTTTCAGGTGTTTGTATCCAAAAAAGAGATTCATGCATGAACACTTAAGAACACACTCTTGAAAATTATTGATCCATTTATTTTTTAAATAGTAAAAACAACATTATTTAGTCTATTAATGTTATTCTAAGCTTATTAAAGCTGACAACATCAATTTCTGTAATTATATTACCTTCTTTTATCACCACCTAAAGGGTTTTAGTGCTGAACAATTCAAGATCCATTTGATCACATTTTGCATTTCATAAAACACCCAGCTGCTTTTGTTGTGTGTCAGGTGTGAACAGCTTTTGAAAGAAATGTTGCTTCAGATTCTTTGTATATTATTCAACATTAATAGTTTTTTCACAGAACATGCAGGCTAATGCGTCGCCACGCCATTCAGCTATGAGCTACGCACTCTTGTCAAGTCTGATGTCAGTTTTATCCTGGTGAATGATTTCTAGGATGTTAAACATTTAGTATTTTAATTTATTAGCCCATGGATCTGTTCTCGTACTCATTCCAGTCAATTTCATACGAGCACAAAGAACGATGTGGTGTTTGTGAATTTCCTTTTAGGTGTTTGTTTTAAACTCAGATTGTGCCTTTCAAAACTTCTGGTCTCCTGCAGTATTGTCTGTTTTAATGCTGTGTGAGATCTTGAAGAGCTTAACCATTCAGTATCCAGCATTTTAAACATTAAGAACATTGAATGATAAAATGGATCAAACGGTTGTATTTAAAGTGCTCAGATCCAAAAGCATCATCTGTTCTCTACATCTTATTGTCCAGCTAGTTGTATTCATTTCATTGATCACAAGATTGTTTGCAGTGTTGTCAAATAATATTAGTATCAATAGAAGTAAACACTGATCAGCCATAACAATATGACCACTAAAATCAAATGAACACAGCTCCTTGTTGCAACACAGTCTTCTGCTGACATCTTGATTTTACATAGATATTACTTTGACATTTCCCACTGAAATGGACATTTTGAGTCCATTCACACCCCACACACAACTACAGGCCTCCTCTGATTCTCCCAGCCTCCAGATATTGTTTCTAGAACTTTGACAGCTCATTGAAACAATACTTCATCTCTCCTGACAATCAAATCAAAAGCAGTTATCTGGTGTAACCGAATGCCTTTGGCAAACTAATACAGTTGTGAATAGAATTATTTGTTATTTATGTTAAAATAGAATGAACAGATACCCCTAAAGTTCCACTAGTTGTTGGATCATAGTTACCTTAATTAATACCACAGGGTCCTTCAAGTTTTTAATCAGCCTTTTAGACCAGTTAAAGGGACACACATGTTGCTTTGTATCAAGTTTAGTACAATGAGCTGTCTGAGGAGTACAGTAAGCATTGTCGATTTCCATGTTAAATGTAGAGGCAGAAAGACCATGTCCTTGCAGATTCATGTTCTTGTGACCACAGTTCATTAATTCATTCTTCATCGTCTTCTTTAACTGTTTCTACCGAGCAGGGAGCTGGTGCCAATCTCCAGCAGCACCAGGCCAGAGGCAGGTATCACCCCGGACAGGTCACCTGTCCATCACAGATGACCACAATTATTCAAATATATTATTAAAAAGTGCAAGGGTTCATGGGACTGTAGCCAACCTTCCAGGATGTAGACGCAAGAGGAAGTGCAACTCCAGGTTGATTAGATGGAAAATTCAGATGGTAAAGAATGAAAGTAACCACCCTAAACAAGTGTGTCACTGTCTGATCACACCATGTATTCTGAACTATAACTGGCTCAATGGAGGAAGACCCAGGAGGGCTCCACTGAGTGAGAAACACAAAAACATCTAATTCACCAAACTGCATGCTGACAAGCTCTGAAGTTCCTATGAGTCTTTCGGACTGACGAAAAAAAATTTGAGCTTTTTAGCAAGTCCAGTCTTATTTACTTTCAAATAACTGAGCATCATTACAATTGAAACATAGAAGGATCTTAGTCTTAGGGATGTTTTGCTGCATCTGACTCAGAGAAGCTTAAATCTGTGCAGTTGCAGGTCATCAGTCCTGCAACAGATAATGACCCAAAACATTGCATTAAAAGATTAGAAGATAGCTATCACTCCTCTTCATCAGCCTGTGCTTTCAGGAAGATGAACACATCTAAACAGCTCAGGAGAATTTGCTCCTCATAGCAGAAAGGGTGGGTTTCCCTCCACCCGTAGTCTCCACATAGGGACCTAGTTAAAGTTTTAACCAACTGCTGCTGAACAATATTGCTGACTGGTGTGTGGAAACACGAGGGATCAAAGTTATCATGTCGAGGAGAAGGGTGCCTTTCACTGGGCCCATGCGGCCTGTCCACTCCATCTTCCCAGTCCATTCAGCAGCAACACTTGAGACACTCCCATCCTCCCACTCCTCACCTCCTTCATTCTATTCTCATTTATAACCTCTTCCTTCCTTTTTTATAACACTTCCTCTTCTGTTTTTTTCACACTCATCATCCCTTGATGAGCACTATATGAAATAATTATTTATTTGCTCCGGAAAAAGGCCTCCTCAGGTCTGCCTTTGAACTCCATCTCTTCACTGTCCATCCTTCCCTCCATCTGTCACCTGGTGGAGTAATCACATCCACAATTGATAAGGCTGGTTAGGTGGGTCATAAAAAGTTTATGCTTGTGATGCTGGAGTCTCATTTATTATCCCTGCTAATGTAGCAGCTGGGTTTGGAGGGGGGGGGGGAGTAAGGGGGTGGAGGACAGAGGGAGTGCGAGTGGTTGAAGGAGCCACCGCATTAAGGGATCATTACTCCTCTTACTATAGGCTCTGTCCCTAGCTTTCAACGCTAGAGAAGTCCTCTTTATGGCCTCTATGAAGCCAGTGCTTTCTGTATTTAAGTGTTTCATGGCCACTAAAAGTTCAAGATGCCTCTGGCTCAGGAGGTAGTTACCGTTCTCTAACCACAGGACTGTTGGCCTGTAAGCCTTGAGGCTGTTCTCTGATCTCACTGCATTTTTAGACAATTACAGTGAAAGTGAAACTGAATGTAAAGCACACTGTAGTTCTGTACACTGGAAAATTATTCTAAAACTATCTAGAGCTGCAAAATGTAGCATAAAGCCATCTGTGTTATAAGGGATTGGTCCTTTGTTTCTAAAATCCAAAGCATATTCCTGTACATGGTGTTACTTCAATACAGTGTTATGATGAGCAATGAATCACACTTTTTACTGTGATCCAGTTCTATTTAGTTGTTGACGGTAAAACACTTTTGTTCTCTAATATACCTGAAGTTCTTTCACATTTTTAAAATTACATTGCCTTACAGTTCATCTATACAATTTTACCTCTAGTTGCAAAAAAATTGATTTAAAACTTTTTACAAAATCCTTTAGTCATAAGTACTATTTGGCTCAAAACTTTCTGCACAAACAAACTGAGCCCTAAAGTATGCAGCTAAAAGAGGACAAGTGTAGAAATGTGTTTTCATGGAAAAAAAGGGTTGAGTTTTTTGACTTCTTAAACTTGTTTTGTTGAGTCAATTAGAAATTCTTTCAAAATTTTCCTAAAAACAAAAAATACAGAAAGTTACTTCATTAGAAATCTGGAAAATCACACTGGTAACTGATTTAGGCTCAAAATGTCACAGAAAATCCATCATTTGACATCATCTCTAACTGTAATGACTGTGGAGTCATCTCAGGAAGTTTTTTTTAAGTCAACAAGATAAAACTAGTGTGCTTATCTTGAGATACTAAAATAGTTCAGTTGATATTTTGGCCTATTGTTCCTTCCCACTGTCACCCTCATACTGTGCTGCTCAGAATGGGAGAATGCACTGAAGTAACGCGCTCTGTTTGAGATAACTTGTGTGATGAACTGCTGTTTTTATAAATAATTTGAATTGAAATATTACAGTTGTTTCAGAAGAAATAAAAAGTTTTTGCCGGACTTTGCTTCTCAGAAAATGTCTTAATATTTCTGTCAAAATAACTGTAATACACAATTGACAGCAGTGGAAAAGTATTTAAAAATAATGCAAGAACCTCTATGAAATTTAGGAGACTGAGCTGTTTTAAGACAGCAACACACTGGTTTTGCTCATTAGCTCATCAGGACATGAACTCTGTTTCTCTGAACAGAGGCCACTCAGGAAACTATGAGTAGGACAGTAATTATTTATCATCCTTCTTATTTTCTGTACTATAGACAGGCTGATAAGTAATCAATATTTTAAAAAGAGACAATCAGCTTTTTAAAATTTGCGTTCAGTATGTGACCTCATTGTGGTTTGCTTGTCCAGATTCAAACAAAAACTTTAAAAATGTAGGATTTTGTTTAAAAAAAAGAGCATAATGGGAGCATGCAGATGGGACGTCCAGGGAACGTGGGTATATATGAGTGTTAGTGCTGGGAGGGGGGCTACCCAGAGGCATAGATAGTGATAGATTGGCCTGGGAGAGCTGTGATGCAGATCCACTCATCAAGATTGATGTTCTGCCATTCTGCTTTAAGTGCAATTAAATTGGCCCCTGTGTTAAAAAGCCCAGCCGATAACGTGGCTGAGGCTGAGATTACGCTACATTTCCCCTGCGCTTTCCTCCACCTGCATTCCTGCCACGGCCTACTCAGAGATTTACTTTACATCCTCGGCCCGTGTCGGACAAAGACTGAGCCGTTCATCAGCCTCTGATTTACAACTGTATTTGCAGCCTTGTGTTTAGTCTTTTTTTCCACATGGCCCACAAAGTAGTTTTTAAATCAATGCTGCCTAAAAGTTTTTAATCACTTTCTTGTTCTTGTCTTGCCGCAGAATTGATCACTTGTACATTAGTGCATGTTTAATGTGTAATAATGCACAGTGATTACTGAGAGGAAGGAAGTTTAATGTCTTCATGAACAATTCTAACATAACTCATCTCTGGCTGCAGGTTGACAAGCTCGTCTGTTTAGTGCAGAAGCAATACTCTGAACTAAGGACAAGGTCGTATAGATTCACTGCTTCTTGTTTTCATGTCTTGCAGCAGTTGCTGGAAACGGATACAGTTCGAGGGCAGTCACTCCCTCGTCAGGCAGCACAAATAGTTGATAATGTTCTCATTTTTTCTGCTAAATGAAAATATTTACAATAATTCAAATTGAGTGTCGATCACAATCCAATCCATCTCTTTTTCTGTCTCGGTCTCCGTTCTGCCACGGGCCTCGCCCACCTCCGTCAGTGTCAAGTTGTTAACCTCGTGTCAACTGTGGCGCAGGGCGTATTTGGACCCGTTTGATGGATGGGTCTTGGTGGACTTGTCCCACGCAAACATATTCTCAGAGTCAGCTGAGAGAGGTGCAGCGTGTGTGTGTGTATCACCCCCTTGGCCCACACACACACCTCAATCCACGTCTGCGTCCCTGGACTCAGGCGGAGCTGGTCGGCCTCTCTGACACCTGCTGACACCCAGTGTCTCCTGTTTTAGACCCAGATGGGTGGAGCACTGACCCCACTGTCTCAAACAAGGGAGAAGATTTTTCTTTTCTTTTCCCAGAAAATGTTAAACTTGACCCATGTCCTCAGCATCATTACGATGTTCTTGTGAGGGCTTGTTCCCTTAACTAACCAGTAAAATGCACTCTGCCAGCTCAATCCAAGGGAAACATGGAATAATCAAGGGGAGGACCATTACAAATTAGAGCTGTTTTTTTATCATAGCCACAAGCAGTTTTTAAATCACTCATAGCCGTTGTCTGCTGTTGGGTATTTCTCCTGAAATAATTGGTCTGATTAATTTTAATAATCAGATGAAAAAAATGAAGGAAATTCATTTGAATAACACAAAGTTCATAAAAAAACTAGATATTTTAATGTCTGCATGTTTTGTTGTCATCTTAGATGCATTTTCTTTTTGTAATTAGGAATTTCTGTGTATAAAATCCATAAATATGTTATTAACATGTAAACAAATTCACAAAACACCACCGAACACATGGTTTGGGGCAGAGATGGCATGAGTACATGACTGATCACTCGTCAATATCACGGGTTCATCCCGCACCATTAGTCATCCGCACCATGTCCTTTCACTCCACACAGCTGCTCGCCGTCTCTCCGCTCCACCTCTCATTTTTCCCTTTCTTCCCAGCGTTCTCTGTTCTTTCTATTCCCCTCACCAGCTTTTAAAGCATTCCCGCCATGCTTTATGGGGACTGTGGGTGAAAATAAACTAAAACTAAAGGAAGAGAGTTCAGTGGCTTGTGTAGGCGGGTGAGTTAACTTACATGCCATGTGTTCTTTTTTTTTTGCCTCCCTGAATGGGGGGTTGTCATAATGTGTTGCGTTGTCCGCTCTGCCTCAGAGGGTTAGAGTTGTTGCGGTGGTCCTCTCACAGGGCACAATGAGAGGAGATCCATCACTTCTGTCCATAACAGAGTGGGGGTCTGTGGGGGTGGGGGCCACGGGGCTGGGCCCTGCTCTGGCTAGCTGATGGAGGGACACGGACAACAGGATGGGGCTGGTTAAACTTTAACCAGCTCCCTTCCTACACACTGAGGACACTATTCTCTACTTTGGGAGACTGTGATGTCTCGTCAACCCAGGATCTGTGACCTGTCGCCCACAGGGACCCCCTCTCGCCCACTCACTGCCCCACGTCCAGCTGCATCAATATGGTTCACTACAGAAAACCGCCAAATGTCTTCTTTTAGCGTGGGAAGAGCAGCGTCCATCCATCTGTACATGGAGCAAGTGGCTATATTAACCCAGCCCTCTGCACGCGCCAAATACTAACCATGACTTCATAATCCAAACACTTCATTGTGAGTTGCACTTTTATATCAAGTGTCAATATACCGTCATCGTGGATCAATAGAGGAGGTTTAGTCCTGGGGACACTGTTACGTTATGAAAAATGATAGCCCGTCTTTTTTATAGGCATTTAATAGTTGCTTACTTTGATAGAATTTGGCAAAAGCTGCCCCCCAGTGAGTTAACAATGAGTCCTGAAAACCATATTTCTGTGTCGACCCTTTCAATCTTGTCCCCCGTTCCAGGAAAAAATTGTTGTGACAAATGGGATGTGAAGCGGCTTTAGGTGGCTGAGGGTCACATCAGGTGCTGAGCAGGTCGGAGGTGTTATAGCCCAATGTGTTCCTGTTCACTGGTCCAATCATCTTCATTGATTGAGGCAATGATTGAGAGAGTCCACATTTTTTATAGAGCTAAGAGGAGAAGCTGAGGGTTATAGTGCATGAACCCTGAAGGAAAATGGCAAATACAGAAAAACAGATTAGTAAACTACTACTAATCTGCACTACTGATGTGCAATTTGATACAATAAACCACAATGCACAGAACTATTATTGAGTAAACATAAGATGTGAGTGACCCATACCAGTTGATCCATAAAGAATTGTTTAATGAAAATTCACTCTTCGGATTTCTTTATTCATACAAACTAAAAAGGCTTTAACTAAATTCTCAGACTCTTGAGCTTTCATATTTGTGCATCATGCTCATAAGAGTGTGTGTCATGCGATAGGTTGATTTAATTAAATTTGATGAGGTGACTTGGCCCCCTTCACACACACTTAATAATGTAGTCATTTCTGCCCATTTGAGCTGGTGAGAGTGAGGAACTGACATTCCTGAGTGGTAGAGGGGGCTTGATGTTTGGAAAGTGGTTGAGCGGGAGGTGGCTATTTGGTTTGTAAAAATACATTGAGGTCAAGAAAGAAATAAGGTGCTGCAGGGAGAGAGGAGAGGATGGGTGAGAGGAGCTGTCCATTTGTACAAACCAAAGAATCTGTCATGTGTCGGTTTGCGTTTTCTTTGCCGCTGCGTTGAGGCGGTTTTGACAGCCAGGACTTTGTCTCCTTCATCCAGGCTGCAAATGACATTACGGAAATTGTGTTTGTTTTGTCGCCTTGGCCGGGGACTCCTGGGAAACCGGTAGGGTCATGGGGGGTCGGGTAGACAAGGAAAAGGTGTAGAACAGAAAAACAAGGAAATGGGAAGAAAAGTAAAAATAAACCAGAATCTAAAACAGGAAACATTACTTAGAATACCTAATTAGGGTGCCAACATCTTTTAAAATGTGAGATGTTCTTGTTTCAACAAACACCAACTCACCTGGATGGAGATGTGCAAGGATTATGAACCTGCAGCATAAATACAAAGGCGTGTGAAGGATTCCTTCTTCTCATCTCTCAGGGAATGCTTAGACTCCTAAATATTTCAGCAAGAAAAAATGAACTGCACTCTCTGGAGGGCAATCTTGTACCTGATTGCCTGGACCTGGCTTTAATAGCCTGGGTGGGTCCAGGTCAGCCTGGTCTACACCAGTGTCTCCTACCGTTCGGGTCTATACACCCCTAACATTCACTAACAAGGACCAGGGGAGCAGGAGGACAAAGCTCCTCCATAAAGTGCAATTACAATTTGAAGGCAGGATTTTGCCATGTTATATATGTGTGATCTTTTCCCACCTTTACAGCTCCCAATCTATCTTTGATGAGCCACTGAATATTAACTGGATTTGTAGCAGCCGAGTGTCAACTCCCATGAGCTGGAGGCCCAAGGTTTAGAGGATGATGAGGATGAAGGTAAATGTGGGAGTGTATGGGTTCCCATACATGCAGTTTCTGCCTTCAGCAGTTCACTTTAACCTGACCTGTGTTTTAACCCCTTCATACTTGCATTCCTTCTGTCTCATGTACCACACAAGCTGTAAGATAAATATTAAAAATATTTATAAAAATGTAAAATTATTACAAAAACATAAGAATATATGTGCATAATATTTTATCCTTATTTACCAAGCTGATTTTTCTAGAGAATATGGTGTATTCTAAAAACCCTTCACAATCTCTGTGTGCCACGTTACAGCACTACAAACAGGCCTGAGTTTCTATAGTGTTTTAGGTTGTTTTTGTGTGGATAAAGATATTTCTAGAAACAATATGTTTACAAGAATAATTTAAATATAACAGATTTTAAAAATATT
>SSNR01000049.1:325337-336266 GCA_006937965.1 Callopanchax toddi | reverse complement strand
GGACAGAGGGAGTGAGAGTGGTTGAAGGAGCCACCGCATTAAGGGATCATTACTCCTCTTACTATAGGCTCTGTCCCTAGCTTTCAACGCTAGAGAAGTCCTCTTTATGGCCTCTATGAAGCCAGTGCTTTCTGTATTTAAGTGTTTCATGGCCACTAAAAGTTCAAGATGCCTCTGGCTCAGGAGGTAGTTACCGTTCTCTAACCACAGGACTGTTGGCCTGTAAGCCTTGAGGCTGTTCTCTGATCTCACTGCATTTTTAGACAATTACAGTGAAAGTGAAACTGAATGTAAAGCACACTGTAGTTCTGTACACTGGAAAATTATTCTAAAACTATCTAGAGCTGCAAAATGTAGCATAAAGCCATCTGTGTTATAAGGGATTGGTCCTTTGTTTCTAAAATCCAAAGCATATTCCTGTACATGGTGTTACTTCAATACAGTGTTATGATGAGCAATGAATCACACTTTTTACTGTGATCCAGTTCTATTTAGTTGTTGACGGTAAAACACTTTTGTTCTCTAATATACCTGAAGTTCTTTCACATTTTTAAAATTACATTGCCTTACAGTTCATCTATACAATTTTACCTCTAGTTGCAAAAAAATTGATTTAAAACTTTTTACAAAATCCTTTAGTCATAAGTACTATTTGGCTCAAAACTTTCTGCACAAACAAACTGAGCCCTAAAGTATGCAGCTAAAAGAGGACAAGTGTAGAAATGTGTTTTCATGGAAAAAAAGGGTTGAGTTTTTTGACTTCTTAAACTTGTTTTGTTGAGTCAATTAGAAATTCTTTCAAAATTTTCCTAAAAACAAAAAATACAGAAAGTTACTTCATTAGAAATCTGGAAAATCACACTGGTAACTGATTTAGGCTCAAAATGTCACAGAAAATCCATCATTTGACATCATCTCTAACTGTAATGACTGTGGAGTCATCTCAGGAAGTTTTTTTTAAGTCAACAAGATAAAACTAGTGTGCTTATCTTGAGATACTAAAATAGTTCAGTTGATATTTTGGCCTATTGTTCCTTCCCACTGTCACCCTCATACTGTGCTGCTCAGAATGGGAGAATGCACTGAAGTAACGCGCTCTGTTTGAGATAACTTGTGTGATGAACTGCTGTTTTTATAAATAATTTGAATTGAAATATTACAGTTGTTTCAGAAGAAATAAAAAGTTTTTGCCGGACTTTGCTTCTCAGAAAATGTCTTAATATTTCTGTCAAAATAACTGTAATACACAATTGACAGCAGTGGAAAAGTATTTAAAAATAATGCAAGAACCTCTATGAAATTTAGGAGACTGAGCTGTTTTAAGACAGCAACACACTGGTTTTGCTCATTAGCTCATCAGGACATGAACTCTGTTTCTCTGAACAGAGGCCACTCAGGAAACTATGAGTAGGACAGTAATTATTTATCATCCTTCTTATTTTCTGTACTATAGACAGGCTGATAAGTAATCAATATTTTAAAAAGAGACAATCAGCTTTTTAAAATTTGCGTTCAGTATGTGACCTCATTGTGGTTTGCTTGTCCAGATTCAAACAAAAACTTTAAAAATGTAGGATTTTGTTTAAAAAAAAGAGCATAATGGGAGCATGCAGATGGGACGTCCAGGGAACGTGGGTATATATGAGTGTTAGTGCTGGGAGGGGGGCTACCCAGAGGCATAGATAGTGATAGATTGGCCTGGGAGAGCTGTGATGCAGATCCACTCATCAAGATTGATGTTCTGCCATTCTGCTTTAAGTGCAATTAAATTGGCCCCTGTGTTAAAAAGCCCAGCCGATAACGTGGCTGAGGCTGAGATTACGCTACATTTCCCCTGCGCTTTCCTCCACCTGCATTCCTGCCACGGCCTACTCAGAGATTTACTTTACATCCTCGGCCCGTGTCGGACAAAGACTGAGCCGTTCATCAGCCTCTGATTTACAACTGTATTTGCAGCCTTGTGTTTAGTCTTTTTTTCCACATGGCCCACAAAGTAGTTTTTAAATCAATGCTGCCTAAAAGTTTTTAATCACTTTCTTGTTCTTGTCTTGCCGCAGAATTGATCACTTGTACATTAGTGCATGTTTAATGTGTAATAATGCACAGTGATTACTGAGAGGAAGGAAGTTTAATGTCTTCATGAACAATTCTAACATAACTCATCTCTGGCTGCAGGTTGACAAGCTCGTCTGTTTAGTGCAGAAGCAATACTCTGAACTAAGGACAAGGTCGTATAGATTCACTGCTTCTTGTTTTCATGTCTTGCAGCAGTTGCTGGAAACGGATACAGTTCGAGGGCAGTCACTCCCTCGTCAGGCAGCACAAATAGTTGATAATGTTCTCATTTTTTCTGCTAAATGAAAATATTTACAATAATTCAAATTGAGTGTCGATCACAATCCAATCCATCTCTTTTTCTGTCTCGGTCTCCGTTCTGCCACGGGCCTCGCCCACCTCCGTCAGTGTCAAGTTGTTAACCTCGTGTCAACTGTGGCGCAGGGCGTATTTGGACCCGTTTGATGGATGGGTCTTGGTGGACTTGTCCCACGCAAACATATTCTCAGAGTCAGCTGAGAGAGGTGCAGCGTGTGTGTGTGTATCACCCCCTTGGCCCACACACACACCTCAATCCACGTCTGCGTCCCTGGACTCAGGCGGAGCTGGTCGGCCTCTCTGACACCTGCTGACACCCAGTGTCTCCTGTTTTAGACCCAGATGGGTGGAGCACTGACCCCACTGTCTCAAACAAGGGAGAAGATTTTTCTTTTCTTTTCCCAGAAAATGTTAAACTTGACCCATGTCCTCAGCATCATTACGATGTTCTTGTGAGGGCTTGTTCCCTTAACTAACCAGTAAAATGCACTCTGCCAGCTCAATCCAAGGGAAACATGGAATAATCAAGGGGAGGACCATTACAAATTAGAGCTGTTTTTTTATCATAGCCACAAGCAGTTTTTAAATCACTCATAGCCGTTGTCTGCTGTTGGGTATTTCTCCTGAAATAATTGGTCTGATTAATTTTAATAATCAGATGAAAAAAATGAAGGAAATTCATTTGAATAACACAAAGTTCATAAAAAAACTAGATATTTTAATGTCTGCATGTTTTGTTGTCATCTTAGATGCATTTTCTTTTTGTAATTAGGAATTTCTGTGTATAAAATCCATAAATATGTTATTAACATGTAAACAAATTCACAAAACACCACCGAACACATGGTTTGGGGCAGAGATGGCATGAGTACATGACTGATCACTCGTCAATATCACGGGTTCATCCCGCACCATTAGTCATCCGCACCATGTCCTTTCACTCCACACAGCTGCTCGCCGTCTCTCCGCTCCACCTCTCATTTTTCCCTTTCTTCCCAGCGTTCTCTGTTCTTTCTATTCCCCTCACCAGCTTTTAAAGCATTCCCGCCATGCTTTATGGGGACTGTGGGTGAAAATAAACTAAAACTAAAGGAAGAGAGTTCAGTGGCTTGTGTAGGCGGGTGAGTTAACTTACATGCCATGTGTTCTTTTTTTTTTGCCTCCCTGAATGGGGGGTTGTCATAATGTGTTGCGTTGTCCGCTCTGCCTCAGAGGGTTAGAGTTGTTGCGGTGGTCCTCTCACAGGGCACAATGAGAGGAGATCCATCACTTCTGTCCATAACAGAGTGGGGGTCTGTGGGGGTGGGGGCCACGGGGCTGGGCCCTGCTCTGGCTAGCTGATGGAGGGACACGGACAACAGGATGGGGCTGGTTAAACTTTAACCAGCTCCCTTCCTACACACTGAGGACACTATTCTCTACTTTGGGAGACTGTGATGTCTCGTCAACCCAGGATCTGTGACCTGTCGCCCACAGGGACCCCCTCTCGCCCACTCACTGCCCCACGTCCAGCTGCATCAATATGGTTCACTACAGAAAACCGCCAAATGTCTTCTTTTAGCGTGGGAAGAGCAGCGTCCATCCATCTGTACATGGAGCAAGTGGCTATATTAACCCAGCCCTCTGCACGCGCCAAATACTAACCATGACTTCATAATCCAAACACTTCATTGTGAGTTGCACTTTTATATCAAGTGTCAATATACCGTCATCGTGGATCAATAGAGGAGGTTTAGTCCTGGGGACACTGTTACGTTATGAAAAATGATAGCCCGTCTTTTTTATAGGCATTTAATAGTTGCTTACTTTGATAGAATTTGGCAAAAGCTGCCCCCCAGTGAGTTAACAATGAGTCCTGAAAACCATATTTCTGTGTCGACCCTTTCAATCTTGTCCCCCGTTCCAGGAAAAAATTGTTGTGACAAATGGGATGTGAAGCGGCTTTAGGTGGCTGAGGGTCACATCAGGTGCTGAGCAGGTCGGAGGTGTTATAGCCCAATGTGTTCCTGTTCACTGGTCCAATCATCTTCATTGATTGAGGCAATGATTGAGAGAGTCCACATTTTTTATAGAGCTAAGAGGAGAAGCTGAGGGTTATAGTGCATGAACCCTGAAGGAAAATGGCAAATACAGAAAAACAGATTAGTAAACTACTACTAATCTGCACTACTGATGTGCAATTTGATACAATAAACCACAATGCACAGAACTATTATTGAGTAAACATAAGATGTGAGTGACCCATACCAGTTGATCCATAAAGAATTGTTTAATGAAAATTCACTCTTCGGATTTCTTTATTCATACAAACTAAAAAGGCTTTAACTAAATTCTCAGACTCTTGAGCTTTCATATTTGTGCATCATGCTCATAAGAGTGTGTGTCATGCGATAGGTTGATTTAATTAAATTTGATGAGGTGACTTGGCCCCCTTCACACACACTTAATAATGTAGTCATTTCTGCCCATTTGAGCTGGTGAGAGTGAGGAACTGACATTCCTGAGTGGTAGAGGGGGCTTGATGTTTGGAAAGTGGTTGAGCGGGAGGTGGCTATTTGGTTTGTAAAAATACATTGAGGTCAAGAAAGAAATAAGGTGCTGCAGGGAGAGAGGAGAGGATGGGTGAGAGGAGCTGTCCATTTGTACAAACCAAAGAATCTGTCATGTGTCGGTTTGCGTTTTCTTTGCCGCTGCGTTGAGGCGGTTTTGACAGCCAGGACTTTGTCTCCTTCATCCAGGCTGCAAATGACATTACGGAAATTGTGTTTGTTTTGTCGCCTTGGCCGGGGACTCCTGGGAAACCGGTAGGGTCATGGGGGGTCGGGTAGACAAGGAAAAGGTGTAGAACAGAAAAACAAGGAAATGGGAAGAAAAGTAAAAATAAACCAGAATCTAAAACAGGAAACATTACTTAGAATACCTAATTAGGGTGCCAACATCTTTTAAAATGTGAGATGTTCTTGTTTCAACAAACACCAACTCACCTGGATGGAGATGTGCAAGGATTATGAACCTGCAGCATAAATACAAAGGCGTGTGAAGGATTCCTTCTTCTCATCTCTCAGGGAATGCTTAGACTCCTAAATATTTCAGCAAGAAAAAATGAACTGCACTCTCTGGAGGGCAATCTTGTACCTGATTGCCTGGACCTGGCTTTAATAGCCTGGGTGGGTCCAGGTCAGCCTGGTCTACACCAGTGTCTCCTACCGTTCGGGTCTATACACCCCTAACATTCACTAACAAGGACCAGGGGAGCAGGAGGACAAAGCTCCTCCATAAAGTGCAATTACAATTTGAAGGCAGGATTTTGCCATGTTATATATGTGTGATCTTTTCCCACCTTTACAGCTCCCAATCTATCTTTGATGAGCCACTGAATATTAACTGGATTTGTAGCAGCCGAGTGTCAACTCCCATGAGCTGGAGGCCCAAGGTTTAGAGGATGATGAGGATGAAGGTAAATGTGGGAGTGTATGGGTTCCCATACATGCAGTTTCTGCCTTCAGCAGTTCACTTTAACCTGACCTGTGTTTTAACCCCTTCATACTTGCATTCCTTCTGTCTCATGTACCACACAAGCTGTAAGATAAATATTAAAAATATTTATAAAAATGTAAAATTATTACAAAAACATAAGAATATATGTGCATAATATTTTATCCTTATTTACCAAGCTGATTTTTCTAGAGAATATGGTGTATTCTAAAAACCCTTCACAATCTCTGTGTGCCACGTTACAGCACTACAAACAGGCCTGAGTTTCTATAGTGTTTTAGGTTGTTTTTGTGTGGATAAAGATATTTCTAGAAACAATATGTTTACAAGAATAATTTAAATATAACAGATTTTAAAAATATTGCTTTGTAAAACCTTTTTCTGCATGGACAAGGTCATAGATCAATAGCAATTTTAGTAACATGCAAGATTGTGATTGGTCCATGCGTAAGTGTATAGTGGTTGGCTGAGTATGAAGACTATTCCAGCACCTGGCGAACTGCATTTACACTGTATAGTAGAAGTTGTTGAACTATCGTCTTTGTCTGCTATGATGTGACCGTCTTTCCACAACACACAGCTCTAACTACAAAGCCCTTCATTGTTGTAGTTGTTAAACACCTGTGCTTAAGTGACATGGTCATGCTCACTGTGAGCAGAGCAACCCCCCCTGCACTCTGAAAGCAAACATGGGTTTTATAACATCTCCATACTGGGACTAATAGTCTTTATAACTCATGAAAGTCCTTACAATTAACTGATGCAAAAGCTCGTACTGATACAACAGATTCCCCCTGCGATGGCCTTCAGGCAAGCCTCCACAGAAACCAGAGCTCAGCCCAAGCCCTGCAGCAAATCCAGGCAGAGTCCCCAGACAGCAACCCCTGCCAGGTCCCCTCTTTGTCACTGTGCTGCCTACTACTGATTAATGGACATCTTCCTGTGATAAGAAGACTCAGACATGGCTGTTGGCCTGCTCTCTCTGCCTTAGAGCTACAGAATGGGTTAAGACATCCGGCCTTGATGCTGACCCCTACAGAGAGAACTCCTGGGTGGAGGATCAGGCCAGGGGGTCTGGGGACAATGGGAACCCCTCACACACCTTTTAAAAGAGAACATGTTTATGGTTACTTAGAGGAAATTGATTTGATTGTGCCAGAAACGCATGTGTGAACACCACTGGCACTTTTATTGGCTATTTGTCTTTTAGGTCACAGCTGGAAAAATTTATGCCCACACTGGTATCGAGGAGAGTGGGTGCTGGGTTGTGTGTTTGTGTGTTTAAGAGAGTAAATATTAATGTGTGCATGTGTGCACAAACAAGCATGTGTGTATTTGCTACCTGTATATGAGGGCAGTCTGTGATAAGCGATGGAATGGAGGTGCACTTTAACAGGGTGTCCATCATTAAGTATCAGCCTTAATGACTAAAAGCACATAACGGAGGCACCGGAGGAAATAAAACAACAAGATTTGTTGGATCACATTAATCCTTTGAATTGATGTCAACAGGCAGCTACTTTCACCTGCTCATGTTTTCATGCTCATGCATCTTGGCTCTATTAAATAACAAATGTTTGAACATGAATTTTAGCCCATGATGTCACTGGGCCACAGAAATATAAATAATATCCACGTCTTACCTTCAGGGATCTTGATAAACTTCTCTTGAAAATTAAAATGTTGTAAAGAATCTTGCAAATCTATGAATTTGGAATCGAGAGCTAAGTAGGAGATACATTTATTTGACTTGTAAGAAGAGGATAATGATAAATGAGAGATGAAGGACAAAAGTGAAAGAAAGTGACAACTTAGAATAAATCTAAATAGTTTGAAGAATTTTTAACAGTTGTTAATTGATTTAAATTTTGTCATCATTCACAGGTGAAGTCAACTTGGATCAATGTGAGGTTACCGCACCTTGACTGCATCAAGACAAATCTAATCCAAGTGTCCATCTTTTCTCTTTCTGCTGCCATCCATCAGCCTCATTGCATCACCGCTGACACCAATGTGCATGAGCTGCAGGCTGCAGCTTTAAATGCATGTTTGGATTTCTTAATATGATTCCAGTTTCTAAATATTTCAGCATAGGTCAACTAATTTAACCTTAGATCCAACCCATTCAGGAAAAAAAATTGTGACAATCTTGTGATTAATTGTTCAACCTGCTTTATTACCATTTAGTTTAAATATATTTTCCTGCAGGATTAATTGTTTTCTAGCTGGTAAAGGTTGAAGCTCATGTTAAGGGAGTGTTTGAAAGAACACCCACCTTCCAAGTCCTAAATCAGATTTACTCTCAGAGTGTATGTTGATGTTTGTGCGCGTGTGTGTGTGTGTGTGTGTGTTTTTCACGCGTCCCCAGGGGGGACAGGGCTCCTGCTCTTCTCTCTTAGGTATAATGGAAGCAATGTGTCCATAATCCCGGTGAATGACTAATAAAAGAAAGTAGCGCCTTGGGCCTGTTCCCTCAGCATTATTATGGTTGGGTATTAAACTGAGTGCCTGTGTAATACTGTCAAGTCACTGTTTTCTCAAACACAGCACACACGCACTTCATTTATTCACTTTGTTCCTGCATATATCTGTGTCTGCAAGTGAAAGCTGAGGCGTCCTTTATGAGGTGGGATTGTTCTCATCAAAGTGAGAGCTGTTTATGAAGTCTTGGATGCGTGAATCATCAGATCACTGGTAGCCATAGCCACCCGAGGCACTTGTGAACTCTGCTTTAATGGAAACTAAACGCTGATTGAATACTAATAGGACACGACACCTTAACCCGCAGCCATACACCTGATACCCCTGTACTCTCTTTAAACGCTCTTTAATAGCCATGTTGGTGTTATACAAGACGCTCATTAGACACTTTAATTGGTTTGTTCGGAGTTGACAGCAGTGTCGATTGGTGCAGCAGCGCGACGTAGCGATCGTGGTGGTTTGTGGGGGTCAGTGATACGGAGCTGCTGGTGAGTAATGTGGTCAAAGTGTCTGGGATGAGAAGCTTATTAGGATCGGTGGCAGGGATGGGAGTGTCTCCATGGCAACATGAGGTCATTATGCACATACGGAATCAAAGAGTGGGTGAATCTGTACTAATTAGAAGGGAGATGATCAACATCGTGGTTTGTATTGATTGTTTCAGTTTTGTGGGGATGATGTCACTCAGATCAGTTGTCATAGCTGTTATTGCAGTGCTCACTGAAATCAGTCAAACCCATTGACTTTCTTTTGCTAACACCCACTACAGTTATTTAAAAAGAAAAGTTTAAAGAAACTTTATTGCTTAAAAATGTATTTTAATAGGAAAAATTTGGCTTAAGAAAAGAGTCAAATATATAGTTTGAAGACATGCAGGAAGTTAGATGGTAAAAAGCTGCTTTACTGCTTTGGAGGAATATTCTAGATTCCATTTAAACTCAGACTATGTTCTAATGTTTTACAAGAATAACCTGACAACATCAGACCCTTTACACAAAAACCAGAACCATGTAAAGGTTGTGTAAAGTAACGCTGTTATAACAGCTCTAGTGTTCGAACTGTTCATGCAACCACTATTATAAACCTTTACATCACAATTTGTTTTGCTTAATTCTGTAGTTATTTGCAAGAACAAATAATAACAACAGCTGTTTCCAATGCAGCCTGGAGCACATCCAGCAGGAATGTTATACAGTAATATTTCTGCCAGATCTATGAAACATGACACAAATAGAGGTGTAAAGATTTAAATAACCTTAACAATTGTTTTTAAATGGATGTTTTGGTCATATTTAAGCAGTGTTCTATCAGTTATTTATCTATAGTTAGGACCACAACCTCCAGTGACATCATAAGGGACCAGAGTCTCTAGAAACAGGAAGTAGTTGTCTGACCGGAGCAATAGTCAGACTGGGAGAAATACTGCTGCTGAATGGTGACTAATGACAAGTTTTTCAGTATTTAAAACAACTCTTCTTCAGAAAACATATGCCTTAGAATGCTTTTTCACTTGTTTGTAAATCTCTGATATTTTCTACATTTTGTCTGGGTTAATAATATTTATTCTGCTGCAGCCCAGAGTAAAGACAGAAGGATAGTAAATTGGATGCTCCTTTCCAGACAAACATCCTGGCTTCAAGTCGATGGATTCAGCATCTGCAGGGACAAAGTGTCAGTTTCTTCTTCTGGTCATGTTGTCTGTATCCATGTACTTTTAGGTTATGTGTCAACAGTGAAAATAAATAGATTAACAATGTTGTTTAGAAGGTAGGCTGCATGGTGGCGCAGTTGGTTAGCACTGTTGCCTCGCAGCAAGGAGGTCATGGGTTCGCGTCCCGGCTCTGCGGCCTCTCTGCGTGGAGTTTGCATGTTCTCCCCGTGCGTGCGTGGGTTTCCTCCGGGTACTCTGGTTTCCTCCCACAGTCCAAAGACATGACTGTCAGGCTGATTGGGCTGGTAAATTGTCCTTAGGTGTGAGTGGGTGTGTGGTTGTTTGTCTCGTTCGTCTCTGTGTGGCCCTGCGATGGACTGGCGACCTGTCCAGGGTGTCCCCCGCCTCTCGCCCCTTGACCGCTGGAGATAGGCACCGGCTCTCCCGCGACCCTCTGTGGAGGATTAAGCGGCTACAGAAAATGGATGGATGGATGGATGGATGTTTAGAAGGTGAACACTGAAGTACAGCAAAAAGGTGTTTTTAACAGTGTTATTTTAGTAATGCAGCCAACATCAAAATGTAAAAAGAAAATAACCTAACACTGTTACTGTAACAAAAATAATCAGCAACAGTTAGCACTATAAACTGACAACAGGTGAAGTACTCTCAGCCACACACATTCAAGCTAAAACTACTCACATTAGCGGTGTGAAGAGATATACTGTATATATAGTGGTTATTGTGGATATGTGTGTGTGTGTATGTGTGTGTGTGTGCGTGCTTGCTTGCGTGCATGTGTGTGTGCGTGTGTGCATGTGTGTGTGTAAAACTTTACAGAAAAGCTGAACTTTCTGGATAAAAAGCAGCAACAACATGAAGCTTTGATCAGATTTTTGTCTTGTGAGAAAAAGACCGTGCTGAGGGCA
>SSNR01000049.1:300337-320337 GCA_006937965.1 Callopanchax toddi | reverse complement strand
TAAATAGGTTACATAAACTTTAAAAAACTGCTTAAAATAAAACTATAGCTGAATGAAGTAGTTCCTGTACTAATCTTTTCCTCCAGTGCCATTCCTGGCAGTATTTTTTTTTTCTGTGGTGAAAACTGCTGCTTAGCTCTGTTACTTTGACATTGCAACTCTCATGTTGTACCAGATCAGAATCAATGCTTGAGGATGATTTCAGTTTCTTTATGTGCTCACCCAGCAGAACTGATATAACACCTTCTATAGCACTATGGTGTCAGGTTTACTTCATACCACCACTCAGTGGTACAAACTTTATCCAAATTATCTGTTCTTGTAAAAGTCTGTGAAACTATAGCGCGTGAACAAATAAAGGAACATCTGACTACTCATAGTCTCTTATCTAATGTTCAATCTGGTTGTAGAAAAACAACACAGCCACAGCTGCTTTAAATGTAATAAATAGTTTCATTGAGACTTTAGACAAAAAGCACACTGTGCAGCCTTGTTCTTTAACATCTCCAAGGTTTTTCACACTAAAGCAAATACCTCTCAGGACATGGTGGTTTGAAAACTGTCAATCAGACTTCAGTCTGTGAAAGCAGAAAGCCTCCTTTCCAGCTTCTTACATGTGACTTTTAGTTTATATTGCTGATCATCTTAACATCCTGTTGTTTTTCTGTGAGGTGTAAACTGGTTTCTGTATATGTTGATCATTTGCTTGCTGATTGAACTGCTGCCTGTTTTGGCCAAGACTTTTGTAAATGAGAATTATAATCTCAATGGTCTTTCGAGGTTTAAAAAAGGTTAAATAAACAAATAAAAATAATAAAATTCACAAAGTCGAGAACATTAAGCGCAACCTTCACGTGAATGAGACTGAAAGTGCTCAGCCACCCTCTGATTCTTCAGATAACAAGGACACATGAAGCTTCACAGATCACTTTTTAAGATGTTGAGATCAAAACCTTGTGCTGTGCACGTTATCAGAAGACAATAACCCTGATTTTGTGATAGGGACGCTGGTAATAATGGCTGCCTGGCTGACCTAAGAGTGCAGCTGTGTCGCCTCTGATCAGTGGCGTCACAGTCCACTGCCAGATAGTCCTTTCACTTCCTATTAGGCTCCTCAGACTGAAAGTCTGCGTGCTGTGGCAAGGGCCATAAGTCCTACGACAGCGACCTTGAACAAGTGTGTGTGTGTTCATCCATGTGCAACGATTACCGGCTTCTTTGGCTGAGTGTTTGTCTGCGATATCTCTTACCATCCCCTCCACTCCTCCCTTGTCAAGGCCATCGGTGATCAGTGGAGGTTAAAAGTTACAAATCACCCCTCCTCCTCCAGATCTGCCCTCCAACCTACCTCCTCCATCTCCACCCCTGCTCCAACTGTCCTCACACTCGCCCAGGCAGTGGCCTCTAAGGGGCTCGAGGTCTCATTCATATTTGGAGTTGCAGCTCCTGTTGAGGGTCTACTGGGGATCGGAGGCAGCAGAGGGCAATTACTCCTCTGCTTTAATTGGCATTATCATTTTAGCAGGTTGACAGAGATGGATCACCGAGCAGGACTGTGCTACGGTACTGTCAGCACAGGAGCAGGGAGAAGGGAGGAAACAGGAGGAGAGGGTGTCCTCCTGGTGGGCTTGTGAATAGGAGGACGAAGAATAAGTGAAAGAACGGTAAGAATAGATTAAAGTAAGGAAATAAGCTTTGAGAAGCAGAGGCTATGCAGGTCTGCTCCTTAGATATGATTTTATACCCACTTGTATGTGGGGGAGGGGGGGCAGGGCAGGGGAAGGGGATGAGATGTATTAATGTAACCCTGTGAGAAGCCTGGCAAAGGCCTAACAAGCGTCATAGCCATGGCTCCATAACTCAGGTCCTGTAAAGCTGTCAGTGGAATTAAGAGGTACCCATTATAGGTGCACGAACGAGTGGCTCATGCAAAATACCAGTCCATTCCCCGGGGCCAGCCCCGGCAGGTAATTTTAGCTGCTTAGTGAATCATATTCATATTCTGAATAAGGCTTTTCTCTGTTTTGCGGTTACAATCTCTACATGAAGTGTTACTTTCCCCGATCTTCCATGTTCGAGATCTAAGATTCCTTTGATCCCCAGAGGTAAAACCAGACAAGACCAAATACAATGATGAAAAATGGTCATGAAGCTATCCAACCTGAATTATTCTTCTATATATTGATCATCTTCTATCTTTCTCTTCCTAATCTGTCACCCTGACCGTGAAAAAAGTAATGGACGGTTGATGGGAGTAGTGGAATTGATTGGAGGGGGTAGAGATGCTTCCCATCTCTGTTAGGGAAAGAACACACTCAGAGGGAATGTTGGAGTTTCTTTCTTTCTCTTTCCTGATATGAAAAATGGAAACTATAAGGAAGACAATAATAAAAATAGCAGTATGAGTGGACAGGCCGGAGCAGTCCATTACTCACAGCTGCTTTGGGCTGCGTGGTAAAAATGTGCTGCTCACTGCAAAAGCATGCATCATCGCTGGCTCAAAACAAATGGGCTGTCTCCAACGTATTTACCTCCAATTGTTCAAGCTTTTGGTGGGGGAGCTACGGCTTGTCCAGACGACTCAGGACTGTCCATCTGCAGGATACAAAACTGGTTTACTGGAGAAGGAAAAGATTAAACAAGATACCAGATGCAATGACCAAGAGGACAGAAAGATGTGATGGAAAGAAGAGATCTAAATATGTTACAATGTGAAAATCTTTCATTTTAAATCAAAAATGTCAGCAGAGATTGTCATGTCCTGGGTGCCGGTAGGCAGTCTGTGTTTTTCCCTCAGGGCGTGGCAGGCAGGCCTCTCCAGCTGCAGCTACCAGCTGCAGCCCATCAGCGTCATCAGAGGAGGACCTTCTTAAGGAGCAGATCCACAGAGGGACGACGCCAGTCTTTTCCACCTCACTAGTGGTAAACTCAGGTCTCCTCTATATTGTGTATCCTTGAACCTTGTAATCATTTTCCTCTCGTCTCTCCAGCCAACCTGCTCGGCGTCATCCACCTCAAGATCCTCCAGAGTCCTCCTCAAACCTCATGTCCGCTTGGTCTGCCTGTCCCCCTGCCAGCCAGCTGCCTCCACTCCATTTCATCCTCCATCAACTTCTCACCACCGCTCCAACCAGTCTCACCCAGGACAGACAAAACCTCCCCAAGATCCCTATCTTCATCCTACCAGTAAGACCTCCATTCAAACCTCATATCAGCACGTTATCCTCACCTCTATATACTCACTCTCCTCTCTCCTCTCAGAAGTCTCCTGTACTCGGATTCCACAGATCCTCCTGGATCCACCTCCACACCAAATCTTATAATAAAAACATTATTTTACTTACCTCCTGTTTTCCTCAGACTGTTGTGTTGCTCCAGGATCCTCACAAAAACCTCAGAATATGACAGAGATCAACTCTTAAGTCAGTATTTCACTGAGCTGTGACTGTTGGGGGCAATGTGAGGGAGATTCCAAATGGTTATACAATTTTTACAAAGGTTCTCTTTTCGTGTAGGAAATGGAGGGACTCACTGTTGTGTTGCAGAAATTTTGAACATGTTCAAGAAATCTGCAAAAAAATGTCCCTTCAAAATAAACACAGAGTCATCACCAACATGAAACCCTTCTCTTAGATAAAAAATGCAATGCATGTGAGACACCTTCGGGATGGTTTGGAGACCTGGAATAGGTTGAGGAACAACAGAACCGTTCTGAGACCCATCAGAGGAGTCTCAGAATGTTCCAGACAAACTCCACCATCATTCATCTATAGTGTTAACGTAATCCAAAGTCTGTTACCTTACTGATATTTGAGCTAATGGCTGGACATATCCACTCTAACTCATAAAAACACTGAAGAGTTGAAATGATTCATTCATGGCTCATGAGAGAGAGAGAGTAGGTTACACTGTGTCGTGGCCTCAGACTCAAAACATACTGTAGTTCTTCCTGTATTTACTTCAGGAAGTCCCACCCCCAAATAATCTGACCAGTCAGCAAACTGAACATTCTCAACTGGCTTGAAGTGAAGCATTTTGTTTCATTTGCAGATTATGAACCACAGGAGAAAGCTATAAATTAAAAAATTTGAACTGATTTGGACCGAGGAACCAAAACTACAGATGTGAAAATGCACTAAGTTGTGATTTATTGGAGACTAAAATGAGAACCTGACATTCTGGGCATGATAAAGGTGTCACAGAATTGAGAACAAATGTAGACACTTGGTGACTAAGTTGCTACAAAAGAAATCTGCATGTCATTCCATTCAATGCCAAGATAATGTCACAATTTATTTTTCTCAAGCACCAACTGAGTGTGATTCCAACTTCAATCTTCAATTCAGTTGTGTCTCCAACTAGTTGACAGCAGTCTCAGCCTGCAGACATGAACCTCATTCATAAAAATCACAGATTTTCACAATACTTTGTAATGATTCATTTTATTAAATAAAAATGACAAACATTTATCAGCTCCAGCCTTTTTAGTGTAATAGCTGGCTGCATTTACTGCTCTAAAAATCTCTACCATAAATTTACCAAGAAAAGCTACGTAAGACTCTACCGAGATCTCACACATTAAATCATCAGGGAAACTCAGCATGCAAGAAGTACAAATAAAAGATGTTAAATAGTGAAAGAAGGACAGTGAAAGCTTTAAATGTGTCTTTAAATGGCTTGTAAAGCGTTTTACTGTGAGGCTGCTTTAGGTTTAGAAAACAGTGATTGATTCTTCTCTGTGTGAATTAATTGAAAGAGAAGAACAGTAAGCAGGAAAATGAACACTTCCAACATTTATTTGTTCAAACAGCAAAACGATTGACTTGCAAAGAGAGGCAGGTCCTCCTGGGAGTTGTTATTTTTTGTGTGTTACAGATGAGTCTCACAAGTGCAGATGCATTAGTTTTCTCTACAAAGTCACTGATGATGTTGGGATGGGAGACAAGAAGAGAAGGGAGTTTTGTGTACAATTAGAGCAGAGGAGCCAGAGAGCGTGAGGGAGGAGGAATCACATAAACTACAACTTAAACTCATCTAATCACCCTCCCCCTGTATTGTTACAGATTGAAGTTAAACAGCGTCTCTGGTTGTGGCTGTGCCTGGAGCCCCTTGATGGTGGGTAATCATTTGATGCGGTGGAATGTTTTGAGCACTTATCTTTCTATTCCTGATCATTTCGGGATTAAACGGCCAATCAGAGGAGCAGAGGACCCCCGTGGAGCTGGAGGCTGGGATGTGAGCCAGTTCCACGGTGCAGCTTTACAGCTCAGCATCTCCCATTTCCTGCTGTATTACAGCTGTGCTTAATGACAGAGCCCCACTTCCAAACGGCCCTCCTGATTAAGATGGCTCTCCACTTCGCTCCTGTTTATCTACGGCATGGTCGTTAGTCGGGATGGCTTCGCTAATGATGAGTAGTTTACAATATGTCGCTCTGTTGTAATCGGCCTCCTGTCATGGTGACAGGATGCTACCCACCCAGCTCCCGCCTGTAGCTCTGGTACACACCGTCCATCTGAAAGCCAGCACACTGAGAGCATCGCTGTGATTAACACATGTATTTTCTTTTACACACCAAAACAAAGAATCAGTAAAAGTTTCTCTTTAAGAAATACTTTTTTAGAAAAACAGGCAGGACATTTTCCGCTAATGTTCTAATAATATGTATAAAAAAAAACCTGTTCAAAGTCATAATGAAAAATTCCTTTAGTGTTTCATGGTACAGTTTGTACTAAAAAATACCACAAAAATCTAAAGGAGTGATCTATTATGACTTTTTTTTCAGATGTTTTTACTATTTTTTCATTAATATAATTATTTGGAATGATCATTACCTTAAAAATATTCATGTAATTAATTTTCTGTTTGTTTTTGAGGGGCATTTTATTTTTACAGTGTACATGATGGAAGGTGAGAAGCATCCTGCCTAATTTAAATACTGAGATTATCATCACTATTATCCCACAACGTTGTTTCTGACTGCTGTAGGTTCGACGTGTGGGTGTGTAAAACTGAGGTAAAGTGCACAAAACACATTAAAACGAATAAAGCTTAAAGGGAGTAATGAAAGGGGAATTGGGGAGCAGGGATGGAGCGCAGATGAGAGAAAAGTGAGAGGGAGAGAAAAAAGAGATGGTTGTTTAATTTATATGGGGAGTGGGGGAGAGTGGCAGTGATACATGGGTTTGTTAGTCAATTGATAAAGGAGAGGAAATTTCTAAAAAACATTCATCACCCAGAGATATGGCCACCATACATCACCTATTTGCAAACAACGAGGGCTAATATTTATTCCTGAGAGGAACAGAATGACCCCCACGAACACAGACAGCGTCACCTAATTAAGCTGAAAGAACAGACCTTAATTAGAAAAACAACAACTTTGCATCCTTTTATTGCAAAAGTGGGTGCCTTTATGCCGCTGTTGTGTGGTGATTCTTTATTTAAACGCGGATACATATTCACCCCATATACAAGCTGTTAGTGCTGCAGCAGTTGCAGTAATGTGTGTGTCTGGCAGAGGAGGCCCAGATAAAGTGAAGATGAATCTGGTGGCCTGACATAGTTAGTTGAATATTGTTGCTATAGCCTATATGTCAGGATAAGGCAGTAAAGAGTGTCTGTGTATGTGCATCATGCATTCACATCCTCACACACACACACACACACACACACATGCAGGTTTTCACTTTCTTGCTGTAATATATCGGATGTTGAATGCTTCTGATACATTGCTGCAGGCAGAATCTTTCATCTTCCCCTCTTTCCTCATTCGTTCGACTTTGTGTGGGGAGACTTTTAAATTGTCAAGGCTGAAATTTAATCATTTAATCCCCCGTGATTGATCATTAGTTAAAACACCCGATCCACAAATTCCCACATCCGCCTCCCCACACGCCCCTCATCACCTCCGCCCCTCCAACGAAGGCAGGCAGACTGTTGGAGACAGACGGTGGGAGAGAAAAGTCAAGTTTTTTTCACAAGAAATATAAAGATAAACATTTTTTAATCCCCCAGAAGCAATTTCTAAATCAACAAACAAATAAACATGGTTGTTGTGTGAGGTGGGTTTTGATTGTGTGTGTGTGTGTGTGTGTGTGTGTTGGGGATGTATTGGGGGCGTCTTTGTTGCGACTCATAGTCCAGATGGATGACTTGTACAGGGGAGTGTATTTATTTTGCGGTGAGGCGACATCGGGAGATTTGTTATTCCCTGGCGTTGCCGAGTTTTTCACATTGCTCCACATCCCTGGGACCATATTTCATCCCCACACCCCCAATCCCCAAACAGATTTATTTACAGGCTCTCTTCCTGTACATATACACCCCCTTCCAGCACACACACACACACACACACACACACTATACACTCATGCATATAAACAGACACATTCAAGAACTGAGACCCACAAACACACCTTATGTGATATCAAATGTATGAACACACAGATTTGTTTTTTGTTTTTTTTCCTTCGTGCTGGAGTGCTCTCGTTTTGTGCTTCCAGTGATGCTGCTCAACATATTTTCATCTATCCCATTTGGGTTCACAGTTTTATCATGATGGGGCTATAATTGCTCTTCTTCAAACAAAGTAAATAAAAAAAAGATGATCCAAAAAGCTGCAGCTGGAAACACTTTGTCTTTTTATTAATCTCCCAACTTATGTGTGCATGAAACTTAAATTATTTGGCTAAATTCTCTATTTGTCAATACTTTACTAGCGTTTCCATGACTTGTTCACTTTAAGATGTAAGAAAAAAGCCCAAATTAGTTTGTTGTTTTTTTGCTACGCCTTGAAAAATAAATCAGTGATGTTGCTGGAAATGCAAGAAAACTCTGAGATGCTTTTATCATGCAAAAAATAGGAAGTGATTTAATATTTAAGTTTTATATTTTATGTTGAAATTTCACAATTTGTATTGTCTGCAGTCCTGCATGCTGTAAATTAAATGTTTCTCAAAGAGGGGGTCAAGAGTCCATTGTTGGTTGTTAAACACAAAGTGGGGGGTTTTAGATCATCTCTAAATATATAATCACACATACATAATAGAGCTAAAATCATATTTTCACCAGGATTTTTATAAAACAGTAAAATGCTTTTAGTCTATTGGCTGTTGAGTTGGGGACATTATGCTCTTGTTTAATAATCCTTAAAGTTATTTTATTTATTTTGCTTATACCAGTAATGATTGGGGTCAAATGTATCTGCTTGTGTTGTGTTGTATACTGAAGGCTTATAAGTTTGGGAATCTCAGTCGTAAATTGAAACTGGAATCCTTTCTTGGATTCCCAGTTTTAATACAGGTGCACCAAAGTCAGATATAAAAGCAAACAAGTGTGATCGTTCAGTTCTGTGTTCTGAGCAGAGGCACTAAGGTTATTTTTAAGGGTGCTCAGGTGCTCCTAAAGTTTACCTCAGCTCCTTACCCACACCAATAAAGACAGGGATCCACTGATCAGAAGGTCCCTGGTTCAGCCAGACCAAAGTATCCTTGAGCAATATATATATATATATTTTTTTTTTTTTTTCCACAAGGAATAAGGAAAGGATAAATATTATTTTCACAGTTTATGGAGGTAAATAATCAGTTCTAAAACCCAAATTGTTTTAGAAATGTAATAAATGGTGACAGACCCAAACCAGTAAACTCTCATTACTTGCATGTTGGAATCAAATATAAATGAGTTTCTAGTCAAAGTACTCTACTTTTATTTTGAAAGCAACAGTGGTTTTGTATCCAGTGGTTGATGCAAGTTACTGCAAGAAATGTCAGTGAATGTTAAAACTAGTCAAACTGATGTAGTTTTTATAGGGTCAGTGCAGGTGGAGAGGTTAACCCTCGATTGTCACAGATCCTTGTTGGTTCAGCTGAAAATATGATCTAAAAACTAAACAGCCCTATTGTTTGGGTCAAAAACCATCAGCTGCTCACTGGGGTCTGAGCACTTTTAAAGGTCAGAGCCTGGAATGGCCTCTGGCTCTGGGAGGTCAAATGTTCTGTAAAGAAGTCTAGAGGTTTGGACGCACATGTGTTTATAACAATTCTCTGTGTGGAAAAAGTAACAACATTTGTGACTGTTTCAGGTTCTTGTTGACAAATACCAACATCAGAGATCAACTCTTAACCCTGAAGAGTGTTGTGGTATGGCTCCTGTAGTTACTGTGCTTCCTGTATATTCTAATCTACATGGTAGAAAAAAATATATAATTTCTGTTTGGATTTTGAGTCGTAGACATTTCATCTTGCACATTCAAAGGGAAAAGTCTATTCTGAATCAATCACTTTTAATAATAGCTCTAAAAGTTGATGTGTGCTGATATTAATGTTGAGAAATGCATCTTGTAATTTAGCTATAGCACCCTTTGTGAGAAAATGGGTCAGTTTCTTTTAAAAATGAGTCAAATTTAGATGATGTAAACTCAGTCCTCTGCTAGAGTGTGATCATCCTTCTAATATCTTAATAAAAAGAGAAGATTCTGGTGAAACGCCAGGCTCTCTGCTTATAAAATGAACAGCAGAAGGATGTGGGGGTTTGTGCTGCTGCTGAAGGTGGAGGATGTGAGGAGTTCCTCAGCCCCAGGTCTCTCCCTATCTGTGTGAGTAATGATTCAGAGTGCCAGCGTGGCGGTGTTGTCCCATCTATAACCATTTACACACAGACACACACACAAACAAACACACACACAGAGCATTAATCAGACAGGAAACAGGGCAGGTAGATGGACACAGCGGCAGGAAGGGTTCATCCATCCAGTCCTAAAACAGACGTGCTGTAAAACACACAGGGAGAGTCTGAGGTGAGGCAGCATCGTCAGAGGGAAAGGTTTTATTTTCTAACACCAGCACAAATATACACACACACACACACACACACACACACACACACACACACACACACACACACACATGGGGTGTTTTACTCATATGCTTTACCAAGAGAAAAATCTATCAAATCAAAATCCAAAACACTTTATTAATCCAGATGAAAATTAGATGTTTTTGTAGGCTATTCATTTAAGTTTTTCAAATATTCATTATAGCTGTGGGAAGGAAGAGTCTTCTGTACACTATAATATATAAATAAATACTTTCAAGTGTGCTACAATCATCATATCAAGCAAAAGCATGCAGTACACATTCTTTCATCTGTTCTTTTGTCAGTTTGTCAAAGTGGTTCTCCTTGTCTCTTACTGTATGGTGCAAAAACTTTTAATCACCAATAACTTCTTTAAACTTTGGTTACAATTGTTCAGACTTTCTTGTGATCTCAAATTTGTCTCAAGCGATGTTTCTTTAGATTGTCTGAAGGTTTTACAGCGCTTTGGCAGAGTTTTTCACTTATTTTCAGTCCAGTTCCCGTACATGATCACTGCTTATTGTGCAGTACTTAAAAACAGAAAACTGGAAAGATGGAGGACACAAGAAGAAGAGCAGGTTAATAAAAAGTATTTAGAAACCGACAAAATCCAAAGTCCAATAAGAGGACTTGAGATTCATCCTATTCAGGATCATAAACGCAAAGTTCAGCTGATAGCTTGAAATCAACTTGTTGGTGCTGAAAAAATTCTATGTGCAAAAATCTGTAAACTACAGTTTTTTAGATTCAACTAAAGAAATAGGACCAAATGATGTCATTGTGATTGGCTGGTGGTAAAATTCAAACCTGATTGTTTGCTAAGTTTTGTGGACACAACACTAGTTTATCTCTTGAGTTTAGAGACTTTTATGCAAACAAATATTCATAAGTCACAGTTCAGAGGCTTGAAAAGCACTGAAATCTTCATTCCTATACTGGACTGAAAATAAGTGGACAAAACATAAAGTCCAAAGGAAAACACTGAAAGACCCTGAATGTCTGAAAAACATGGCTTAAGACACTACAAGAAAGTCTGGCTCCTTGGAAGAAAAATGTAAATAAAGAGAGGGATGGCTGAAGACTTTTACATATACCTCCACAGATGGATAAACCACAGATAAACCAAATATATGACAAATATGAGGCTTCCATTAAGTTTACTTGTTCTAACACCAATCACCTTGATTTTGCTGACGTTGAAATTTTGTGTATTTGTGTGTGTGCGTGTGTGTGTGTGTGTGTGTGCCTTTGCGTATAAACATGTGTGTTTGATTAAGGAGGTGTGAAGTATTTGTGTGTGTAAACTGTAGCCTCTAGACATAGAACTGCTAGAAAGTTATAGGACGTAAAATTTAAGTCAAAAACAGCTTTCTGTTCTTTTCTTTGATTTTTTTTTCATTTCAAATATAAAATCCAATCAGACAACAGTTTTTTAGCATCTCATGAAGTCAAAAAAGTTCTCAACCTGATTTCATCTTTTATAAATGTTGCATTTTAAAAATGAGTTATGCTGAGGTAATCTAGAAATTATAATGCTGTTGCTGAATTGTAATTTTGTGAATTTATAAAACATAATAAGGGAATAGTCTATACAAACCAAACATCTAAACTCAGTTTTTAATACTGACTTTGAAGTGATAAACTCCATATCTGACACTATAGTAGCGCTGGGAAAGTATCATCTAAAACAAACAGGAGAAACAATAATAGCAGTCAGTAATATCTGTAAAATGATAGTATTCTAATAGATAAACACACTGATGTGAGGCTGTCTTCCTGCAAACAGTCCAGCCAGTAAATAAAACTACCATTACATTACGTGATGGAAGTAAATGTGAGTTGTTCATAAACAGGGCTTGTCCTGTGGGTTTAAAGTAGGTTGGGGTGTGGTCCAGTGGTCAGGGAAATGGCCGGATGACCTGAACTGTGCTGAGTCATGTCCCAGGTGAGGGATAGAGCTGCTTCCACTGAGCTCCGGGACGTGCACTTAACCTGCAGTAATTACTGGAAACTACACTGAGAACATGGCAACATGGAAGTCGTGGAAGTGGCTCTAGGATTTCAAATTACTCTGAGCCTCCTGAGGCACGCTGTGGGGAAGGCTGCTGCCAGTATGTGGATGTAGTGGAGCTGGTTTCTGACCATCCGTCTGATAAATCAGACAGGAGAGCATCACTGGGAAGCAAACAGAGGTGAGATCATGTCTTCAAGCAGCAGTTTATCTGCAAATGGGAGACAACTGTTAGATAAATGTAGGTAAATTCACACCTGATAATATATTTGCAAAGTGTAAGCAGTTGACAGGGATTGGGTAAGCAATCAAAAGGAGGAGGAGAGGAGGAAATCAGTGGGCGAAAAGCGAGAAATTAAATGAGAACTGAGGAAAGGGCGGGTTAAGGAAGAGAAGTGGGAAAGGGAGGAAAAGGAGCAGAGAGATGGAGAGAAGGACCCTGTGAATGAAACCCAAATGGCTGCTAAAAATCATTAATCTTGTGGGGATCTGTGTCAGCGAACGGCGGCGACACAAAGAGCTCTCGGAGCAGCGAGGAGAGCAGCTCAGTGACCCGAACCCAATTGGCTGAGAAAGGCCCACCAGGCTTTAATAGACTTTTGCTGATCCGACACTTGTTTGCTGGGAGCCACAAAGAGGCGATTGCAGGGGCTGACAGAGGCCTGCAGGCCCGGGGGCTCCCCTCCTGGCCCATGATAAATGACCCAGGGTGGGCAGGGCCAGGGCCAGGACCAGAGGAGAAGGGTGAGGGAGCTGAGAGGCGAGGAGGTCATCGAGGAAAGGAGGGTGGACGAAGACGGAAAGAGGAGAAATAAAAGGTTTGGGGAGGAGTAGAGCTCTGTGCCAGGAACTGCAGATGGACGTTAGATGTCCACTGGAGAAATCTGAAGAAAAACACTGGCGTTAATTCAGATTGGTAACTTCAAACACTTCCTTTAAGGTGACCTGAGGTCTGAAAGCAAAGTGCCTCAGATTATAAACATCACTGCTTCACAGAGTCAAGAAATCTCCCAGATATTACACAGATCCATTTGGAGCCTATTAAAACTCTGCTTTGATCTTAACAACACACTGCTGCTGCATATTTTCCATGTTATTAAATAAAATTTGGTTTGATAAAACCCAGAGATCAGCTCTAACAGATCCACGAGAAAAAACAAATGATGACGAGGAATTAGAGATGTTATACGTCAATTTTAAGGACAAAAAGAAGCATGTGTCATTTATCTAACAGAAATAGCACGAGTAAAAATATCTCTAATTATGTTTTCAGTACTTCATAAGTTTCTTTAGAATTACAGTAGCCAGTTGTTGGCTCAAAAAACACTGATGTAAACTGTGGTTATGACCCGAGAATGTGCTCTTTAATTATGTCATGCCTGCACTCTGATATTTGGCTCTTGTGGTGTCGCCTACATTCTGTGGCCACCAGTTTATGATAAACCCTAATATCATGCACAAGCCTCAGCAAAGAGCCAGCTGGAGGGAAGCCAAACTATCGTACATAGCATTGCAATTTACATTAATGAAATTACCACAGCAAAAGGCAGATTTATTGTGCCTTTTATTTTTATTTTTTTCTTCAGGGATTAAGCCAGTACAGTGCACACTGACATTTATTTGTTGTTATATTTACTACATGTCAATCAGGGACATCTAATCTCAGAAAAGGCCTACGATTATAGTTTGGCCTCCCTATCAGATTTTTATATCCTCTATGTCCCTCTGGCATTTAAATAAAAACAAGACTAGAACAAATGCAGTTCAGGAGTGGAAGCTGTCCACATGGACTGAAAACTGCACGTTGCTGGTGATAAATATCAACACAGCAGCTGTAAGTCGATTCGCCACTAGGGGCACCCTGTCACAAGGAATAACACCCAATTTCCTCTGCAAATAAATCCACCTTCTTTACAGGATGAGTGAGACTCCTGCAGCAACAGCGGGAAACAATCCAAGCAGGCCTAAGAGCGAGAACATTTAAAGAAAAATAGGTTGTACTCCTTAAATGAATTATATTTTATGATTTAAAAAAATGCACAAATTTAAAACTTTGATCTCACTTTTAGTAGTTTTCCGGAATAAAATTAAACTATTTAGTCAGTTTTTCATGGATATGTTGGCCTTCATAGGAGGTTGGCTGTTAAGAGTCTTAATAATTTAAATAGTTAATCGACCAGAGTTGAGTAAACAAGAATGCCTGAGTATCTCGTAAAAGGATAATGCAGATTATTGACGCGTGCATATCCAAACTGGGATTTTTGGAGACAAATAAGGCAGCCTTGCAGACATTTTTAATATTTTATGCCAAACAATAATTTAGGTAATTAAAGGAAACACATGCTGCAGTGTGTAAAATACATTAATGGTTCAGCTTTGAATTTTGATCAAATATTAAACAGGAATCGATGCTTTAACAGCGGAAACTTATGCGCATTAAACAGCGCCGTTTAGTAAAAATAAATACAGAATAAGGCTAAATGCAATACTGTAAATGGATCAAAAAGACTGGAAGTTGCAGCAACTACTGTGATGGAAACTTTCTGTCGGGTTTGCGCATCTCTCCGTTCTCTCCCTCCTTAGTGGGAGCGCATCAAAGCAGAAAGGACCGTCTCTCCATCTCCATCCCTCCTACTCCCTGAAGCGGGCCTTTAGCGAGGCGGGGCCGTCCGCTCGGTTCTGCAACACGTCCAGGAACGTTCAGGGGAGACGTTCATCATCTCAAGCCGTCATACGAAAATTTAAAAAAAAACTTTCTTTACATCAAAACAGGACAAAAAGACTGACTGTAAAAGTCAAACAACATTTGAAAAAAGTATTCCTCAACTCAGACTCTAAAAAGATTTAAGATCCAAAAGGCGAGTGCGCGGAAACGTCCTGAAGTGCAAGGAATCCGGTCTGGTCCGACGCACAGACCTCACGGGCCTCCTGCGTGACACCGGCGGCCCGGTGCGGGTGTGAGATGTGAGCTGCTGTGGGAAGCTCTGCAGCCTCTCCAGCCTCTATGCGTCAACTGTTAAATGTAACATTTTAAGGTGATTTTATTTCTGTTATTCATTCCTAAAATCCGTAGGATGGGACTCTCATTAGGGCTAAATAAGCAAGCATCAACACTTTTTTTCGCTGTCCATAAGCACGCAGATCACTTAATAGATCATTAACCACCGATATGCTGCTGACATGGACGCTTTTCTACATCTCGTCTCTCCATTACAGCTTGTGATTACCGAGGGGTGAGTGTGTGTGTGTGTGTGTGTGTGTGTGTGTGTGTGTGTGTGTGTGTGTGTGTGTGTGTGTGTGTGTGTGTGTGTGTGTGTGTGGAGGAGGAAGAGCCGCCAGCAGGCCTGCCTGGGTCTATTAGACGGTGCACTCGGGTTATGTTGGAGAGCATTCCGTCCTGGTGGGGCTGCCGCCGGGTCGGCCTCGATGGGAGAGGGTTTTAGGGCAGCTCGGCACGAAGCGCGTCGCTGCGCTCAGAGCGCGTTTGAAGTCGGAGCGCAGAACTGAGAGGCTCGCCTGCAGGTGCAGAGAATTACCCGACAACCAGCGGTGTGCAGAGAGGAAAAAATAAAAGTGACAAGAATGTATTTTTACTCCTGCAGCCTCACTAGATAAAAGCAGTAATAGATGTTAAATTATACCATTATATAGTTTTAAGATCACCTGAAAATTGCGCCTTTTAAAATGGCATTTTATCAATAACAATAATAATAATAATAATTTGGATTTTGACATTTTAGCAGCTACACTTTTCTTTTTAAAAACTACTTTTAAACCCTTTATTTCTATAATCCATAATTCCCCTGCCTGTATAGCTGTGTTTGTGTTAGTCAGAGCAGACTGCGGTCCGTTATGACTTACACAGTGTGGGACTCCAAATGCAAACACATAAACTGGACCTTCTCAAGAGTTTGAGTGAATATGGATTCAGAGCTCACACAGAGCTTCATGATTAGGAGCAGAAACCAAACAAACGAGTCCTTCATTATCGGATCTCATTTTGGCAGCAGCCCCTTCCTCCATCCTGCCTGATCAATACGCTCCGGTCGCGGCTGCGCTCAGCTGTGAACACGGGCTGGAAACAAAAATAAAATCTAATCGATGCATCAAATCAAATTGGCTCATTTGCGGTTAGTCTTTCTGTCTTTGGATGAAAAATATTAATAAACATATCAAAGTTGAGCCCCCGGATCAGTGCAGCGCGCAATTGTGCAAAGAGCTCTCCAAATGTTGGCCAAACTACCTGTTAAACAGACAAAAAGTGACGATAACAAACACGTTGCTTTTGGTTTCCATTCATTTCAAGTGACTGAGATTAATTGCCGCCAGTCATAATTGCGCTAATGTGACCTTTAAAGGGAGCAATTAGTGCGGAGATGAGAATCCTCTGCGCAGAAATGAGAGGAAATGTGCATCACGAGCAGCCTGTCCTCGTGCAGTTTGGTCGGTGCGTGTGTTGCCCACGCAGGGGCAGCCTTGAGCCTGTTTGCCTCTGTTTGATGGCGTGTGGGAATTGTGAAGCAATCAAGAGGGCGCTGATAAAAGTCGGTTGTAGTTTTAGCAAAATGTCAAGTCTGACTGTGTAGAAAGCTTTGGAAACGTGCGTGAATGTGTACTCTAAGAAAACTGGATTTCTTGGTTTAAATTAGAATAAAGTGAGCTTAGATCCCTCTTTAAAAACAAAGCAACAAAAAGTCATGGGTATTTGAGGTAAAAAGGTCTTGATTTGACACAAAATGTGTAAAATAGCATGCTTGGTTTGCATAAATCAGGAACAATTTAATGCAAAAGTTAACAAACATTCAGAAAATATGTTATAAAACAGACTGAATATATTTGAGTGACGCAAAATGAAGGTAATGTCTCAGATTTGTTTCTGCACGTTTATCTGGATCATGTAAGAACAAAAACTCATCCATTTGAGCCTCAGTCTCACCATAAAAAAGAATAATAATAAGTTTGATTATGCATGAACCAGGGACTTTTCATTCAGCTTCCAGCTCTGAAGCCTGAAACTCGTTCACATTAATCTCACAAGAATCAAAAGGAAAACAGGAGCAGCGCGCGCAGAGTGGAGTGAAGGTATTTCTCTCTCAGACTCTGCTCCCCCCTCCTCCCACCCTTCTCTTTTTTAGGGAAGTCGGTCAGCTGACTGTCTCTGGCTGTCAAGACCAAATTGAGCGCCCTCCTCTCTCATGTCGCCTTTCTCCTCCTCCTTTCCTCCGTTTCATCGCTCCCATTGGAGCTCCTCCGATCCAGCCTTGTCCGACGTCACGGTGCGCTCTAATAATAATGGGCTGGCTGGCTCCGAGCGCAGTCTGCTGGATACCAGAGTGAAGAGAGAGTGAGAGAGAGAGGAGCCTTTAAATCTCTGCGGTGCAGAGCTGGAAAAGCTCCTTCTCAGCGAAAAGAAAGAAAAGAGGAAAAAAACAGACGTCCTGTTTATTCTGCGTATTTGCTTCTTTTTGGATTTTGTTATTGTTGCTTTTTTTTCCTGGAGAAAAAAACGGGACTTATAACCAAGAACTTGCAACGTGGACTGGTGCCCGTCTCAGCGCGCAAACCTGGTATTCCTTCTAGAATCGTTATTTATGCTGATTTGGTCTTTTTTTGTGTGTGAACTCGCTTCTGCTGAAAAGGACTGAGGTTTTGTTTCTGCACTGAGACGCGCTGATTTCTACCTCCTGCCTGGTCTCTGCCAGATTACTCCAGCAGAAGTAGGCTACATGACGCAAACAGAGCGCTGAGCACTCGTCTGAAAGTTTTCCTCCACAACTTTTTTTTCTTTTTTTTTCCACCTATCACTCGGTGTTTCATGCTACAGCAAGTCTGTGCTGAGCGGTGGAGGAGCCAAAAGAACTATTGCATGAAAGAAGGAAGGAGAGAAGAGACTTTGATTAATAAGTCCGCTTTTGCGACGCTCGCCAGTACCTTTGCGTATCTGCAGAAGAGTCGCGACAGCAGCATGAGCGCAGAGCTGAGCATGGGCCCGGAGCTGCCCAGCAGCCCTCTGGCTCTGGAATATGTCAACGATTTTGACCTGATGAAGTTTGACGTGAAGAAGGAGGGCCTGGCCGGGCTGGATCGCAACGGCGTGCGCCAGTGTAACCGTCTCCAGCCCCAAGGCTCCGTGTCCTCCACCCCCATCAGCACGCCCTGCAGCTCGGTGCCCTCCTCGCCCAGCTTCAGCCCCACGGAGCAGAAACACCACCTAGAGGAGCTGTACTGGATGCCGAACAGCGGGTACCACCAGCAGATAGACCCGCAGACGCTGAGCCTGACGCCCGAGGACGCAGTGGAGGCACTGATTGGCGCAACGGCGCACGGCCACCCTCAGCCCCCACACGTCCAGCAGCAGCTGCAGCAGCAGGGCGCTTTCGAGGGCTACAGGGGCCCGCACCACCACCACAACCACCACGGTCACGGCCAGCAGCACCATCACCCATATGCGGGGGGCATTCCGCACCACGCCGAGGAGCTGTCCGGGCACCCGGGCGGACACGGCCACCCGCACAGCCAGCATCACCACCACCACAGCCAGGACCCCGACAGCCCGTCCCCGGTTTCCCCAGACTCCCACCAGCCGCTCCACCACCACCGCCACCACCACCACCACCATCCGCACGGCCACCTGAGCCAGTCGGCGGCGCACCACGGGGCCGGCAGCGGACTCAACGTGGAGGACCGCTTCTCGGACGAGCAGCTGGTGTCCATGTCGGTCCGGGAGCTCAACAGACACCTGCGGGGCTTCACCAAGGACGAGGTCATCCGCCTCAAGCAGAAGCGGAGGACCCTGAAGAACCGGGGCTACGCGCAGTCCTGCAGGTTCAAGCGCGTGCAGCAGAAACACGTGCTGGAGAACGAGAAGACGCAACTGATGAACCAGGTGGAGCAGCTGAAGGCGGAGATCAGCCGGCTGGCGAGGGAGAGGGACGCCTACAAACTCAAGTGCGAGAAGCTGACGGGGTCAGGGGTCAGCAGCGGGTTCCGCGAGGCCGGCTCGACCAGCGACAACCCCTCATCTCCAGAGTTCTTCATGTGAGTGAAGCAGCCTTTTCTTGTGAAGCCCTCCACCCCCGATCCCTCCACCCTTTCTCCAAGTGACTGACTTTATGAACAGATGATAACCCACACCTCCCATACTGTTTGATCATACTAATAACGGCTAAAAAAGAGTTATATTCATATTAAAAATAATATTATTCTCATATGTAACCATCTCTCCATCCACGTGTCACCTGAGTTACAAAGAGCCAACCTGATCAGCCGCTGCGTCTTTGTAGATTAGCTGCTTGTATTGAAGAGACTTTTTTTATTTCCTCCCCTCTTCCTCTTCCAAAAGGAGGACCGGCTGATGATGAAGATGATGATGAACGTTCTTCTCCTCTGAAGCTTTTAAATCATGTAAGTGTCCAAATCAACACGCAGGCCTGCAGCCTCACGCCCCTGTTCGACAAGTGGGCCCGCAGTTTGAGACAAAAACTCCCCCACCCCCCAAAATCCATCCTGACTTTATGCAAACTCTACTAACTCTGGAGGAGAAGGGCTGGGAGGAGGGACGTTTTATGCAACATCTCATTGATTTATTGCCTGCTTGGTTATATTCGAATATATATATATAGAAACAAACAAACAAAAAAAATCTGCATTAAATATTAATCCTGCATGCTGGACATGTACGGTAATAATTTCTATTTTGTACTTTCATCTCCTCGTGTATATTAAGAGCATGTCTTTGATCTGCGCTTCTCTATATTTTTCTTTTTATGTTGGAGAGTGTGTGCGCGCGTGCGTGTGTGCGTGTGTGTGTGTGTGTGTGTGTGTGTGTGTTGGGGTGGGTTTAAGAGAACTGCAGCGGGGACAGAACAGCAGGACTGCCGGGGCGGAACTATCGCGGTGTGGGGTGTTTCTTTTGGGGCTTGTAAATATTCTGCCACCACAAAACTGCACAACAAGACTGAGGAGGCTGGATTGAACTTCTTTTTTCTTTGTGTTGTGTTTTATTTTTTATTACATTTATTATTTGTATCACTTAAGAGGACGAGGGTTGGTGATTGAAAGAAAAAGTGCATTTATTTAGTTGCTTTTAAACTATGCAAGTGCACTTTTGGATGATGTTTTTTTTTTTTTT
>SSNR01000049.1:248217-299716 GCA_006937965.1 Callopanchax toddi | reverse complement strand
TGATGATGGGAGGGGGGATTTATTTTCAATCCTGTTTATATAAATAATAGTAAATTTGAACTGTTCCATTCAGGCTGGTTTCTGTTTTGTCTTTTTGTTGTTGTTTTTGGAAAAAAATTGTTTCCTATTTTGCTTATTAAAGTCATTGAAATGGCAACATTGACCTCCCAGACGTCTCATTTCTCTGAAAACACGTTTAAACTCCCTCGTATTTCATAGACAACCCCTAATAAACATTACACTTAAACACCACAGATGATAAATATTAAACTGCTGCGAATGAGGAGATTTTTCCTAGAAAGAGCTACTCTCCCCACTTCTCAAGTCTTTATGTTCAGACTTGAGGGTGGCGGGGGAACTTTGGCTCGGAGCCCACTGGTCTGCAGTGATTAGATCACCGGGTCTTGCAGTTCATGTTGTGGCCCGCTGCAGGGAGATTCCTGGACCTGCTGCCATGCTGACTCCTGCAGAAAGCCCGCCGTCGCAGGAGCGCGCGCGGTAAACGGAGATCTTTGACCTTGCAACGCACCGGAGAAGAGAAGCAAACCTCAGATTTACATTAAGTGGTAAAATCATTTTCTTTTTCTCCGCGCATGGCCTTGAATACACTCAGAGGCTGAACCCAGCTGCACACTTTGAGCTTTTTAAAACTCCGCTGAGCCAAACTTCAGCTTTAGAATCTCAGATTTTTTGAGGGATTTTCTTTTATTAACATGCATTCCCTCTAAATTTTAATAATGTATTTGATTCAAACGCACAATATCCCATATTTGTATCCCACGCATTTAAAAATCAACACACGGTGCTGTCGTTCTCCGGTCCGCATGCCCTGATAGTGTTACAGCAGGAGCAGGAGAAGAAGAAGAAGAGGAGTAAGTGTTGATCTGGCCGTGCTCTAGAGTTTCTGGTGTCAGAACATTATCTGCCCCGTGTCTGCACATTCTCAAGGACAAAACTGCCAGGCAGAGAGTCAACCAATGAGACCAAAGCGAGGCGAGTCTAGTTTACATTCTCCCTCCCTCTTTCCTCCCTCCTCTGTGGACAGTCACTGTAGCCTGAGGGCAGGAGTGCAGCTGGGGTGAAGCAGGAGAAGGTGCGATAATAACTCCCCACAAATAACAAAACGAGTGTTAAAGGTGATCCAGTTCAGAGATTATAAAGAAGCATGCTAGAGGACAGAGTATTGTGGTGTTTTAAGAAGTCACAAATGTATAAACTCACCTGGGAAAGGATGCAGAAAGTTGGGACAGTTTTGTTGCATTATTTTCAGTTTTAGTTTTGCATGATGGCAAAAAGTCACTTTTCATCTTTCTGTCAAAAGGCATGATTTTTTTCTTATTTTTTTAATCAAAAAAATATGTAGCACATTGCAAATACAGGAGTAACATAATAGAAAAAAGGCATGTGAATAAGAAAGCTTCAGCCTCAGCACAGCGGAAGAGCCAAGGACACAGTGACCAGGCGTACTGTAATGATTTTAGTCTCCAATCACACGTTCACGCCCCCCCACAGAGATCCTATCTGCATTCAGCCTGCTCTGCCAGCTTCCATCTTCAGCTGCTTCTTTCATCAGCAGCAGTAGCAGCAGCATCAGCAGCAGAAAGTCCACAGGCTGCAGCCTCAAACCGGGCTCTGCTCGTTCACCTGGACCCACACCTCCAGTCAGCCGCTGCAGCTTCTGAAGAACACACACTCCTATAATCAGACCTCCACAAACTTGTTTGCATAAACTCTCCTTTTTTGTTTTTGCTTTTCTGTTGCCATCAGGAGGAGATGCGTCTCTTATGTTGATTTAATTTGATTTTTCATGAAGTTTCATTTAGATGCACTCAGACAAAGACACACAAACAATCCAGCAAATCACACACCCACTGCCACTGGAAGTCACTGACCTGCTGCTCTAATTCACAATCATTTCCTGGGAAGTTAAAGCAAGATCTTCTCATGGGAGACACACACACACACACACACACACACACACACACACACACACACACACACACAGTCACTGACACAGGGGAGCGTTAATCCTTTTATTAAACACAAACACAATATAAATAAGTAAAGAGAATTGGCCTGTCTTTTTGCTGATTTATAATATGATGTTCAGCTTTTGGTGTTGAAATACTTTGTTCTTCTTCAAATATTCACTATATTTTGAGCAAGTGTGTGTGTGTGTGTGTGTGTGTGTGTGTGTGTGTGTGTGTGTGTGTGTGTGTGTGTGTGTGTGTGTGTGTGTGTGTGTGTGTGTGTGTGTGTGTGTGTGTGTGTGCAGCAGCCAAGGGGATCTCACTTTTGTCAATGCAGTGAGTATGAGTCAATAACAATTATAATTCATCTTCCTTGCCTCATCCTTCTCTCATCTCCATGCTTTTTGTTGTTGTTTTTTTCCTCTTCAATCCTTCGCTGAGGCCGTCCAAGTCTGCAGAGTTCAAATCATGGCGACATCTGTTATTCATCTTCAGTCTGTTACACCACACATGCATAAATACAAAAACACGTTCTTTAATAACACAAATAACCACGACTGAATTTCCATGCCATGCTGTAATTGCTTTAACATAAGTGATAACACGTTGAAAAACTCAGTTTCTACCATGGCTGCTGAAAAGTAGCAGAGGCTGATCTCAGATGGCCTCGTCCTTCTCTTTGGGATGAATTTGTGCCTCCATGGTCACGAACTGTCAGCGGTCTGTATGATGGATACCACACGGCCACGGCTGCAGTGAGTCGATGAAAGTGACCCATGTGTACGTCTCTGCTTCCGGGATGTGAAACCCTATTCCTGGTGGGATTGATCTTTGTCTGGTCGCTGCGGGGATAAGACCAGAGGGAGAAGATAAGAGAAGACACAGAGCAGTCAGTGATACATTTTAAACAATCAACTTCTGCTGCAAACAGGATATTGTAGTAAGTTTTCAGGCTGCACAGACCAAATGTCTGCATCAACTCTTAGATGAATTTGTACTTTTGGCATCTTAGGTAATATTTAGGACATTTTGAAGAGCTTTTACGTTAAAGTTGTAAATCCTTCCATGCTACTTGTTGTCAATCTCTTCCTGAATGGTCTCAACTTAGAGAAACTGTGTTTATGTCCTTACTGATGAGCTAAGGGACCAGCCAAGACCAAAGGGCATTACTAACATCTTAACTCCAATCTCCTAAATTTCACATCAGATCATGCTATCGTTTTACAGTATAAACCTTTACACTGCTGTCAATTTAGCATAAATTCTGTTAGTTTAATCACTATCACCAGTAACAGGACAATGTAGTCTGACAGAAATCCTTCTCTAAATGGACCCACATCTGTAGTGCATTGCTGTCATCTTAAAACATTTCAAATTTAAAACTTTCACAGCAATTCATGTAAATTATACTGTATCCATTTTATACTGCCATCATATTAGCGTTATTTGGTTATTTTGGCAGAAATATTCTGAAAGTGCACCTGATGTAAAGATTTATGAAAATTTGGTGATTGAAGTCATTTTAAGATGGCAAAAATTAATTTTGGTGTTGTCTGGTTTAGGCTAGTCGCTAGCTCATCAGTCCCACAGGATGTGAACTCTGTTTCTCTGAACAGAGGCCGTTCAGGAAGCTAAGAGTAATTATTTATACTTTTTACACAAAAGCACACTTAAAATGGTGTAACTGACTGGATTTAACTGAAAACCACCAAGTAAAGAACTTCTTACAGCTTTTATTAAATTTTAGTATAACAACTGCAAAATACATTTAAAATATCTATTACAAATATTTAAGGCCCTTAAAGTTAAGGGATTTATTATGCAGCAAAAAGCCACTGAGTGTTAAACTTTATTAAAATAGATGATAAATCCTTTATTTTCTGAACATTTAATAAAAACTAAGGCTTAATGAAACATAGAGCAGCAAAGATGCACCAGTCGTTTAACTGAAATCCTGTGATTCTGTGTTCTTTATCATCTCAACCCTGTGCTCCGTGATCCAGCCTGTTGTCGCCCTAAGATGTGAGGTAAATAATTGAATGGATCCATTAATAAATAAAGTGCAGGGGGGAAAGAGGAAGAGGAGGGAGGTGGTAAAGAGCCAGGAGAGACAGGTCAGTCTTCACTGTGAAGGGAGCGGCACAACTGCAGACTCACTACTATCACCCCCGCTCTCCTTCTGTGTGCTCTCTTCACTCCCAAGGAGGTTTCTGGACATAATGAGCATTAGCTGTGCTGAGCTGTGGCTCGGAGCTCCGAGCAGGATGTGGCACTTCAACATATTTCCTCTTAGAGCTGCTGGGACATGGCTACTTCCTGTAAAACAGGTGGAGGGAGGCAACATGGAACTACCGCCAAACTACAGTCAAACTGTTTTTCACCAGATTATGGTAAATTCCAGCTGGCGAGTCTTATGCCTTTATGTCACAGCCAGCTATTTCATACAAAGCCCCACCCAGGGAGCTGTAGCTGGAAGGGCGAATATGACATTGTGGTTTTGAACTGGATAGATGTTCAAGGAGATTCATTAGCAGCTCCTAAAGTGCTACAGTAGTAGGGAGCATTTGCAGAATCTTCAAACTCTTTGATACAAGCTGTAAAATAAAGATAATTCTGTAAAATAAAGTAAATTGCTGATTTACCTTTAAAGATAAAGGAAATAGCGTATCTGTGAATAATAGCAGTGAATGCATCATTGACCCCACTCATATGTTTCACCTCTCTCTATAAGTAGTGAGAAAACGATCCCATTTTTCTGCTTCATTCTGGAGCATGAATTCAACTCTTCTTTCTGTGACAGAACATACTCATCTAATCACACGCTCAGTAACTATAATTCCCTCTGTGTCCAATAATTTTATACTTAAGTTCACTTTAATCTCATTTATGTTCCCCACCCATTCATCCCCATTCTCACATTTGCCTTTTAGCTTTCCACCTTGTTTCTTTTTCTTATTCCAAGCTTTCTTTTTTATTTTACAGCCTGATCTCCATTTAGATTTCCTCGTTTGGAGTTGCCACAACGCTCCCTGCTGCCAACATCTGTAAGCGGTTTGCAAGCAAGAGACACTAAGGAACAACGTCAAGAAGTAAAAGCAGCAGAGTGCTCTGATACTGAGGTTGGATAGAAACTGAGGCTCTGAAAACGCCTCGAGAATCGGAGGCCTCTGCAGACTCTGTTGGATTGAAAATATTAAATTAGAAGATCAGGGGAAAATCATTCTTTCTGTGTAATTTTTGCAAAAACAGCATAATACCCCCCTCTTATTGTGTGACTTAGATGGTCTGAATTCTCTGGACCCCACACTTTAGCTTTAGAGGGGGATTGACCCAAATCACGTGTCAGGTTTTAGGCAGATTGGACTTAAGCTGCAGCACTTTTAAAGAGATTATGTTATTGTAGGCGATTAGGAGAAGTAGATACACTGAAGGGAGCTAATGAGGGGTTTCTCCCCTCCCCAGCTGCCAGCCTAATTCAGTGCTCACTGTCCTGATGATAATACACATTACAATAGTATTACTGTGGCATTAGAGGCTTTACAGCACTGTGGCATTAGGAGCTCCTCTGTTGACAGTGTGGCAGTAGCTTAGATGTTTGCGCACTGCATCAACTTTAGTATTTTGTGGGAGCGTTTGGCTGCTCTTCGTGCACGGGGAAGAAAGAGAGTTTTAGTGTACAGTAGAGCCTCATTAGGTAATGAGGATGATTACGCTGCATTAGGTGGTGCAGAAAAAGTAGCAAGAGCCCCAGAGTGGGAGGTGGAGAGCAGAACATGTGTCTGTGATTAGCGGCATAAGCACATACCATTTAATTGACACAAGCCATCTCTGCTTCCTGATTGGTGCAGAGCTGTCCTCTGTATGTCTGCTTGGCCCTGTGCGTCCTTGGCTCAGAGGGGAGACAGACAGATGTGAGAAACACACAGTGGGAGAGAGAGAGAGAGAGAGAGAGAGAGAGAGAGAGAGAGAGAGAGAGAGAGAGAGAGAGAGAGCGAGAGAGAGAGAGAGAGAGAGAAGGGTGGTGGTGGTGGGGGCAACGAGTGTGGAGTGGTACTGAGCTGAGAGTCGGCTGCGGTTAGAGGTAGAGAGTGGAATATTGGACGTGTGTTTTGTGGGTCAGCCATGAACACAAAGATGGAAATGTTTTGTCTAAGAATCCAAAGGACGGGTTGTTGAGTTTGACTTCACAGATCAGCCATAACATTATGACCACCCATCTGATATTGAACACATGGCTTAGAATATTGACCACCTGAATCCCATGAGCCAGTACAAACTGTATGTCCCACCTAAAGTGCTGGTTCACAAGGATCAACATCCTGCATGCTTTAGACGTTTCTCTATTTCAGCACACCTGATTTGAATAACTGGGCGATTGACAGGCTTTTGCAGAACTTGAGGACATGATGGTTCAACCACTGAATCAGGTGTATTGAAGCAGGAAGACATCTAAAACAGGTAGGATAGGGGCCCTCTAGGATCAGGACTGGAGACCACGATTGTTAGCAAAAGACTTTTGGGGCCCAGTGGGTTTTGGGGTGGGAATCTTGGATTTTTTTTGTAGGTTTTGAACCATTTCCAAACACATTATTTACAGGGTCTATTTGCTGAAATGGGACTGTTGCATAAGGACAAAACCTCTGACCTTACCTATCACTGATCCTAATGATGTGACTTGCGAACATGTTTCCTCTCAGGGAGTCGTAGAGAAACAACCAGAGCACTGACGGTGGAGCACTTTCCTGAGTGTGTGAAAACAGGCTTCCCTATATGCACGGAACTGCCCTCTCTGTCCCCCTTCTATAAGTAGGCAGGTATTTTTACCCAAGATAAAGTGCTGACCCAGTCCCAGGTAATTACACCCCTGTTGGGCTTTGGCGCAGGCATGTCAGGGCAATGCTGAGTGCACCTTACACCCCAACTACGTGTAAACCACACTTATTTCACTATTTACAAGCGAAGGCAGAGCCACGCTCCACATGACATACAAGAGAGGACATACCTTGGCAAAGCTGAGAGCTTGTTCTCCTGGCAGAGGCACACTGACATCCCATCCCCCATCAAGCAACAACACAAAAAAGACCCAAAAGCAATGAAACTGTATTCCACATTAATGCAAAGCTGTAATCAAAGTAAGGAACAAAGCAACATGAATAACTGAGAGATTCTGGTGCTTGTGTGTGGCATATTTCCTGGCGTGTATTCAATCCAATAATCCCCAAGAGGGTTAGACGTGTTCTAATCACTTCTAACATAATAACCTATAATGATCATGAATGATGCGTATCTTTCTTGGAAGCACTTTTAAAAAGGAAACAATGCCTCTATTAACATTTTTGGGTGTGTCAATAACCCCAAAATGATTTGTGGAGAATGATAAAATTTGTATTCTGACACACTTGTTAATAACAGACATTATGAAGGGATTCATTGCTCAAGGCCCAAGACCATCAGAAAGGGAAAGTTTGTCAATTAATTTTCTGAATGGGGAAAGGTAAATGATAAATCTAATCAACCAATAAAACTATAGAATCTATGGAATATTCCAGTATTAAAATATTGTAAATGCATTGCACACTTATGGCTTTTTCTACTCGAACAACCAAGAGCATGTAACAGGTTTCAGCTTGCTTTGCCTGTTATAAATTGAGGAGACTCTACACATGTAAAAACGAAATGGATACAACAGAACTTTCTCCAGTTGTACTCTTGCCAAAGGGAGAAACAGAAAAACAGAACAGAAAAAGAACATTTGAAATCTTGTCCAGTGCATTTTAATAGACATGAACTGCATCTCTACTCAGATTCAACACAGTCCTTTTTTTTGCATTGAATTAATGAAGGCTGTCCATCACTGAGTTAACTAACTCAAATCAAAAATCTGAACCTGTTTGCATTTTCTTTTTCTTTAAAAGAAAAATTTAACCTAATTGTTTTTAAAGAACCTTTATTATAATTGTTTTTTGGTTAGGTTTGAATCCCAACGGACACAGAGATGGAACTAAAGGGGAGGGATACAGAAAGAGAGGTAGGGGGAAAAGTTACCAGACAAAGAAAAGAGTATGAGCGGGACAAGGAAACTGCTTCTAAACCTCCAAAGAGAGGACAAACAAACAAACAAACAAAACAGAGGGCAAATATAAAACATCAATAAACAATGTCTGAATATACAACAAGTACAATATCTTTAAAAAGTACACAGTTATGATTAATTCAAAGTGTGTACAGTGTCAACCACAGCCCCAGTGAATGTGTCTGGAAACACCTGAGATCTGTTTGCATTTTCAAAGACAGATTTACCAACATGCAGGGTTTGTTTTCCACATCAAATCGTTTTTGTAATCAAAGGTCTAGCATCCTTTGAAAAAAATATATCCACTGATTTTACAGTAATTTCTAGAACAGCTGAGAAATGATTGAGTTATAACCTTTTGGGGCAAATCCTAAAAACAATGTACTGATCTTAAGCCTTTTTATAACTCTTGGATGGTGTGATGTGAATGACTCTCAGTTATATGTATTAACAGTTTTAACACTGTAAAATTGACTGGTAATCAGCTGTTGCAGCCATATTGAATGAGGTTCACTCCTAAAGTTAATCAGTTGTGCACATCCAGTGTAGATTTTTTGACTTTCATTAAAATGTGTCTATGGTGTATGAGGCAGTTTTCTAAGAAACAGACAGGGTTGACTCCAAGGCCAAAGTTTTAAGCAACTATACAAATTGTAGCACTCCCTTTATGTGTCATGAGTTATTTTCTAAGAAACAAACTCACTCTGACATAAGCATGATGTATAAAATGACTAAATATGAGAGGGTGCATGTTGAAATTTGTGAGCGGGTAGCCAGTGAAAGAAGTGCCTGTACCAAGATAGACTCATTGGATTTAAACCAACCATCAGATGTGTTCTGATGCTGTAACACAACAGCCATTTTTGATTCTATGGCAAACTGTGTCCTACTAAAGAGTAAAAAGGTTGCACTGGAAGCCTCATTATAAATGCTTTACTATCTTCAAAAGAAAGGAAGGTTTCAAAATATGATCAATATGAATCATTCAATGGTAGCTGGGTCTCCATTTGCTAGCGAAGCAGATCTGAAGCAATATTTTGAAACACAGAGGGGAAAAAAAGAACTGCAAATCAGCAACTTCTCTATTAAATGGCTTGAAGAGATTAAACTAGGCTGCATAATGTCTTCACATTCAGGGTGGCTCTCAATGAGCTACACTGCTTGTGGCTGCAGTTCAGTAGAAGAAGTAGTAACAGTAAGTAGTGTGTAATTGTTCTGAATGGAATCAAATGTTGGAGAGAACTGTGATGGATATCCAAAAGAGGGGAATAAAAAAAGGGTGCTTCTTCAGGAATTACTTTAATCTTACTGAATTGATGGGATATAAAATCTTATCTGGGAATTAATTTAGGGTTGGGGAGTTCAGTCAGGTCAGACACAAGTTCAAAAAGTTATTTTCATTTTTCTGTTAATAAGTTGGTAAGACTTTACGGACAAAAAAAAACTGGATAAATAAATAATAGTTGATCATGCAGTTATTAATTTAACCACTTGATAAACCACAAATAAGCAGTTATTAAAGAGAGCAGAAAAGAGTAATCTGTTTCCTGCCAAATAGTGCTTCGGTGTATGAATAATGTTTCCTAACTGGATTTTAAGTTATTAATGCCTTATAAGGGCAAATCAGTTAGTAAAATATTCATAATCTTACATATGTGAAGTGGTACCAGTAAGCAGGCAAAAATGGACATAAGTGAGCGTCCAATACATACATTTTTACATTATTGTATTTTTTCACTATTTCTGTTGACCTGTTCTTTGCATGTTATAAACATAAATCAAATACGGCAGTTGAAACCAAGATATTACCCGTTAGTCCTTTAACAGCCAGCATGATATATAGAGAAGAATAAAGATGTAACCTGAATCCTTCTTGTCCATTTGTGAGAGTTTTCTTATTTATTAAATCTTCACAACATCATTCATAGTACAGATCTTTAAAATGTTTGGGGAAAAAGTTTTAAAAAGTTTCTAAATAAGTATTTTTAGTCTGTGAGGAGAGTAGAAGTGTTTTTAGACCCAGTAGTTTTTTTTCAAGAGACTTTCTCCAGCATCTATACTGTATATCTTCTCTCCAATTAAACGCATGTTCTATGGAAACTATGCGCTGTGTGTTGCTAAGCAAAGCAGAGGCGGAGGGAAATGGCTGTGGTCAGATCACAGTCCTTGAAAGTGGAGGGGAGAGAGCAAAGCAAGGAGAGGAAAACAGGGAGGGTAAAAAAAGAGGAAAAGTAAAGAACTTTCTAGTTTGAGTCGTTTTACACAAATGTCCGTACACACATAAATATGCACTTGCAAAAAACACACACGCTTGCACTGTTCCAGCTGATGTGCCATGTGTAATAATGCGCTGATGGGAATGTGCCACTGCACGTTAATTCTCCCTTCACGCTTGCGTTGAGGAACACAGAGCCTCTAATTGATGCTAAACAAACTGCTGACCCAGACTCAGGATGAAGGTCTGTCACTGGTGCGCACACGAAAACACACACTCCAACACAACTATAAAGTGTCCTATCTGTCTACGCACAACCCTGGTGGAACAAACATAGAAGTTTACAAATTGTTCAACACATTTAAGCTTCTTCAGAAAATTTTCCTGCACCTGAGCAAGGATACGATGCCAAGGTAACGCTCAGCAGTTTCCTTGGATTTTTGAGGGAAGTTTGTGTGTGTCAAGAGAGTGTATTAAGGGGTAGGGGGTACTGCAAAAGGTAAACTTGTGCTCATCCTTGTTGCACACAAACAAAGGCACACATGCACATATGACGGCCCCTAAAGGAAGCTCCAGGCGGGCACAACGATGCCTTTGTGCAAGCCAGATTTCCCATGTCTCCCTGCTCCAGTGCACAGATAGATCATCAGAGTGTGGCCCTCTGTATGAAGGGCAAGTGCATGCATGCTGCAGAGAGAGAGAGAAAGTAAGAGGGAGGAAAATACTGAACAAGTGGGAAATAAGCTACAACCCAATCCTCTTTCTTTTCACACTTTACTCTTGTCTCCCATGTCTTTGCCTCTTTCTCTCCTCTAAACCCTCCCCCTTTTCTCTCCCTCTCTCCGCAGAGGAATCCAGTCTCTCCACTGGGACTGGAGCTCTTTGAAGGTGATCCAGAACTGTACTGCTTGCTGCCTCGGCTCTCCTCCCTCTCTGCCCTTCCCCTTCCTCCCTCCCTCCCCATGAATCCCTCTACTCCCACCCTCCACCCCCTGCTCCCATCCTTCAGCCCTCAGGGGGCCTGGATCCTGCTCAACCGAGAGCAGCCGTGCTCCAAATCCAGGCCCGAGCTTAACGCTTATGCCGCGGGCCTTGCTGGCTGTCCCGCTGCACCAGGGGAGACGGTGGGAGGCCTATAGAAGGAGAAGATCGTGGGTGGGGGCAGGTGTGGAGGCAAAGGAAGAGACAAGGGAAAGGTGTTTGTTCTGTTTTCACATGTGAAGTTTTAGAAAAAGAAATCAAGCGATGGATGCTGCCGAATGCTTTCATTAACACACTCTCCTCCCTCCTCAAATAACGCTTTCCCCCTCTCTCCTTCAGACGACTGTTTATTTTTCTTTTTATTTCATCCTTACACTCCCTCCTTTTTTCCATCCCACTTCCCTTCTCTTCTCTTCCCTCCATCCTGAGGGCAAGCTCCTCACAGACCCGTCAGACTGGTTTCTTTGGCACATCTCTCACACACAAACACACACACACACACGCACGCACGCACACACACACACACACACACACACACACACACACACAAACACACACACACACACACACACACACAAAGGGATGCCAACATACACTCACACACACTTTAACACAGCGTCCTTTACCCAGGGCCTCATCGTAGAGCAGGAAAAGACAGAGACTGACAAACAGTCAGAGGAAGAAGAAAAAAGAGGCAGATAAAGAGCGGGGGTGAACTAGAGGGATGTGCATTCCTTTGGCTTGCCTGTTCTGGAGTGCAGGAGACGTGTTGCTGGCTGTTCGGTTTATCCCCAAGCCATATGGGTTGGCAAGCTTTTGGGGTGTGGTAGGATACACTTGTATGTGTGCGGGGTAAGTCAGTGAGTGAGATTGTACTTACATTATATATTTTGTCACCTGCAGTCTATGTATACGTATGTGGCTATTTGGCCTCAAAAACTTTAGGAGTTACACTCCAACATTATTGCTTTCCATAAAACACAAACTGGCTGCACAGTGATGTAGTTGGTTAGCATTGCCTTGCAGCAAGAAGGGCCTGGGTTCAACCTGGCTGTGACCTTTCAGTGTTGGAATTTGCATGTTCTCCCTGATGGATAGGTGGGCTTTTCAAAGTTGGCCCTACTCCAGTTTTCTCTCACAGTCCACCGCATGTTAGGGTAATTGGTGACTCTAATTTGTTCTTAGGTGTGAGAGTGAGTGTAAATGGTATGCTGCCTGTCCATAATGTACCCCACCACTTAACTAGGTACCATCACTCCCCATCTTAAACCCTACACAGGACCAAGTCAGTATAGAAACTGGGTAGAAAAAACACCAATGCTTCCAGTTTCTCTTCAACTATAAAACAATACCACACATTCATGTGTTTTCCCAAGTATTTTAGATTTTTGAGGAATAAATAGTTGATCTCCAACATAGTCACTTCCACATATGGTGCAATAGTTTCTAAAACCCCAACCTTTGAGAATCAATAACATATCAGTTTCATGGCAACTTAGATATTGTTTTATGTTGGTGGTGTGGCCATCACTTTAACAGTTTCATTAACACAGTACTAATAACAGTTATTGCTAATGTCTGGGAATGTGACAACATCTCTAATGCTAAAACTAATTGAACAAAACACACAAACTGTCAAACAGGAGAGACACAATCAGTTTTTCTTACCCACCATTAAGTCTCAACATTAAAACCATACATCTAATGTGTTTAAGTCACATTTCAGTGATGCCACTCTAAGCAGCTCTTCTCTTACTCCTACGTGACACAGATAAACCCATTAAGTGAAGAGACTAAGGCAGTATAGGGGTGGCTGCTGCTAAGGTTGGTACAGAGCAGAGAAACATGACTATTCTTTGGCTTTATTTGATGAGGTGACCAAACACATAAAGTATGATAGGTGGAGGTACAAAGCGACCCACAGTTGCTCTGGCCTGTCAGGGTATAGACCTCAGGTTAGCAGAGATGTAACAATGTGTCTGACTTAAACACTTTGACAGAAGCTCCTTTGTGACCCTTGTAATATTGGGTGGGGGTGTCTTCGAATCAAATCATCTTCTATTGCATCGTCTCCGTGCCTGATCAGCTTCAGATCTGGGGAAGTGAGGAGATCTGATTGGACATAGTCTTACTTTTGCCAGGGAACAATGAGAATGACTAAACAACAAGGGATTGAATATTTGTTTTGTAAAAAAACTAATCAATGTTATTTAATCTGTCAACAAACCTGACTAGTAAAGTGTTTTAAATCCTGATACGTTCAAAGGTGAATTTGGTCCGACAGTGATGGATGATTATAACAAGCAGCTAACAGTTTACCCAAGGAGGCTAGCTGGAGATTTAATGAAATATAGTATTTGGCTCCATTGGGCCACTACTGCAAGTGCAGTAAAAATCTACTTCTTCATTTTTAAGATGGACCCACTAAGGATCCACATGCTCAGTTTGAATAAAAGTCACTACAACACAATCTGAATTCAAGCTGAGTGCACAAAAATAGCTGACAATGACCACTGTCTTGAAACAGTTACAATGACCCACAGAGCAAAACCTAATCATTTTACAAGAAATAGGTAAACAAATGTAGATGCTGCCATTTTTGTCTTTCTTGTACACAAATACAAAGAAATTAACTTGTTCAAATGGTTTTCTTGAACTATAAACAAGTAGCCTTTCGACCTAACACCAACAAAAGAGTGACTGATAATTATAAATTAAAAAATGGGAAATGAACTGATGAATGAGTGAGAGTTGTAGTTTATACCTTCACTAATTCCTCCTACCTCCCTTACAAAAGAATGTTGGGACTTTTGATCTTAGAAAGACAGTGAACAATAATGTATTGGAAGAAAAGGCATTTTAAAAAAACAACAAGACAGAGGGATTTTTATGGGACTAGCTTTAGACAATCATGATCAGTTTTGACAAAGAATTTTTGAACTTTAATTATAGAAAATTCATGCCTGGAATTTGAATGCAGAATGGAAAAAACAATTTCCTAAATCAGTTTTATTCCTTGACAACTGACGGTTCAAACTTTGAAAAGAGACCCATTTTTCATCAAACCTACGGTATCCTAACGCTGATCAGCCAATCAGCAGCTTCACGAGCATATTCTATATTTTCTGCATCTTGCTGTTTTTCCTTTCATCCAAATTCCTCTGACTCTGTTTTTTTTTTATCTTAATCACCTTTTAGTGCCTTCTCCCTGTTCGGTCTGTTCTACCTCCATCATCACACAGGTTAGGCGCAGTGTATACAGTCAGTGTGTGTCCCTGTGTGTGACTGCTGCTTCAGTTGTTCTCTTCCTTTAGTGTGTGTGTGTGTGTGTGTGTGTGTGTGTGTGTGTGTGTGTGTGTGTGTGTGTGTGTGTGTGTGTGTGTGTGTGTGTGTGTGTGTGTGTGTGTGTGTGTGTGTGTGTGTGTGTGTGTGTGTGTGTGTGTGTGTGTGTGTGTGTGTGTGTGTGTGTGTGTGTGTGTGTGTGTGTGTGAGAGAGAGAGAGAGAGCGAGAAAGGTACAGGCTATCTATAGCTTGTGTATCCCTGGGGATTTGAGCCTTAAACTCCATATTCATGACACATCACTGTGGGGATTAGAAGGGCATCATCAGATAGAGGGCCTTACGTCAGCGGACACACTCCAAAACACACAAACACACCCTAACACTCAGAAAATAGCAGGGACGAACTCAGCATCAGTCTCGGCTTGGAAAGCGCAGTGCGTCCACTTTCCAGGAAGTTTGTCGCTTAATTCTGATGGAATCTGCATCTGGGAGACATATTGTAAGGTCGTTGCTTTGTATAACTAACACAAACAGTTTGTTGCTAACAACAGCTAATGTTCATCCAGAGCTGCCAATTAAAACACTTTGAGTTGGACTGGATAATGCAAATAATTGTGGTGATGAGAACAAACCAAGAAGTGTGGGATGGAGGTAGAGGTGGGGCCATGCAGGGAGCTGAGGCCAAACCACATGGAAGTTGATCTGCAGGGGAGGTGGAGAGGGAGGGGGTGTTAATGCAGGCAGCATGCATCTGTGTTGCAATTGTTTGTTCATGCCTGGGTGTGCATCCATGTGTGTGTGTGTGTGTCCTTATCTCCTCTGGTCCACAGCGGCAGCGGGAGCATCAGAGGAAGCGTGGCCTTTCCTTCCTGTGCCTTTCACACTGTCACAACACACACGAGCCATAAAACTCCACGGCTCCGCGCAGCATCCAGACACAAAGGGAGCAGGAGAGAGGGAGCGATGTGGAGGCTACGAGTGCAGAACATGTGTGTGTGATTTGTGGTGTACAGCACATACCATTTAATTGACACAGTCGCCTTCTTCTGTTTGGAACATGGTTGTTTTTTACTGCTGGAGAAGCAGGGAGCAATTGAGGGCAAGACAGTGGAGGCAGCTGAGTCAAACAGGGTAGGAGAGTGGCCTTGCAGCAGCGCAGGGTACCGGGGTGGTGCCCTGGTTCCTTCCATAGAGGAGCTGGAAGGACACCTCTCTGTACTATATTCTGCACCTGGCACTCTCATCTGGCATGCAGCCATTTACCTGCTTCCCTATTTAACCCTGTACCTCTGCCCATCCACTTCTCAACAGCATCCTGTTCCCTCTCACCAGTTATAGAGTCATCAGTAACACTCTGGAATAAACAGTCATTTTAGAAAGGCCCACTGGAAAAATACAGAGGACTGAGAATGACAACTGATTTACAATTTCTGGCAACAAAATCCATCAGATTTTTTTGCGTTGATGTAATTTTATGGAAATGATTCTCAGTTTGACCCAGTTATACAATGTTTGTCTCTGCTTGAATAACACAGCATCATTAAAAAGACTGTGACGGCCTTTCAGCTATCCAAGCACTAAGTTGTGTATGAAGCAATTAAAAATGCATTTGAACTGACTCTGACCTGCTGTGGATTTCTTCCAAAATCTTGCCAAATCTTTTCAGGTTTTTGTTTCTGTGCACAGCAAAGCCAACACCACAATAGCACGACTAAATGCTCTGTTATTTGGTCTCAGTCATTAAAACTAAGGAAATCTGATTTTTAAAATCAGCCACAAAAATTAAAGCTCTATGCTGGTTTTAAACTCTGTCACTTGATTTTCTTTAAATAACTGAGTCAGCTATAGGTTCAATTTCTATTAGACTAATCTAAATAGTTTATGATATTGTGGATGAAAAACCAGTGAGGTGATTTTCCAACAAATCAGTTTTTTTTATCACCACCCCTGAGAAAGAACAATTATAGAAATGTATCAGGAAGTTTTATTTCACTAAATTGAACCATGGCTTTATGTCTATCCATTCAGGTTCTGCACCCACTTGTTCCTGTGCAGGATTGCAGGAAGCAGGTGTCCTCCAGAGGTCAAAGGGCGAGAGGTGGAGTACACCCGGGGCCAAAGTGACAAATGACATCTCACATTCCCTTACAGGGTCAATTTTAAATCACCAAATAATGCAGGAGAAAATTGAAGCATCTGGAAAAAGCCCACAACATTCAAGGAGAACATGCAAACTCCATGCACAAAAGGAGAAGTCAGACCTTCTTGCTGCAAGACAACAGTGTTACCAACTGCTCCTCCATACAAACGTTTAGTCCCCTTGTACACTGCTTGAAAGTGTTTTAAAGGCTGGATTCTTTGGAGTAAAAAGGCCTCCAGGACACAATGACAGTATGACAGTATTTTTTGGGGGGAAATTTGATAATAATTTGGAAGAACTAACAATGGAAAACATAGAAGTATCAATAGTCTGGAAAAGTTTCTTAAAACCTTTGCTGTGCTGTGAAAGGATTCTGACCTAATGATCAAAATAACTCAAGAAAAAGAACATAATTTAAAAAATGAAAAGGGAGCCAAGTGAACCCAAGCTGTCTTACAGAACACAGCATGTGGAGTTACTCTCATAAAAGTGAATTACATCAAATAAAAGTAAACACCATCCAGACCCTTGTCCATGTTGTTGCAACACATAAACGTCCTATATTTACTGGGAGTACTCCTAAAAGAAATTCGGACATGAAACATATGAAGCAGCTGGAAATGAGGGTAAAGTGTACACAGGTGGTGTTATGCTTTCCATGGTGCACCGGAGTGGGAATGGTGCCAGAGCAGCATTTCATTTTCAAATCCGAGGCCTGACTTTGACCTTTTAGCTCAAAACTAGTCCCACACTCAATCCCAGCTCCCCCCCCCCCCCCCCCCCCCCCCTCTCTCTCTCTCTCTCTCTCTCTCTCTCTTCCTGTCGACACACTCTCCTCATCAGTATTTTGCCCACAGTTTCACTTTGAAACATTTTTCTTCTTTCCTTTCTGAGTTTCCTCTCTCACCTCATCTTCTGACAACTTCCCCTGTCTCCTAAAGACTAACCGTAAGTGACTTGTAAAGCTTTCCCTTGGTTGCTTCCTGCTTCCTGCGGCCGCTGCTCTGCACTTCCTGTCTTTTGGCTGCATGTTCTGTGGAATGCCACCTTTCATCATTAGGGGACATTGACACATCTGTTCTGTCACAGTAAAATGTGAGAGTTCTTCTCTCTGCTGTTAAACTGTCAACAGTTCTGATTGTGTGAGAAAGAGGAAGAATAGAAGTCAGAGGAAAAGTGAAAGAAGTGAGAAAAGGGGTGTGAGAAGAGGGATGAGTAGGCAGCCACTACAGATGTGATTTTAGATTCAACAATGGAAAAAAGAAAAGATAAAAACTTTGTTTGCAACATTTTAATCATAATTAGTGTCTAAATTATGTTTTCTTTCATTTTCAAGGTCAAATGTTTGGGCATCTAAACAGATTTGAGATCGGATGAGTTTTATTACTGTTAATCACTTTGAGGAATAAACAAATTTCAGAGGTTTATGAAATTAAGAAGCTGTTTTACACACATACAGCTTGTTCCAAAGGAGCTGTGAGGAGGATCACAACATTTGCACCAAAAATGGTCCAAAAAGCTCCTGAAGTGAACAAAACATGTCTGAATGAGACGATGTAGACTTGGTGATAACAGATGTTCCTTCATATCTTCTACTTTAGATTTGAGGCTGCAGGTATGATCACACACACAGAGCTCTGTTCTCAATGTGGTGTCAACTAAACACTGATCACCCAGGAATTACCAGTCTAGTTTATTGGTTTGCACCTTACATGTAAAGTTACCTTTTGCTCATTTTCCTGACGCTTTCTGTTGAATTAATGCCTGAAAATGACTAAAAGAGGACTGCTGGCTGCTCAAACAGAAAAAGATTCCCTCAGGAAGACTCACCAGACTCTGGTGTGATGGAGCAAGTTCCTACATCACAACAAAGTTCTCAGAAAATAAACATTTCAATGTTCTCATCCCAAATCTGCATCAAAGGGTTGGAAATCTTATCTAAATTACAGTAGGTTGATTCATTAAATAAATTCATGCCAGTTTGTTGCCTACAACAAACAAACTGGTAGAAATGTTACTTTTAATCAAATGTCAGGCAGATCTGAAGACTCAAAGGATAATTACTTCTACAACAGAATAACCTGACAAAACACGAAGCCACAGTTACCTCTACCTCCAAAATTAAAAGTAAACCAAAAAAATGGTCTGGCTTAAATAAAACAAAGTATGCAGAATAAATCAAAATGCTGCAGACAGAATGAGGCAAAATCCCTCCAAAAATAATTACGTTGGCAAACATTTATAATTTGTAAAAATGAGCAACTGCTGACTATGTAAAGTGTCCAGCCTCTTTTGTTATTTTTAGGCTTTAACTTTCACTAATGGACACTCCTTTATGAATTTTCACAGTGAAATAACTTTCTCCCAGTGATGCCTGAACATCTTTATAAGAAGCTTGTGACAATAAATATTTTCAGGATATAAAAAGTTAGAAAAAAAACTTAATGTGAGAAAGAGGCATCTATCGATTCTCACATGGAGTTTTACCTTCATTTCTCACTTTGTCTTCCTAATGTAGGGATTTTTTTATTTTAGAAGTCAAGTTTTGGGGAGGGAGAGTGTTGCTCTAAGCCAGAGGAAGGGCGTGAGAGTAAAATAACACTGAAAACTACACCGAAGGAAGAAAGGAGTTGGAGAAAAAAGAGTGGGAGGAAAGTGAGAGACGGAGGAGGAATACCTAGTGTTCCAGAAACCTGTCAAGGTATTTCCTTCTGCAAACATAAAAATTTGTGGGACTAAACAGTACAGGAGCAGAGATATGCGTACATGCATTTAGTTTGGCATGCTGAGCTAAAAATATCCACTGATGGCCGACAGCACAACTTTGATTTAACACATTCTTTGATTGGGTAGATCTCAGGCCAACTCCCGATTTCCTGTGCGGCGCCGTATGCCTGCTGCAGCTGCATGAGCCTGCACACACACACAGCTAAATGAGCCATTCAATACCCTACATGCCTCAGAGTGTGCAAGCCTTCTCACCAGTGACTAAATCCTTTGACCTGTAATGTCATAAACAGCCACACTCTTCACACATTCTGCTGGAAGTCTTATCACTCCTAATTTTAATACAGATACAGACATTTAACACACACACATGCAGCACACACACACACACACACCACTGCTTTGCTTCTCCACCAGCTGTAGCCCGCCTGTGTGTTTACACAGCCTGCTGGACAAAACAGTCAGAGAGACAGGGAGGACTGGATGGACAGACTGAGGCTGAAGGGGCTTTCCTGTTCTCGCAGGAAATGTTTGAAAAAAGAGGGGGTAAAACCAGGAGCTGAAGGCACAGAAACAAGAGCAAAAATAAATGAGATTATAAGAAATGTTTCACAAGAACGAGAGAAGGAGAACAAAGAGAAAGAGATGAAATAGAAAAGGTCACACACTCCTGAAGACGTCTGTCCCACTGTTCTGAGAAGCCAAAATAAGTGAGCACATGACCAGAATTATAATCTCTACCACAGATATTCTCTACAACCAGTGAGCTCACATGTAAATCTGCATGTCATCATAAGGACGATGGTGCATTTTGAATTTGCCACCTGCGGTTGTTGACTCACAGATTAAACCTCAGCGTGGGATTCCCACAATCATTCTGAAATCAAATTAAAGCCTGGAGGGAATAAAATGATTTACCTCCACCAGTGTGTATGTGTGTTTTCTTTTACAGTTGCATGCTGTGTTTCCACTGTGGTGAGCTTGGGTGGGTCTGTGGCGTGTAGCCTTTGCCCTCCAGTCATGGACGGGGGTTAACACTGTGACTGGACGTCTAGACCCGACGACTCCAATATGCAAGTGTCCATGTGCTTGTTTGATGACAGTGGAGGGGAGTAAACAGCCGTGAATCACTAAATATTGATTTGAAGCTGCTAATTACTCCTTAGTATCCTCAGGTAAAGGCAGCAAGCACAAGAAACAAGCTTGTCTGACATTTTCATGGCTTTTTGTGTTCCTCAATCTTTGATTTTTGCTTTACTTATTTGCATCCTTTTAACTGCTATCTAATCCCCCAGAGGATAAATGCTAAAGATTCAACTCTTTTGCACTGTATATAAAATCAGTTGACATGTTGATAAAGCTACTGATAAAAAATGGTTATCTAATCAAAGAACAGATGGTCTTTGTAATCAAACGTCAGAGTTTTTTAATTCTAAGTTTGTAAAATCTGCTGAAACCTTTACTGAAATTTCTAACCAGCATCAACTTCAAAAATCCAAAATGGCTGCCGGTTTTAGCTGCAATAATGAATCATTGTTTGTCACTTCTGTAGTTTGTATCTCGATAATTTAATGTCACACACAGTTGGACAGGTATTGTCCAACCTTTGTTAGTGAACAGTGTTTGGATGCAGACACATACAATGTTATTGGTCTGTATTGCTAACTGTAGTTAGCCTATCTAACAATAAATAGCAAATGCTGCAGATTTTCTGACTAGCAGCCTGAACACGGTGAGCTCAGGACTGATGTCACTCCCAGATCTGAGACCTGACCTTGATGGTTAATGGAAGCAGTGCTCTCAGTTACTTTTGAACATTTAGATTTACCCAAATTTTCACTGATGCAACTACCCTTGTTGGCTGAAAAAGTAACATGATTTAGACACACATTATAACTTTTCTTGTCAGATGTTGTGCTTCCAACTCTCCAAAACTGTCAAAACAACAAATGGATAAGTCAGTTTACTTCAGCAGTCCCAAAAGTTGTTTTATCACACAACCGCTTCAATCGCAGGTTAAAAAGAGAGAACAGGTTTATGCTACAAGGCATCTTGTTCATCTCTGTGATGACATTTAATACCACCTCAAACTGATCTGAACAGACAGAAGCTCTTCTGTTTTCAGATGTAATTGATTGATTGCATCAATACAAATTTCTATTCAAATATGTTAAGGTAAAGCGTAACTTATAAATGTATCACTTAGTTTTGCAACATTTGACTTTCACTTCATGTATTCTCTGTACTTTGTATTTCTCCCTCCTGTCTGTGGTTGAATCCTCCGTTGTTGCTGTGAACAAGCTGACCACCTTTTCTTGGAAGGCACTCCTCCTCCTCCTTCTCCTTCTCCTCCTCTCATGCAGGGTCTTGAATGCATCCTCCTTCCTGCAACAGCTCTTTCTTCATTCCTCTATCTATTCTCTCTCCCTCCGTATGTCTCTCTGTCTGCCCCTGCTTTGTGCAGAGAGAAGGGCCTCTCAGCAGCTTGTTTGACCTGTGATAAGAACTGTGATTGCTCAATGACAACCAGCACATGTTGTTCTCTTGCTGGGAGCGCTCATGAAGGAATCAGGGGAAGTGTGTGAGCGAGTGTCAGCACGAGCAAGGGATGCGACATATAATTGTGCTCTAATGAAACATAAACAGTGCAGTCTGAAGGGAGTGTGTCTGGGCAGGGCCCCCGCTGGCCTAAAGGCTCTGCTCTCCTAAGGCTCTTAATTATGACTGAGGAGGTCAGTCACACCTCCTCTAACCTTTCACCAAATACTTTAAGTATTGTAAATATTGTGTGTTTGTTTACGTGTTTGTGCGGCTCTCTCCATGGCCGTGTGTTTATGTGTGCAGCGTGCGTCAGAGAAAAATACAGAGAGAGCCCACTTTGTGGGAACCAACTGTTCCTCCAGTTGTCACAGCCTGAAGCCGGACTGCTGAATGTCCACCTGCCTTTTTCACACCCTCTGTTGGTCACATTCACTTAGAGAACTGTCTCTTTTATGACCATATACTTTCCTTTCTCTTTAATCCTGATGAGTAAAGTGCAGTTGTCACATTCCGTCATATTGAGGGAGGGGGGTCACACTTGTTTCAGGCTGCAGGAGTTATTGTCTTTTTTTTCTAGCCCCTCTGTGTGCCGGCGGACCTCCCAGTATCAAAGAAGACCTGATTTCCTCAAGAAAGGGGAACAACTGAGAAATGCATGTTTTATTTTCTTGTCGGTTCTTGTTTTGTTGTGTTTTGATTCAAATCAGGTGTGTGTCTGTACACTGTGAATGTGTGGGAACGTCACTTGTGGCCAGGCTAGGTTTAACTAAAGGAAGGGTATTCCCAGCCAAACAGTCTGGCCACAAAAGCCAGACTAACTAACCTCAGTGTCTGGGTGGCTGGGCCTAACCTCGCCGTCAAAGTCCTAATCATCTGCACGTTATACTTTCCACAGCAAATGGAGAAGACGCAGAAAGCAGGAGAACGATTTCAACAAAAATAATAAAACATTGCAGCTTAAATTCATTTCTTCCCATTTTTTCCTGCTTTCTCAGAAGTCTGGAAAAGTGGAGACACCTGTGTCTTGATTTTGTGTCTTCACTTTCACGTGCATTTTCTCGCCTCTATTTCTGTTGTTGCCTTTTGTCCCTCACAGCAGACAGGTGAGAGTGGAGGAGCTAACCATTATGACCTGATTCTTGACCTTTCACCTCTAACTTGACTCATCGATTGCTTACCTCTGGGTGGTCGAATGTGCTGACCTGACCTCAACCCGACCAGCAGGTCACTGCCAGTTGGTTTCTCACTGCAACAGTTCACCAGGGGGAAAATGACTACCAATCAGATCATTTAATTGAGCTCAAGTCTTACAAATATAACTTATTCTGCAGAAAAATAGACCCTGAGGATGATCTAAAAACATACATTTTATGAAGTATAAGAAAATGCTGTCAATATTTTCCAGTAAAACAAAATCCTAATAACTGGATTAAAAGCATTTAAATGATTTCAGAAAAAAACTATTGAAGACTATTTACTGTATAAGGAGCCCTCCTTAGTGAATTATAATTTTTAAGTTTCATTTTTTTTCTTTTTGTCTTTTTCTGCCCAATAATTAAAAATACACCTGAGATAATGATTTCCTTTAATTTTTCTTGCTGATTCAAAAACACCATATTCTGTATTGTCATGTTTGACTTTACGCTCACATCAACATTAACATCCCATTCTTAATCTGTTAATGTGGATGTGTCCCACCCTTTGCAGCTATAGCAGCTTCATCTCTTCTGTTTTTAGGCTTTTCACAAAGATTAGGAGTGTGTTTATGGGAAGTTTGGACCATTCTTCCAGAAGTGCATTTGTGAGGTCAGTCTGATGTTGGATGAGAGGATCTGCCTCACAGTCTCTGCTCTAATCCATCCCAAAGGTGTTCTAGGAATGAGGTCAGGACTCTGTGCTGGACAGTCAAGTTCATCCATACCAAACTGTCTTTACTGGAACCTGAAGTCATTGATTTGATGGGTTCCAGTATGGATTATAAAATAAAATATTTATTTCCCTGCTGTTGCATGTTCAGATAATCAAAATAATTTTTTGTCTAACACATTTAGTTGAAATTAGTTATTTTATTCTTTTAATAAACACCATGGGTGCAGGTGAGTGGGTGGAGCTTTCAGTTCCCGAGTTCCACAATGCAGCAGCAGCAGCACCTGTGAAATTTTAGTCTATTTTTTAACACCAGAAAGCAGACAGAGATGTTTTATTTATTGTTATGAGCAGACTTTGTTCAGAACAGATTAGACACAATTTTCAATGTTACAAAGGTCATGAGAATCAGTAAAACTAGATAATTTCTAAAGATCTGAAAACTCTAACCCTTGGAAACGTTGTTAAAAGTCCTGGATGAAACTTACTGGGAGTTGTTTTTGGCCTAAATTTTCATTGGCTGTTGGGTTAAGATCAGCTTTTAAAATCTGGTTATCTTAAAAACTTTTAGAACATTACTGGTACATCGAAGCACCCACATTTTCACTAGTTGGACCAGTGTGATTACTGTATAAATACACTACTGCACACGCTGTCATTCAAACCTGTAAGATAGAACATGCCCACTCATGTTCCTACAGTTTGCACATAAAAACTTGATCAAATAGTTTAACATGTTCAAAATTAAGGGCGTTAAATTACAAAATAATAGATGTAGGGCCAAGGAGTCTTAGCAAAGTTGCAACAATTAAAGGTGCATGTTATTTGTGCATATATTTACAAGAAAAAAAATGCTAATATCTTATAGCAGTGGCTTGATTCTGAGGTGTAAAACTTGAATAAATCAGCTGAGAAACTTTCCACCACTGGAGGCGAGTCGAGGTAAACAAGCCTCCACAATCCATGAGCTGAAAAACTGTGCAAACTGCCTCCTCTACATCTCTAATTGCATGTTTTCTCTCCACATACCTGTAATTACACTCTGCCTACCACTCATCTCTGTCTGTGGCAACACTTGCGTTAAACCATAATGAAGCCATGGCTCTAATGATTTACAACTGCTTAGCATTAACACATACTGTAACAGCTACAGACATTACCAGAGACAGTGAAATTACATCTTTATCAAACCAATTAAATTATATGAGATAAAGAAAAGATAAACATACATTTAACTGGGAAGTTGGGCAATATTCTCATCCATGAGAATTTGTGTAGCTCCACTGTATTGGGAAACAGAGCTGTGCCAGCACAGGTTTGTAAGTGACAAGGTCCACTTTATATTCTCGCTACCTCAAACCGACAATGTATATAAAGAAAAAGTGTTTTGTCCTTTGATTTATTTACATTTGTCCCGACTGACTGACTGCATGAGCCTCCCAAGGACAGAACTTGTAGAAGGGAATGTGTGCTTATGTGGATTCATTTGCATAAGTAGGCCATTGGTTCCTAATGGAGGCGTTTTGTTCAGGCGTTAACAAGGTGTCTCGCTGGGGCTCTTGTTCATTCGTTCCTTCCTGTCGTCCGCTGACTCTGACGTCCAGGCAATCAGCACTGCATTTGGGCTCTCTCTTTGTGTGATTTACGAGCTCCCAGATTCATTTAAAAGCCATTGTTCTCCTTTGACGGATACCGTGGCTCCCTTCGCTTTCACACTCCCGCTTAGGGACCGCACACACACACATTTTTACACAGTCACCGCTTACTTTATCTCTCACTCACTCACCCACTTGCTCAATCACTCAACGCATACACACACAGTGGCCATCTATCATACGGCGATGCAGGAAGGAGATTGTTATCCCGGTAACCGTATTAACCCACGGATCTCCAGCTCGGGATGTGTGTGAAAACACGGGACCAAGGGGAGAGGAGGAGTGCAAACAATGGAGAGAAGATTAGGAAACAAAGTAAAAGAAAACTAATATGTCAAACATTTCTTCTCAGTTATATTTTCATTCATATCTATCATCCTCTGCCCACAAACTCAAGGAGGGTGGAAAATGTCTCCTGCCGCTTGTCCTCCTGGAAGAGCGTCTGTCAGCGAGGCGTCTGTAAATGCATCAGGACACACCTGCGCTTGATTAAGTGTGTTTAGACTGCAGATGGAAGAAGGGAGGTAATTTAGAGAGCAGAGGTTTTATGAGAGTAATCATCTCCAATAAGGCCTTCTTGGGAATCTGAAGCCCCCGCCCTACACACACACACACACACACACACACACACACACTGTGACTAATGTGCACCCCTCACACAAACAGAGGCACACATTTGCTCCTTCTAACCCTCTCACACCCATGTGTTGAGATTGTTTATCTGTTCATTATGAGGTTTAATAACTGCGTTTTAATCTTATTCCTCATTAGTGGACACCTTGTATTTAATTCTGTGAGATGAGGACACGCTGGCCTCCCACTAAGAAGGCTGTATTAAGTTACAGGCTCAGCTCTGAGTTTGTGTGGGTGATGAACTTTTCTCTAGGTTCATAATTTCAAATAAGTGTGGCCACAGGGAGTGTGGTAAAGTTAAAAAATAATAATAATACAGGGAGGGGGCAGAGAACCGGACAGAAGAGAACATATTGTTACATCGTTTAACTCTTTCAACGTTAGAAAGAGGTGACTTTATGATCTGGAACACCTAAAGTTACTAAGAAACTCCTGTCTTCTTCTCATTGATAGTTGTTGATCTTTTAAAGGACCAACACAGATTTAAGTCTTCTGTGTGAAAATGTAACAGCTCTTTAGTTCACTGAACTCCTTCAGTTCAGTCCAGCATGTGGCAGCGATGCTAAGAACTCCACAGCATGACGCCTGATAGAGAGCAGCAAACAGGAGTGCACGATGATTCTATGAGATTCAGAAGGACCAGCTGTTGATTGTGATTTTTACTTTCAAATTAAAGGTTTATGGAGTCATCTCTGGAAAAGAGACCAAACATAGCTAACCATAATCAAAACAGTCTTATCGCATCATCCTCCAGCAGGACCCCAAGGCGTTGTCAGGTTGCCAGATTGAAGATTTACTTTCTCCAATGTGTCCTGGGTTGACCGGGCGGCCTCCTGCCAGCAGGACATGCCCGAACCACCTCCCCGGGGAGGCGTCCAGGAGGCATCCTAACCAGATGCCTAAACCACCTTAACTGGCTCCTCTCGATATGGAGGAACAGCGGCTCTACTCCGAGTCTTTCCCGAATGTCCGAGCTCCTCACCCTGTCTCTAAGGCTGAGCACGGCCACCCTGTGGAGAAAACTCATTTCAGCCGCTTGTATCTGTGATCTCATTCTTTCAGTCATTACCCAAAGCTCATGACCATAGGTGAGGACTGGGAGGTAGATCAACCGGTAAATAGAGAGCCTTGCTTTGTAATGTGAATGATACACCCAGTATCACAATGAGTTGAGACGGCGTTTCTAAAGGTTCTCTGTGTTTAAGAGGGCTCTCCATTTCCACGTGTGAGTCATACAAATTTCCTCGCAAAATAGTCTCAGAGTCGGGAATCTGTCTGGAACATTTCTCAGTTTGGCATCTGAGTCAGACAGTGTGAGGAATGTGAGACAACTTTAGGAAGTGTTGGTGACTAATCTGTGACCGTGTGAACAAATTAAGACATCATCAACTCAATTAGTGATTAAATGCAACAAGAAAATGAGAACTACTCTTGAACAATTGTTGCTTGTATGAACAAAAAACATGGAGAAACAAGAACTGCAAACCATTCATTTTGTTTAATAAGGGTCAGTGAGCAATAACTTTGTATGAATCTGGTTTTAACAGCACTGAAACACTTTGGATGATCCAAATTAAATCCATGGAAACAATGGAACAAATGATGTTATCACAATAACAAAAAAGGTTTCATGTGACTCCATTAGCAGGAGCAGTGTGTGTGTGTGTCAGCTAAACTGCACCTGGAAGAATGCCTGTAAAGATCCCGTAAGCGCACACCATAGTGGCATTGGTTTTCGGGTAAGTGGGTTGTTGACAGGTTTTTGGACAGATCCCACTCTGTTCTGACAGGCCAAGAGTTATTATTCAACCTGAGAAAGCCCAGTGGCACTGCTCGAACCCTCAAACATGCTTAGCTTCAAGTGTGTGTGATCGAAGGGAGCCTGAGAGGGGCACGGAGTCATCCCGTAGATTTACTGTGTCAGTAAGCAGCTGTGTTTGTCAGTGCTAGCCCCGGGCGTTTCAGTCTGTGTGATTATACTACATATTTTACTCTCCTCCCATTTTCTGTTTTTATCACTTAAAAAAATCTGAATTCTTTTAATTTGAACACCAAGTTTACATAAAACATAAAAAGCTAACTAGAAATAACTGTTTTCTTCCACATAAATAAACACACACTCCTTACATTTTTGAGCAACTTTTCCTAGAAACAGTGACCTCACAGGGTTTTATGACACACACTCTGGCCAGAAATGATGATGACTCTTTTGAAAAGAGATCATGAGCTGATCTGAGAAAACATGAGAGTGGTTCTCCATTAGGAGCGACTGTGACGTCTGAACCGATTTAGATGGCTTTTCAGCCTGAGCACTTGCCGTACTTCTCACTGCAGGTGTTGAAGCTCGGTTTGGTTTGAAAGGATTACAGGGTGGAGGAGCACCGGTAAGTACAGTTTTCTCTTTGTGTCTGACTGTATAAGTGTGTCTGAGAGGGACAACATTAGACTGATTGCAGGCTGAAGTGTGTGTGTGTGTGCGCGTGCATGCATGCATGCATTTGTGTGTGTGTGTGTATGTGTTGAGGGGACGTTCCATGACTGAAAGTTCTTCTCTATCTTCAATCTAAACTACATCACAGCTCCTCATGTTCCCCTTATCCTTCATTTCTAAATTAGCACTATGTGATATTAATAAGGTAACAGTCGTTTGAGCCATTATGTGCGTGAGAGTCTTCTGGTCTAAAACTTATTACATTTTATCATCCCATCTTTAATACATTAATCTGACACAAGTCCTAATCAGAAGGATAACCGCCATAGGGGTCGTAACCTTGACCTGAGGCTAGCAAGGCCAGTCCTGTTTCTAATTCTCCATGACTAAGCAAAACTGGTGCATGCGGGCGCCACACCATGGATACGCCACCACCGTGCTCCCCCATGCTCCACCCAGGATCCAATATGCTGATACCACAAAAATGAACCCCCACATCTCACTACCAATGTTTTGTGCTCAAAGCAATCATCAACCTTACATCTTTATCACACATTCCTAAAACCTTGCCAAGATCCTGCAGAGACCATCCACCTTCTGGCTGATTTTAGGTTGTACCTATCTGAATCCTTTTAGTTTGTATTGCTGGTCATCATAATGCCATGTTGTTTCTCTGTGATGTGTAAGCTGCTTTCTGGATGTGTGTTGATCATTATTGTGCTGACTGAGCTGCTGCCTGTCTTGGTCAGGACACTGTTGTAAATACAATTTTTAACCTCAAGAGTCTTTCCTGGTTAAATAAAGGTTGAATAAAAAATAAAAAAATAAAATTTGTGTGTGTTTAAGTGTGTTGGTGTCACAGCTTCTTTGTTTTACATTATGGCATCAAACCACACCATCAGCTCAGCGCTGTATGAAATGATCAACTGGAAGCAGATTGTCCCTCATCAAATAAACTACAGCTACTAAAACCTGCACAGACAAAATATGACTAGCCTAAACAGTGGTTTGTTTTTTCTAAAAGGATGTGAAACAGTTAAAGATGAGTTTGACTGTTGTTTATATTGTTTATATTTCTGTTTAGATTTTGAGAATAAAATGCAACAATTCCTTATCTTCAAGTAAACTCTGACAGTAGGAGAGATCTCTGTTGTAAATGTAAAATATGGCTTCATTTTCCTATAGTGTCCACAAATACATGTCTAAATTCAATAAAATATGAGTTTCAAATAGAAACTGTTTGTTGACTGTTTCAGTGGTGAATACGTGTAATTAAATCAATGTGTTGCTTTTTTTTATATTGCAGATTTCAATGCATTTGTAAAAAAAAAAAATTACAGCAAAATTTGTTTAATGACTTCAGCTTCTTGAAAAAATGCGCTGTAATACCGGTACAAAGATAAGTAAATTAAAATGTTTTTGGTACACAATTTAAAAGTCTGTGCTGATAAAATAAAACTAAAACCCACGTGTTTCCCTCTGCAGCTCTGGACTCCCCTCCCCAAGGATAATGGTTAAATAAACAGCCCAGTGTCTGCCCTGCTGTGGGAACAGTCAGCACGATCAGAGAGAGAGAGAGAGAGAGAGAGAGAGAGAGAGAGAGAGAGAGAGAGAGAGAGAGAGAGAGAGAGAGAGAGAGAGAGTGTGTGTGTGTGTGTGTGTGTGTGTGTGTGTGTGTGTGTGTGTGTACACACCTCTTCAGTAATGCTGGTCAGAGAGTCACAACCTGCAGGTTGCATGACTCCACCGTGGGCTGACAGAAACAGACAGACAGTATGAGGGAGAGGGTGAGACCTATCATTTGTTCACCGCTGATATACTCATTAACTGTTTCTCACACAGTTCCACTTTTACACAGGTCTTAAGATTATGATTTAAATACCAATTCAAGAAAATGTCAATAAATCAAGTCTGTATCTTTCTTTGTTTCTGATATGAACTAAATTCTTGCCACAGTCTAACTGACCTCTGACAACAGGATAGGTTAGTTTAAAAACCCTCAGATTAGTTTGATCCAGAAGCACAAAAAGAGAATAAACAGGTCTTAAACTAACAGTATCAATCTAAAGCAGCAGCAGCTGATTTTATACAGTATTTTAATAAATTAATTCATAAAATAAAACTCAGGATTGCTCTTTTTTTCTCATCCAAAAGGCTTCCTCAGTTCTGACAGAGAATCTAGACCAACGTATTCAGATTGGTTCACAAAATTGTTTAGAAATGAATCTACCATAAGTTGCAGCCTGTGTAGTTAGGGTAATTCCTCTTCCTCTTCCTGACCAATGTTGAGGTAGAGACGCAGTTGAGGGTGGAGTCTGTGTTGCCTTTTGGACTCATGCCCATGCACAACCATTACAGAGAGGGTCACCAAGGCCATCCTCCCCCGCTGGTGAGCAGTGGAAATTTATCTGATTACAGTGTGACCAGTCTAAAGTTTGTTATGTCAGGCTGGTGGATGAGGGCTGTTATTATGCTGCTAGTTCCAGGTAATTATACACAAGTAGTTACTCTAATAAACACCTTTGTCATTTTTCACACTGATACCTCTGTAAGTGAATTAAGTTGCATTTAACTTTCACTGCATTCTTGGACAAAGTTGAATGATGTAAAAAAATGTTGCACCAAAGAAAAAAAAAGGGAATGAAAGACACACAGAGGACAGAGAGACAGACAGAGGGAGATAAGTAGGCCATGACTCTGAATGGTGGCAGTGTCTTGTCTTTGATGTCAGTTTGGTTCCATATCCCACACGCCTGATTGGACGGCTCCAAACAAACCGGCAGGAGCCCAGTTCAACACTTCAAGCACGCACTGACGGAGAATCCCTCGGAGGCACAAGTTGGTCCTTTTCATAAAAGGCATTGAGCTGGCTGAGCAGACCTCACTGATCTGTAGTGACTTACTCTGTCCTGCATACGTTGACCCTTACGTGAAATGATCAGAAGTTATCAGCAAATCTCTTTAAACCTGTTTAGTTTGTTTCTTTAAGCCTGTTGTATAACTGGTCCCAGAGGAGTTTTAATTTCCTCTTTTTGGGCTTTTTAAAAATCAAAATCAGATGTAAAACATTCAATATGTTTGTTTTTTTTCCCTCTAAACATTTAGCTTGCAGGCAATCAAAACGACGCACTGTATCCCCAACACATGCACACATTACTTGTATACTGTATGTTGTGAGAGAGGGAAAACAAACTGAGGGAGATTACCTCTTGAGATTTCACATTCAAATGAGTGCACATATCCACACACGAGGCCGGCCTCTCCAGGCGTGTTTACAAACGTAGCTCCCCAGTGACTGGGTTTACTGGGGAAATAAGGTCTAAACAAAACAGTAGTCTGTGGGGATATAAAACACAAAACACACACACAAACACACACATACATGCATGTAAAAGGCGTTTGCATACCAAACTCTGTGAAGCAAGTATGTGCTGTCCCTTTAAGACAATGCAACTTCCCAGATGACATCATTACAGGGAGTTCAGCAGGTGTGCTCCAGCAAGTGAGCACATGGTTGAAAATATCTTGGGACATCTATTAGATAAAGGAATCTGCAGCTTTAAATGCAACTTCATGTTTAGAAATCTAAATCTAGTTTGGGTTTTTGTTTATTTTAGAGTAAATACAAACAACACAAACCTTGTGATGGACTGGTGACGTGTCCAGAGTGCACTCTCACCCAGTGACAGGGAAAGATACCAGCTCCCACACAACGCTGAATATAATCAAACTTATACAAAAAAAACAAAACAAAAGAGTGTGAGAGTAGTGAAACAATGGTGTTGTCTAAAAACATTCACTTTGTTTAGTGCCAACAGTTTGTAGTCCATCTGTAATCTGAACTTTTAGGTTCAATGAAACATTCAAGAATAATTTAATTTACCTTCAACTCAGGATGAAGCTCAGAAAATACTGGTATAGTTTTTAACAGGAAAGAAAAACAAATAAGAAAATAAAGTGAGGAGCATAAGGGTAGATTATTAACCCACTGAGTCTGATTATAAGAGATAAGAGAGAGTTTATTGTCAATTTCTTCACATGTGCTACATACAAAGGAGTTGAAATTACATTTATCTCTTTTCCATGTGCAGACATGATACAAGAGACTTGACAAGACAGAAACACATTCTAACAACTAAGTTAGAGTAGATGAGGGGCCAAGTGGCAAAAAAAAAAACCCATACTATATCTAATACTAAAAATAATAAGGATACAAATATAACAACATGTAATAGAAATGTTTTTCAGTAATTAGGATTTTTGTGCAGATTTTAATGCTCGAAGAAACAAAATAACATTTCATAAATTACAAAACTTATATAGGAATTTTAAATCAATAAATTATACAGAAAAAGAAATAAAGAAAAGTTTAACATATTAAGGACAGGGTAAATAAGAAAACAGACCAACAATAAGCTGGCGATGCTGAATTATACCTATTACAGTTTTTGACCATTGCTTGAACACATTTCACTAAACTTTGCTCTTTGTGCCAAAACTCTACACACAAGTAAACATGGCACAACACTGGGAAGTATACCATTCACATCGGTGTCAAATTGAAACTCTACTATCAAAACCTAACAATCCTTTGTCAAAATGTAACTCTGATGACAAAATGACACACTTGCATCATATGCATACACTTTCAGATCAGGGGGAACACACTAGTCTACCTTATATATGCCTTCAGTTTGGGGGAGCAGTGATATAGTGGGCTATATTTACAGCACCAACTGGATGTAAAGTTTTTCAGTGTCTGATGATTGGGGGGCTGCAAAAAACCTGTGATGTTTGAAGCCGGGAGTCACTGTTCATCAATAACACTCAGTCGCTGGCTGAAACAGAACAGCTCTTTATTGAAAACAATGTCAGAGAGCATAAAGCATGAACCCATCAGTTCTATCAGGGAAGCTAATTAATGACACTTAGGTGTCACAACAAATAGAGTCCCCAAACATAGTTCTGTAACACAGCACCGGTCTGTAAAGGCGCATTCGAGCAGAGGGATCAGGTATGATATGGTAAGATATCTGGGGTGCACATCACTGATGCTCCAGTTATGTGCACACCTGCTTATAAAGACGTGTTGCATTGACTGGGTTTTTCTTCATCATTGTGAGAATGTCACATCATCCAATCCACCAAGCATGTTAAAATAAGAGTGAAAACCAACAAGAGAATACTGACGAGGATTGTGGCACACAGCTGGCTGTGTTGATCATTCAGCACTTTCAGGATTCTTATATGTTATGGTTGAAAATGTAACTAATCACTCAATAGAAAACAACACTACAGTGTATTATAAAATAAGTGAAATCATTTTTCAAAACTTTTCAACAACATATTTTTCTTTTTAATTCCAAATAGAATAAAGTTTATTTTCTGCTTCTTCTTCTTCTTCTTTTTCAAAATCGTTGCATCAGAGATTATTTCTGTTGTTGTTTGTTTCCCCAGAGATGATTTGTAAAGGACCAATGCTATTCCCATTTTAAATATATTGTTTCCTTTTGTGGGCATTTTTTAACCACATCAGTCAATATGTGTGTACAGGACAGCCATGAGCACTTTCATCTTCTGATTTCTGTGAGATCATTCACTGTGGGTAGTCAGTGGCGGCTGGGATTATCAAGCACACAGATTATCCAGCTCAAAAGATTTAGGGCTTGGTTTGCAATAAAATTCAAAAGCAATACAACATTTGGTCATTTAAATTAATTCCAATGAGCAATTGAGGTACTTTCATCTTACCAATGAAATTATGTAGACAAAGTTCAACTAATGAATAAAAGCAGTAATTATTATGAGACTTAACCAACCTGTAGACTGAGAAAAGAAAAACACTTAAGTGTGTTTTCCTGTCATCTTGACATAATGCGTTATACACCCAAGGTCACAAACTCTGAGCTTTGACAGGAGATAGCATGTATAAATTGCAGTTATCTCCATCTTAATTGAAACCTTTATCAGGGTTAATGTATAGATTATATGCATGGGCTTTTACATGCATGCCTGTATTTGAGTGCATGCATGTACGTAGACACGTACAAGTGCAAACGGTGTGCCAAATAGTATTTAAGGAGAGTGCTTAGGCAGCACAGCGCAGCACATTCTCCGTGTCAATTGTCCTGATGAAATAAAGTTTATGAAGGGGTGTGGTACAACAAGGTTAGGCCCAAAACAATGATTGTTTGTTGTACTTTTATTGGCAGTGATAATTGCTCCCCCTCCTCTTAAAGGATGCCTCCACATAAGCGTGTAAGCATACCGGTACACACATGCACACACTTATGCAGCCACAGGAATGCGTCCACAATCCTGCAGACACACACAGAGGCATATGCATCCCTGGTAAATGATACTGTCAACATGTGCATTTTAGGAGATTAGAGATGATCTCCTGAACAAACTGGAAAAGACTTGATGAGTCGATCGTGGACCAACAATGAGGCCTCCAGAATGTCCAGTTTATTCCCTTAGAAACAAAATATGAAAGCAAAACATAAGTCTTCCTTTTTAGTACTTTGTTGTAAAGTAGCTATTGCAAGCGCTGATTATTTTGATTTAAGTCACTTAAGATCTCTTATGTTTAAAACCGTATCATGATCTCTTCATTAGTTCCCGTTCCAGCACACAAACACTGGCACACACACAAGAGACTAGGAGTGTTTTCCTATGAGGCGAAGGTAAAGACAGGCAGGCTCAAGAGCATAATTGAACATGTAGCTACAACACCACAGGGAGTTGGCAGTGCCTAGGGAGAAGCCTTGGCTCCCACAGAGGGGCCCAGAGCCTAACTAGACCAAGCTGTGCCAGGCTCCGAAACAGACACGCATTCTGCTCTGCTGTCCCACAGCACCACTCTGCTGTTGCACAAAACTTTTTAGATAGTTTTGCTTTGAACTGCTTCATTTGAAAGTGGTAAAAACACCCCCGAAAATTATATCAGAAGTAGAGACTTCCCCAGGCCCTTCGAACAGATTCCAGTCAGTTAGGAGAATAAGTGTTTGAGCAATGTTCTGTCTTGTCTGATCAGACAACCTGGTCCCGCAGAGAGAAAAATGAAACAGGTACCAAACTACAGTAGGAATTCAGTGTTTATAACAATAATAATAATGGTAATAATAATAATAATACTTATAGATGTAAAATTGCAATACTTTTAAAGAAATGTACTTCAGCTGAAGCTGTGGTTTGTGTGTCCGACACAATTAGTGTGTTGTGCCAAGGGGTTAGGTAATACAGGAAAAGCATATTTTCATGTTTTTTTTTTTTTGACTGTTTTAACCCAAGATTGGATGTGTCCATAACTATAACCATGTATTTTCTGACACCTTACCATAGAACTTTTCTAAATGTGAAACAGCAACAGAAATCAAGTAAAACAACAGTATGTTTTTAAGAATGGAGTCACTTTATAACGCCAGTGGTTAGGTATGAAGCCTGAACAAGTTTACAGTGTTTATACAGGTTAGTAAACAGTTCATCCATCCGTCCATTCATCCGTCCATCTCAGGCTCAGGGGGAGAGAGTTCCAGAATTTGGGGGCCACAGCATCAAATGCTCTGCCTCCTTTAGTTTTCAGCCTGCAGCTGCACAACTAGTTGGCTTTAAACACTAGACCTCAGGGACCTGCTGGGGGTGTAAGGATGTAAAAGATCACTGATGTATGCTGGTGCTTGTCCATGTAAGGCCAGATAAACCAGAACCAGGATCTTTTAAATGAACTCTGATTCATGGGCAGCCAGTGAAGCTGATAGAGTAGCGAGGTGATGTGGGTGTATTTGGAGGACTTAGTTGGAAGTCTATCACAAGCATTTGACATCACCTGTAACCAAGCTAATGAAGTTTTGTTAAGACAGGTGAGGAGCGAGCTGCAATAGTCCAGATGAGAAAAAATGAAAGCATAAAAAATTTCAGTTTAGAGCTTGACACAGTGGAACTCAACCTAGCATTATTCCTGAGCTGATAGAAGGAAGGGTGAACCAGACAATGAGGATAAAACCCAGGGAGGTCTGGTTCTGCCTCAAAGTCTCCTTCAAAATGGACATGACCAGTTTAACTTTAAAGAAAGGTGATTAGAAGGCATCCAATCAGATGCCTGAATCACCTCAGCTAAGTTGCCCGTGGATGGTTGAATTTTACCTCTAAGGCTTGGTCAGGTCACCCTACAAGAAAAATCACATTTAAGTAATTCATATCTGGAAAATTCTTCTTTTGGTCATAATCCAAATCGTATGACCTTAGGTGATGATTGTGTCATATCAGTAAATTAAGAGCTTTGGCTTTTGGCTCAACTCCTTCTTCACCACAACAGATCAGAGTAGCACCCACGTAAAACTCTGACCCACCAATCCAACTTTTGCTCCATTCTCATCACTCTCTGTCAAAAAGACAACATGATGCAACTCCTCGGCTTGAGGCAGAGATTCACTCCTAACCAGATGGGAGCATTTCACCGTTTTACAGTTCAGAACCGTGTCCTCAGATTTGAAGAAGCAAACTTTGGGAAATCATAGACACACATTAACATGTCTATGTGCAGCAGGGGTTGTGTTTTGTTCTGTCTTTGATATGAGCAGGAAAATAAAAATACACACATTGTCACAAGTGAAAAGAACTATCAGGATCTGGTAATATCCTGCTATATAACATTAACAGTATCTGTATTTTTATTTAAATTACATTTAATACCCATGAATTTGACGTTTATGACTCCTTTAAATGGCCGTCCAACAAGCAAATCCAAAACATAAAGGTTATGGAGAATTTATATCCTCCTGTTCTGTTTGTACACTTCCTAAACACTTGTTCCGCTCAGATAATAACTTATTTTGTGATGTATTGTCTTGTTACTGAACCAGTAGAATAATGTCTATTAGTATCCATGTATGTATGGGTCCCCTAAACTGTCTTTTATTTCAATCCATGACATCTGAAAAAAATAACAACTCATGAATCAACTATCCTTATGTGTGTATTTTAAGTACACAGCAGTGATACTGTATTCTTAAATCTGATAAAATATCAAAATCATATTGTGCCACATTTAGAGGAACATGTAATTTGCAGCAAGGACATCCTGGGTTCAACTTTTGGCGAGGGTCCTTCTATGTAGAGTTTGCATGTGTGGGTTTTCTCCAGGTACTTCAATTATCTCGTTAGCTGCTCTAAATTGGCCCTAGCTGTGTGTGTTCATGCGTGTTAATGAACTGGTGACATGTCCAGGGTGTCCTCTATGCCCCACTAGAGAAAGGCTCCAGTTCCTCATGATCCCGAACAGACCCAAGAAGGTTTAGATAATGTATGGAAATCACATCAACAGACTACGTTTTTGTGCTGTTGCTGCTTTGGATCAGAATCTCCTTCCACATCCAGTCACGTGCTACTGGGAAACCACCACAAATTAAAATGAAAGACATAAAAAATACATGTATCTCGTGTTTAACAGTAGAGTTTATGCTCTTTCGTGTTTTTCTTACACACATTACATGCTCACATACAAGCTTACACACACATAAACGCACATATACAAACATACAAATGCACAGAAAGTGCTACCAAGACGTTTCTGCCAAACTGTGGTCAGTGGAAAGAAAAAAACTAGGGGGGTTGGTCTAATTTTGGATACAGCAAGTCAAACAACATCATATCTAAACCAGAACATTCAGGGTTTCCAGGAATTTCAGAGTTCATGACAAGGTTTTTGAGATGGCATCTAAACCTCACAGCGCTTTTAACACTTGAACTGTATTACAGATGTAGAAGATTTGTATCTGTTTCAGTGATAAGATGTATAAAATACAAATGTATTTGTTGGATTTTGTGCAGTACATACATAACTGGTGTGAGAATGTGTTATCCCAGCAGCAGCCAGATATTTACCCTCCCTGCCCCTTGTACAGTGTGCTCTTTCACTGGCTCTCTTTGAAGAGTGTTACATAAACAGGCAACTCTGGCATGAACCAACCTGACCTAGTCCTGACCACCCCAGAGGCCAGGGTTCGAGAGGGAACGGGAGTGTTTCAGTGTGTAGGAAGGATGGTTTTTGGGACAGTGTTTGAATTTGTGACAAATCATGAAGAAACTACTGTTTACTGGAGGAAACGAACAGGGACTGAATAGATGTCAGCGTAACGTGCCACCTGGAGGGCCCTCAACAAACAAGTCAAATAAACACCTGCAGCCAAAGTGTTTCCATTTTTTAAATCTCCTTTGTTTCCTTTTTGTTTTGAGTGGTGTAGCATTTCTCACTGCCTTCTGCAGAGCTGTGTATGTAATGAGGCCCAGCTTGTAATTGGGCCAGTTGTGTTATTTTAGGGTAGAAGCACAAAGTAATTACCCACTCTCTGCTGTACATTACTCTCAGTATGAGCAAAACAGAAAAGGAAGAAGGGAAACAGATTTTAAAAGATTTTAATTTCATAATAAAACTGTTTCTGAGAGAAAAGTGGACTCCTGTGTTGCCCCTTTGACCTCTCGTCCCTCTGGTTTGCATTCAGATGGGAGGTTACGATCCACTCAGACACTGTGGGGTTTTGCAACACCTTTCCTTCTTGACTTCTGCATCCTGCTGATGAACTTTCAAAAACCAGCATGACCAAGTGACACACTTGAGCTTTAAATAACAGAAAAGAGGAAAGCTTGAAATGCAACTCTTAACATTAGATTGATTCAGCATATTGAAAGCATTACACAGTGGAAAGGCCACCATGTACTCAATCAGATCATGACTAAGATAAAGTGTTGGTTGCTACAGTGAAAACAAGTGTGGAAAGTTAAAGAGTTTAAGGGTCTAACTGGACTGTCAGAATACAGTGGAAGGAAATCAGTTCAAATACAAATCTGTTAACTTTTTTTTGTTGTGCCTAAAAACTTATTAGAAATAAGAAAAATGTTGCAGTTTGTTCACCAAGTACACTGTGACTGTTATTTTTGTTCTGTTGCTCTCAGAACTTCCCAGAAATGTTCAGATTTGTAAAAATCAAAAGCCCAGCATTCCAGTGAGAATACATATGGACCAGCTCGTCTCGTGCTTTAATATAAGATCCTCTTGTGTTGAGAAATGATTGAGATCTTGAAAGTATTTCAAGAGTAAGGCCAAATTTAGAAGAAAAAAAACAACAACATGAAAGCTGCTGTCTGGAGTATTTTTCTATGTATCAAAGTTGTAAAAAAGTTTTAATTGATAGTTATTTCTGAACTATGATATATGGGTAGGGCTCCACAACATTTGTTATTCTTCTAAAGTCCCTCCCTCCTCCCATAGGTCCTTATTCACACTGACAGTTAAATTTTTAAGCCAATAGAATTTGTGTTTTTGCATTGTTGGCTGGAAATCAACATGCACTCTCATTGCTCAAATTTGTAAAGGTGGGTCCGTGCACAAGACACTCCATGTCTTCCTGTTTACAGTCGCCATATTGGAATAGTGCGGCCGGTCATGAAGAAGTCTGAGCAAACTTCTGCTAAAAAGTTAGCCATCCCCCAGTTACTGACGCTACATCAACTTCAGAAAGAAAAACAAAGTAAAGTCAGGCAATACATTAGAGACCGGAGTGACGATTGTGCACAGTTGTGGAGGTGGGGTTAGAGGGAGCAGGAGGGGGAGAAAGTATGTTTTGGGAGGGACCTTGATACGTTGGATTAAAAATATTATTTCTTGCTCAAATGCTCCGGACTGTATCTTTAAGCACAAACTTACACAATATTGCAAGAGCTTGTGTGATCAGTTACTGCTCAGGGTATATGTTGTGAGTGACTCTCAGCTGCCAGATTTGAGCTCAATGGCTGTAAAATTGACTGAGTTTTAGCCATTTCTTTGTTTTCCAATATTGCTGCAACAACCATCTTAAATTTGGTTGGCTTCAAAATTGATCAGTTGAAGATGAATATCCAATGAATTCTGTCTAAGAGTTTCATTAACATCCATCCATTTGTTTATGAGACACACACACACAGTTAGGGTCTTGTTTGCACACTGGTGTGAGAAATTCGACACTTTTTCTGTAACAACATTTAAATCCACATGTGGGTCATATTTCTCATTTTGAACACGTTTTATTTAGACTAAGAATTATGTAAATTTGTTTTGATATTCTAAAAATTATGTAACCAATCTGTGCAACTACTGCAAAAGAAGAAAAGAGATTTTTGGGAAGTTCTCTTTTGTTATACATTTTCATAAAGTTTATGACTAAATCACATAAAAACCTTGTAAAGTGAATAAAATCACATGTTCTGTCTGCTAAAGCTTTGATAGCTGTTAGAAAATCCACAGTAAAGAGTAGGGCTGTAAACACTGAGTGACAGTGGGTCTTCTGTTGTATGAAAATGTTACTACTGGATGTAAATACTCCCTAACAGTGTGTGTTGTTCTGTATGTTACTGTAGCAAAATTACAAATGAAGCATGAGAGGCAGTGAGGTAATGATATATAATTTAAAGATTTCCTGTCCCACTGGTGACATCATTACAGATCTCAGAGATGTAAACATAAAACACATTTCTAGCATCCTAATGAGTTGGAGTGTTAAAGACACAAATCCTCCATCCGATGAGATTAAACTCAGCAAAACATGGTTGCAGAGATGTGAGAACACCTTCCTCAGTCTCACAAAGAGTAAAAATCCTGAGTGGATTTATTCTGAACTTTATTTTCTACTTAGAAAAAAATTTGGTATATAGAATTTTTTGAAATTTCCTAAAAATCTTTGTTGCCTTTGGGGGCGCTGTCCAAATGGCAGCTCACTGCTCCGGTGTCAAAAACAATGAAATAATTTCCGCAAGAGAATAATAACTGATCAAATATTATTATATTTAAAGTGTTTGCATTATTTTATGTGGTTCAAATTCAACATTAAAATTTCCTTCACAAACCTAAAGTAAAGCCTGCTTATATTTTAAATGATTAATTTTAACAATGTGTTACTTTATAACACATTCTCATTTCCTTAGCATTCCTTGTTTCCTTGTTCTCATCATCTTTTGGGTTTGGGTACAAAAGTTTGGTTAACCTGCAGTCTGAGTGACACACATGAAGCCATTTATCGGAACTGAAAGGAGGGAGGACCGCATCTGCTGCTTCGATTTGTCTGTTTTTCTTCCACTTCTTCCTCATTCTGAACTTGACTCACTTCATGACTAAGGGACAGTTTGTTACAACATCAAAACCTGATGCTGTGGCCTTCACATCACCGTTTCAGTGGAAAATAAATTAGAGAAATTCACTCAGCACTTTTTGTCGTAGCCGACTCTCGCAGGAGAGTGATCGGTCACGTTACCAGAACCAGAACAGGAAAAGAAAAACGCGTGAACTAATGGAAAGAATTACCAAGCATTAAGAACGTGACAAGTAAAAGGCAGCAAGAGGACAGGTCAGTAGACTCACTATAAATATGCAAACAGGAAGATCTGAAAACTGGACTCAGCTGGCTCAGGTCTAATGTGTTTTTTTTTAATTTTCTGTTCTTTTCTTCACATTATACACCAACATCTCTTGTGTTGTTTGTGACACGTAGCCTACATACTGAAAATCATTACACAGATTTGTGCTGATGCAAACTTTGTGGTGCAAAAATAAACAAACAGGGACGTAAACATCAGTATCTGGCTGCACATCAGCCAGAAAATCCAACATAGCACCCACAAATGAGACGAACTAGTATGCAAATAACGCTACTATGATATTACAGTTTCCAGTCTATTTGAAGCTACTGCAGTGCCAAAAGCTTCATCACTCATCAGTCTTGTGACAATTAAAACTGTGTATTTGATGTTGTAAAAAAAGAAGTATCTGCCCCTTTACAATATGTTTCTGTTCTGGATTATTTTCGTCACACTTTAATGTTTTAGATCAGCAGACAAATGTATAACCTAAAAACAACATGCAGTTTTCAAATGAAAATCTCATTAAGTGTTACAAATCACCCTGGAAAAATCGGATCAACCCTTTCCTCTTATAAAGAATTCATTGTGATTGACCACATTATTTAGAAACCTGAGTTCATTTTCACTAGTCACACTCAGACCTGTAAACCTGAGAAACCATTTTAATGGAAACTGTCTGAAAAAATCAACAACACAAAGCTAAACGATCTCAAAAAGCTGTTCTAAAGAAACAAAATAAAAGAAGAACCAAGGACGATCTCTAAAGCCCGTCAGGCCTCACTGACGAGGCTAACATGGCATCCATAAAATGATTTAAGGCCAAAACATCTGCTGAACAAAACTGACTCTGTTTCAGAAAACCCTCATCGTACCAACAGTCAGACACGGTGGTGGTAGTGTGATGGTCTGGGGCTGCTTTGCTGCTTCAGGACCTGGATGACTTGTTGTAGTTGATGGATCCATGAATTCTGCTCTCTACCAGAAAATCCAGAAGGACATGGTCCAAACATCAATTTAGTCTTTAAACTCAAGTGCACTTGGGTATGCAGCAGAAAGTACACTAAGTCAACCTCTGAATGGCTCAAAAACCCTAAAATGGTGGTTTTGAAGTGTCCTTGTCAACGTTTGGACATCAGTCATATTACAGTAAGATGTTTTAGCATGACTTTAAACCATTTATGCTGAAAACCCTCTGGTGTGGCTGAATTAAAACAAATCTGAAAAGAAGTGTTCCAAAATTCCTCAACAGCGATGGGAGGCTCAATATTTTTAAAAGCTTGATTATTGTTGTTGCCACTTAAGTGTTACAACCAGTTATTAAATTACTATTTTCACATAGGCCCAGGTCAGTTTGCATAGTTTGTCCCCTTAAATGAATGAAGTCATCATTTGAAAACTGCACTTTGCCAGGTTTTCTTTGTCTGCTCTGACATTTGTTTGCAGAGCTGTAAGATTTAAGTGTGACGAAAAGCAACAACAGAAGGATTCTGTTATCCTTTTTCATTGCACTGTATGTTTAATGTTCACTTGTGAGCCAAATACCAAAAAAGCTCCATTATAATAATAAAATAAAGTTCTTTTAAACAAGACTAAATATGTCACAGGACCAGATTTTTTTAATATAAATAACAATAACATTTCTGAAACTAACAAAATCAAAAACACAAATAAATCTAAACTCTATTACTGAACTTTAATAATAATAACAATAATAATCAACAATCAACCCAAGCACATTTAGTACCATATATATATATTTTTTGTACATCGGACAAGTGTTGAGACTTTAAGACAGTTTTTAGATGCAGGCTCACAAAGTTTCTCCACAGCAAGAAAGAAGAGAGTTTATGAGGAAGGCCTTCTTTCAGTTCCCTCAAATAAACAGGGTCTTTATACTGTGTGTGTATGTGTGTGTGTGTGCACGCACAAGTCGGTCTCTGAGAGGTTATTAGGATGGGTGTGGGTGAATAGGGATGACTGTGGTTTTTAAAGGAATTTCAGGCTGCGCCTAGTCACAAGTAAATCTGAATGTGCATATATCTCTGAGAGGCAAAGACAGATAAAAGGCAGAAAGCAGGAGCCAGAGGAGGAGAGAAAGAAAGTCGGAGGGAGATGAGCTGTGATTCATGGTTCCTCCTCAACCGAAGCCTCAGCCGTTGTTGATGTTGCAAGGCCCCTGTCACAGCCGTGTGGGGATGACGGAGGATGGAAGTGGCACTCGGCTCCAGATTCAACCAGACAGACCTGGTTCCAAGCTGCGACCTCATGACTGCACTGCAGAAAGTCATGTAAACAGACAAGTTGTTTTAGGGAGCCCTGATCCTCTAAATGGGCCATAATGAGGGGGTCAAAATGTTTTACTAGCAGGCTCCAGGCACGAACGCCTCACAGGCTTCATTACTTTGAGGACCTCATCTCACTCTGCTGCTCACTCGCTGTCATTCACTCTGCTTTTTCTCTCCCAGGCTTTTAAATACGTTAATTATGTCAGGACACATGATCTGGTCTCTCTGACCTCAGCTGGAAAACATATAAACATAGATGTACTGTAGTTGTTCTGAGGGAAAAACTTTAATATATAGACACCGCTTTAGGGTAGAAAAAAATCCATTTAGTCTGTCTATAAATACGAGCATCACTGAGCATAAACAAAGTCCAAAAAATGATTAAAAACACATGGATGCTCAGAATATCCCAGCAGTTACTTTCAAGTGACAGGTGAAGGTGAGAAAGAAGAAGAAAAAGAAAGTGATGGACCAGAAAAATGTGGAGCAATAACTTCAGTCCCATTCTTTGAAGAGAATCCACAATCTTTCAGGAGAATTCCAGATAAGAATAACACAAAGATTTTTAAAAATGACAATGCTGAGCAGCAAAGTTCAACTGAGTGCATGTAGAGTGTGCTCAAGTGCACGAGCGTTTAACACTGGGAGACACGCAGAGTCAAGAAGTCTCCACTTTAATCCCTGCGAGAGTCGAGAGCAGCAAAGAGGGTCTCACGCCAAGTTCCCCAATGGAGGACGTCTGAGTTTAACAGCACGGGAAACAGAAGATGCAGACAGGAAATGCTCACAGACGGAGAGAATGCAAAGTGTGTTTAGAAGAGACAGAACTCTGTGTGGCAATAAGCAAGTCACGGGTCAATGACACGACTGATGAGAGGTTACATAGAGCGTCTGGGATGAGGACAAGACACCGAAATCCAAAAGCTTGTTGCCACTTGTTTGGCTGAGTTAGTTAAAATGATATATAGTGCAAATGGATTCATTTTAAGAAATTGTGTGAACACCGTTGAAGTGAGAAAAAAAACACATAAAAGCTCTGACAATGCAATAACGCTGACTCAACTCAAAACAAAAAAAATGTGAAAATGAGAAAAAAAACTCCAGTTGGATGTTTTGTTTTTGATATTTTTCCAAAATTCTAAAAAAGAACAATATTAGTTAAATATTCAGAGTGAAACCAAGCGGTCATGCCAAGTCGGTGTGTCGTGATATTAGCACATGCCTCGGGAGAGATCGTGTCTGTGTGGGGGTACGCTTGGTCATCTCTCCAATAGCTGCCATTTATCCAAACAGAATTAGGCGTGAGGACGTCTGTCCGGTACCGAGGAATGACATCAGCCGTTTGGCAGAGGAGGTGTGGGAGCAGGTGCTATATGGGAACAAGGGAGGCACGGACACAAGAGGAGAGGGAAGGACAGAGGGAGGATAGAGGGAGGATGGAGGTGTGGGACAGCAGAGCGTTGGGTGGTGCAAAAGCCAAGATCTGAGTCCAAGTGAAGCTATTTATAGCTCTCCATCATGGGCCATTCCAGCAGGCCTGATCACCACCTGTGTTATCCCTCGATTTCCCCTCTGCTCATAATCAGCTCATATCCAGGAGGAGACAGAGGCACAAGTACCTCTGAATGATCAGTCAGTCTATTCTTAGGAAGGAGCTTCTAAATGTTTTAAAAATGTGACAAATCAAACATTTTTATGACTTCATATATTCCCAATCATCTGATCAAACAAGTTTAACTAGTGATAGAGAGACAACAAAGTACATCTACTGAAGTACTTATTTACAAATCTGAAGTAGAAAATTGTATTACTCCTTATGATTAACATTAATGACTCAGTAGTACATTGATTTTTCTTAGGTTGTATTTCTTTATTAACTTTGCTAATAATACATTAAGATTAAGTGTACTTATACGTACATTTTAAGTAAGTAAATATATAGCGCCTTTCATAAATATACACCACAAAGCTCTTTACAACATAAACAAAACAAAAAAATAAAATAAAACAAAGATTTGGGGGTACCAGCAAGGGATCTACACTGTACATTATGAGATTATGTGGGACATTGACTTGGGCAAAAAACTAAAATCTTGAGCAGAAGAATAAAGGGGCAAACTTTACTACAATATTTGGGCAAAACAATAAAAGGGGAAAAAATGAGAACAGGAGAAAAGGCTTGCTCATATGGCAGCGGGAGCTTAGCGACACACATAGCAACTGACTCTGTGGAACTAATGGAAACTAAATTGAGAAAAGTTTCAGATGAGTTCCAGACACAAGTGACATCTCTGCAACTATTTTGAGAGAAGATTTGTCTTGAGAGAACATTCAACCTGCAACTCAGAAACTTAAGAGCCCTGTGATTGTTTGGAGACATTCACAACCTACTCACAAACCCTGATTGTATATTGTGCGTAGCAACACAGACCCATGAGATACTGGTTTTAAAGTGCTGAGATTAGTCTTTATTTTAATCATGGTCTAAGAACTTTATGTCAAACTCGTTTAGAATGGGAAAAAGTAACATGAATTGAAGCCATTCAGATCCATGCACACCCACAAAAATCAAGACTAAATGTATGAATACAAATCAAAGACCTATAAACAGCATTTTTAATTTGTAAAAGCTACGAGGTTGCTCTTTGCTTGGCAACATTTATCATGTCAACATTCAAAATGTGTGCATTCATTTGTTGACAGCACTCAAAAGTTGGCCTCCTAACCAGAGAAATAAATCCACAACTCTCAAACTATTCTCATAAATCATGCTGTGATGTCGGTAATAGATAAACAAAATTACTGTAAATGGATCTGCAAACTAAACCTTATCCAGACCCTTTGCTACAGTAGGCTGAAGAGAAAATCCATTGTGATAAGGTGTAATGTCTCTGGGCCACGTGTTACAGTATAATAGTGTCTTTGTCTTCCACTTATCTGGCTGCAGCTCAGGCTGTGGAGCAGAGTGTTTCAACAGCTACTGTCTGTCAGACCTAAGGACACAATCTAGTTCTCTGTGTGAAGGCTTATTGTCAACCAGCCTGCATGGACAAAGTAATCATCTGAGCTGAGACAGATAAGTAGATTTTTACAAGCCCACACAGATGCCTTTATAGGAAGCCAGAGCTGGCAGAGGGTGGGCATTTTTCTTCCTCTTCGTGTGCTAAAAAGTGTTGTGGCACCAGCAGATTTGCAAACCTTGGGAAAAAAACACTTGAAAAAAGAGCATACAAGTGTAGTTTAAAATAATAACAAATAAGGACAAAATATTTTTTATAAAACACATGACCAGAACCTGCACAACTTGATACAAGCTTCAACTTCGGAAATGTCCTTGGCTTTTTGGTTGTTTTCACGGTGAATCCCAGAATCCACCCACACAGGCAAGCCCTGCAGAGACCTTCTGTTCTTCCACACAGGACACAAACGTTCACTGAACCCCCCCACACACACACACACACACACACATTGTACACTCTGAGAGACTGTCCCAAATAAACGAAAAAAAAACAAGGAATAATGATTCAATCTGACCAATCTGATCCTTCTTACTTCACTTTAATAACTATGTATTTGCCCTTTCATGGTTAAAGTTGTAAAATCTTGATGGGTTGACTTCCTGAATAATGTCCAACTTGGAAAACGTAATGACAGCTGAGAATAAAATTTAAAAACTGAATACAATTTGGAATTTAATTGCCTGGTTTAAAATTCAAATATAAAGCTGCATCTGCTAAAGATCGGCAGCCTTTTTTTCAGGGTCACACTCCATAGACAAGAATGAGTTAATTAGTTTGAATTGCACACATTGACACAGTTGGGTCTGTGTGTTTTATGAAGTCAGGAGAGAGTGGAGTACATATGGATGCCTCACATTATGGCACGTACCACTATAATGTGTGTGGTAATGGCCGTGAAACCACATGTCACTGTGGATAGAAGAGAGACTCCAGAACAGAACCACGGCTCAGAGCCAGGCCAGTCCTGCAATTCACCTTCAACCACACTCCACCTCTGCTTCGCTCTGTCTGTTTATGTCATCTCTATTTTTTCCCTTCCTCGTCTTTTGCTCTTACTTTCCAACTCCACTCATCTTCTAACACTTTTCAAATATCTGGTGCTACTTTCTTTCTGTCTTTCTCAGTTTTCCAGATTTGTGCTCTGACCCGAGGCTTACTGCTTCCAAAAGAATGTCCAGCGTGAGCCAAAACAATATTGTGGTTATTCTTTGAAAGAGTCTATTTTATGCCACTGTGTACCATTAAATCAAGGTTAACCCAATGACAATCCCAGGAGCTCAACCTCGGCTGAGACTTTTTGACTGTATTATGTATCAGATCAGTTTTGCTTCAGTGAAAAGCCTCTTTAAGTGTGCTAACACTGCCGTTTAATGGCCTGCTTTTTATCTTGCTCCCATATGAAAGCAGCCTTTTAAGGCACACTCCACTGACAAAACAACTTGGCTCGGATTCAATCAACATGCTGGTTTGATTTGAATAGCTTCATGCTATATTGGAAATGATCTTTTACCACAACATTTCTATAATAGTTTCACCATTTCCTTTGGAGTGACAGGGGCAGAGCTGCGTGTGCCACATCTTAGCCACCGTTAAACAAGAGTGTTTCTCAAAATGACTTCAAAACATGGAGGTAGTTTTTGTAATGCTGTGTCCCAGGGGAAGTGGGAAGGAGGAGTGGACGTACAAAGTCCATCAAGGCTGCTGAAAGTGGACTTAGTGAGAAGACTCAAAAAGATGTCGTGCCAGCATGTACAAAGGCAAGCAAATAAAACCAAACTTACACTTAGATTACTGACTAGTACTGCCTCTATATTGTGGGGTAATAAAGTGCTTCAGAAAACACACAGGAGGAAATGATAGGGATGTAACCATGTGTGTTCCCCAGTGAGCGTTTTGGGTTGAAAAGATGTCAGAATGACAGCCAATCCCTGCCTGGTCCCCCTCTGAAGACAGAAGCTGGCTGATGTCCGGTCGTTTGTCCTGACACGAGCTGTTGGAGAACTGTATAGGATTTTTAACCAGTGTATAAAAGAATTCCCAAAACCAAATTTATGTAGGGTTGCAAATAAAAATTTCCAGTTTACTCTATCAAAAGCTTTTTCTGCATCTAGAGATAAAATATTAGTTTCAATGTTTTTACTGTTAGAGTAATCTATTAAACTAAGTAATCTACGTGAGTTTGTGGACGAGTGTCTTCCTTTGATGAAGCCCGTCTGATCAGGATGTATAATGAGGGGAGTCACCTTCTCTAATCTTCTAGCGAGGGCTTTACAGATGATTTTGAGATCAGCATTAATAAGTGATATGGGATGATAACTGGTAGGAAATACATGGTCTTTACCTGGTTTTAACAGGAGACTAATGTTGGCAGAGTTCATATTTGGTGGTAGTCTGCCATTTCCTTCTATTTCCTGTATCATTCTGAAGAAGATTGGAGCTAGAGTATCCCAGAATTCTTTATAGAATTCAGCTGGAAATCCATCTGGACCTGGAGCCTTCTTATTGGGCATGGTTTTAAGGGCCTCCTGGAGGTCAGCTGGAGTTAATGGTGAGTCCAGGGCCGTCGCTTGACCATCTGACAGTTTAGGAAGTACTATTCTGTCTAGAAACTGATTAATCTCATTATCTGATGGGTTAATCTGTGGAGAGTATAAGGTTTTATAAAAATCTCTGAAAGTGTTGTTTATACCTTCAGGATCATAAACTGTATTCCCAGTCACGTCTTTAACTGCAGATATAGTTGTTTTTTCTTTATTTTTTTTCAACTGGTTTGCTAGAAATCTACCTGATTTATTACTATGTTCAAAGTTTTCCATTCGAAGTCTTTGTGCTAAAAATTTAAATTTTTTATTAATAATTTCATTTAGTTCTAGCTTTGCTTTCCGTACTTTGCCCTGTATTTCTTCTTCCTGGGAAGTCTCTAAAGATTTAATGATTTCTTCTAAAGATCTGGTCAGATGGAAGTCTCTACCCATATCGCTCATGGGGAGAGTTGCTTCAATTAAAATGATGGTTTTACCAAGAATCAATTACCTATTTTCAATGATTCCAAATAAACCATCATCTGACTGGTTTAGATCTCTGGACTCGTCTATTTCTAAATTTCTTTGGAAGGATAAACCTCCACGTATTAGCCTGAAAACGCTACAGAAGACCAAAGATAGAGGAGGACTAGATGTACCTAATTTTTATCATTACTTCTTAGCCAACAGGCTACAATACATCTCAAGATGGATTAAGCAGGACCCACTAGATGAGTCCTGGTTAGACGTAGAACAGACAATATGCAACAATATAGAGATTTCAGATCTACCATTTATTAGCTCAAACATTAAACGAAATGCTTGCTTTAAAAGCCCTAACATCAGCTCTTCTCTGACAGCATGGTGGGAGTATCTGAAAATGACTGAGTCTTCACTGATTCCATGCAGGCGTACACCCATCTGGAACAATCCTGACATCCTACAAAACAACAATATGATCAACTTCTCAGACTGGAGGAGTAAAGGAATCATATACCTGGAACATATCTTTGAGGGAACTGACTTCATCCCATTTAACAGGATAGTCTCACAATATGGGGTTGACAGGAATAGATTTTTAGAATATCAGCAAATTAAATCTATAATAAAACATAAATTTAAGTTTAATAAAACAGAGCTACAAACACCATCAAGGGTATTAGATTTCCTTAATCTCAAATCTCCGAAGTTACTATCTAAAATATATAGGTTACTGTCTAAAGTAGATGATTCGATATCTCTTCCTATAGCTAAGTGGGAGGCAGACCTATCAGTCAGTTATGACCAAAACTTCTGGTCTCAGACATGTTTAAAATCTTTTAGAATGACTAGAAACCCCAGTTTACAATTAATCCAATATAAAATCCTACATAGAGTTCACTATACAGGTCAACGGATGTTCAGGATGGGTTATGCACCATCTGAAATTTGCACAAGCTGCACAGACAACACTCCTGACACCTATATTCATGCACTTTGGTTTTGTCCACCTGTGCAGAGATTTTGGTCCCGGATATGTGAAGATCTGTCAAAGTGTCTGAAATGTATTATTCCAGCTTTCCCTCCAGTTTGCTTACTGGGAGATTTAGATGATGTCATCACAGAGATTAATTCAGTTCACATGGTTCTAACTGCCCTATGCATCGCTAAGAAAACGATCCTCATAAACTGGAAAAACAAAAATAATCTCAGTTTGAACCAGTATAGGAATCTGTTGTTGGACTATATTAACCTTGAGACAACCTCTGCCTCCGCTCCAAAAAAGTCT
>SSNR01000049.1:197206-246750 GCA_006937965.1 Callopanchax toddi | reverse complement strand
TAAAAAAAAAAAAAAAAAAAAAAAAAAAAAGAATGACAGCCAATCTGTCCACAGACATCAAAGCCAACACTAGGCTACAACTGGTCTGAAAGTGACTTTTTTCATCCTCCCCTCTTTTAAGAGCCCAAAGCTAATAATAAGCTAACTGATGCTAGCTTTTGATTTCCAGTCATTGTTGGACTGCTATTCTTTGGATGTTTGTTATAATTTGCTACGGGACTATGGGGATGGTTCAGTCTGGAATCTATTAAGTCTTACATCATTCAGTGTGCATGGTTTACTATCAACATTTTACCAACTTGTTTACTTTTTTTATGCCTTAAATTTTAAATGTATGTTTTCATCTGCCAGTTGATTTATTATTACTTCTTCCTGTTATTGATTTTGCCTCTTGTTTCAGCTCTCAGCTAAATAAAGCGATTGTGTCTTTTGACTCACTGATGTTGTAACTAAATTACAGGTGATTGACAAACCCAGTAAAAAACAGTTCCTAAACATTCACACCACTAATTGTTTCAGTCAGTGCTGAAGTTCCATTTAGTCTTTTCTGGGATTTTTGCATGATTCCCAGACTTTTGTGTTTTACAAACATTTAGCTATTGGTGCGGTATATAAATTAGATTATAATGACCAAATGTCTCGGGTTAAGTTTGGTGTAGATATGCAGAGCTGAACGAGGCCTACAGCTAGACTCAACATTGAAACTGTATCTGTCGCTCACTGGGTTCTAACTGCTGCTCTAATCAGATGTATGTTTTTTTGTGGCATGTTTCATTTTGGTTTTGTTGTAGCTGGAGCTGATAGCTAAAGGGTTCAAGATGCATACCTGTTACTGTAAGTAAAATAACTGCATTAATTAGAATCATTAATCAGCAGTTTGTGTCAAACATGGATGGGTTATCCACCCTTGGGTGGGCTATGGCTCCTGCTTCTCCACCTTCTGCCTCTGTGGTTTACCTCTCTGGAAACTCTGGTTCTGTCTCTGGCACAAAAATTGCAACCAGATGTAAGACGTTGGCATAAGTGAAAGTGAGCCACGGAAAAAACTTTTTCAAAAGGGTTAGGTGCTCCGTTCAGTAGCTTTCAACTCCTTTTTGTTTAACATTGAGAAACTCAAAAACCTAAAGATGCTTACAGTTTTGCATTACACACACACAGAGACACACACACATCCACATGCAGAAGCACACACCACTTATCTAGAGATCATCTACAGAGAGATGTTATTATAGGTTCCTCCCAGACATGATGTCAGTCAGCTCATAAGAGGTGTCTTTAAACCTGACACGCGCTGACTTGTGACTTACAACTTTTTCAATACGTTTATGTTTAATGTCTACCATAGATTATGTGAATCAATGTGGAGTTTTGAATCAGGTTCATTGTTTGCTGTTTTTTGATAGACATCAGAATGACTGTATTTGAGATTTTAGGTTTTTTATTTTTTTGGACTAAGAGTAAGGACATCATCTCCGGGAGCAGAGCGTCCTCAAAAAGAGGCACTGGAGCTGGATAATTATGGGTTATGTTTGTCTGTGTGTGTGTGTGTGTGTGTGTGTGTGTGTGTGTGTGTGTGTGTGTGTGTGTGTGTGTGTGTGTGTGTGTGTGTGTGTGTGTGTGTGTGTGTGTGTGTGTGTGTGTATGTGTGTGTGTTTTGGGGTTTAGAGGACTAAGGGGAAAAGAGAGAGAGGAAAAAAAATGATGTTGTAATTTTTTACAGTGAATTCCAGCTTGATAACCAGAACCAGCTGGCTTTTGTCTCTTAAACACACACACAAATAGAACTATCAGCGCGTTAGATAAACAGTTATTGCAGAAAATCTGACATTGAGAGGTGGAAGAAGAGCAACTCACTGCCCTGTGGGTGCAAAGCAACATGAATGTTCTCCTATTCAAGCTGACTTCACATTTATAAGAAATACATTTTAATTTACTGAATTTAGACTCTAAAGAAACAATCTTTGCTGCATAAATAGGTCCAAAAAAGTTAATGTATCAAATGCTTAATTTTCTTTTTTACATGTTCTTTTTAATCAGTGGAAAATTTCAAATAAATGTTATACTCCTTTCCTGGTTTTGCTGAAAGTTTCCCACTGCTCCCCTGTGCTTGCTCAGGATAGGGGGTGCACTAAAGTGAAGAGTCACTGCAATCTGCTTGTTTTCAATTAAGGCAATATTTTTACTGATTAGTATTTTTAAATCTACTGAAATTTCTTCTATCACAATTTGATAGAATAGAATGAATATACGTATTTAACTTTGAGTCCTGACCTGTTTTGCTATAAATTGGACTTAACTTTCTGTTGGAAATTCACACTATAAATAAAATGGTAAATGTCCTACTTGTACAGCACTTTCTAAGTCCTAGGACTCACAAAGCACTTTACACAACATTCAGTCATTCACCAACTCACACACACATTCACATACTGATGGCAGTGAGCTACATTGTAGCCACAGCTGCCCTGGGGCAGACTGTAAGAGGCTGGGGTCACCACACACAATCTTGCACCACTGGGTCCTCCTGACCACCACCACACAACGACAAAGTAACCCAACTGGAGCTGGCCACTCTACCAACTGAGCTGCATGCCACCCCACATGAAAATGAAGAGAGTTTAAGCTAAAAATTTGCACAAATAGGTTTCACTTGTTAAAACTAATCCATTTGTTGATATTTATATATTAATATCTGTTTGTGGAAAACATTGCAATTTAAATGATGACATCAGTTCCACTTTTATCTTCAGAAGTTTTACCACTCCTATTCTCAAAAACTGAGTGTAAACTGTCATCTGGGCGATAAGAATCAATACTCAACGATGATTTATATCATAGAAATTAAATACAAATGAGATTTGTGTATGCAGTCAATAAACATTGAGGATAACCCCTGAGGTTAGCTCCCACAGTCTTTATCAGTATTATAGTTTTTCCAGCCCTCTGCACTTCAACCTCCAACATGCACAGAGACAGCTTGGCAGTTGACATCTCTACTAAGCTGCCTCCTTGACCCTAGTTGCCCCAGGCAACCCCTTGCTGTTGCAGTATTTAAAAAGATGTGAGGTGCACAGACTCCAACCAGGGTAACTCTGGTAGTGCAAACAGATTAAAGTCTGATACTGCCAGAATGGGAGCCCTTAAGGCGACACACAGAAGAGCAATTGTGAATGCATGTGTGCTTATGTGTGTGTGTTTTTGTAAGCAGATGTTGCTGCACATCCACGAGTGTGCACTTCAATCTTAGAACTCCGACGTGTACAGTCCTTAAGTTTGAATATAGGGAAATGCTGTGCAAGGCCATACCGAGGCAATGAAAAGAACCATTTCTCTCTACCTACAGATCAATGGGTTCCCATTCAATTAGAAAGTCTGAAACCATTAGCACCCGGCTAATGACTCCATTCTAGGAAGCTGGGAAGTGTTGGCCTCAGGGTAGGATGGTGGCGGGTGGGAGAGCCAGAACGAGCATCAAGACTGGGTAGGAGATTTCTTTAACAGCATGCATTATGAGTGCATCACACTTCTTTAGTGCCTTTCTGAACAAGTGGTACACTTTGCTGATTGCATACTGCAGCAGGGTGTTGACTATTTTGTCCATTTGGGTTAGTTTCAGCAAATGCAAAAGTTCCACTTCTGTTTCTATAGATTTTTTGTTGTTGTGTTTTTATCATGAATCATTTGTAATAAGTCCTATTTTAAACCTAGTTTATAAATCTATTCTTGAACAATCCAACTTTATGTTACTGGGAAAGAAAGAAAGAAAGAAAGAAAGAAAGAAAGAAAGAAAGAAAGAAAGAAAGAAAGAAAGAAAGAAAGAAAGAAAGAAAGAAAGAAAGAAAGAAAGAAAGAAAGAAAGAAAGAAAGAAAGAGAACAAAGCAGACAGCAGTACACAGAAAACAGGCAGGCAGCCAGGCAGACAGAAAAACGGCTGCATACAGGAGGGTTTTACAGGTAGGAACCATGTGGCTACAGGCAAAGGTAGGACGCCATGGTCAGAGTCCATATCCTGTGTCTTAATGATGTGTGTTGCGGCCTCGGGGGAATGGTAGCTTTATTGGGGAGGCAGTCTGCCTCTGGTAAACACATGCTGGAGCTCAGTGAAAAAGACTGCTGGCAAGGAATTAGGTCATTTGCGATAAGCACAAGAGCAGCACGGCCTTGAAACCATGTTGGCTGTAGGCGTGTGTTGAAACTTTCTTCTATTAAACATTTGTTTAGTTTGACATTAGTTTATCTCAACAGTTTGTTAACTGATGCATGACTGAAATTAATTCTCTGGGTGTTTATTACAGTGTCACTGAAATCCCATTAGGTTCTGAGCTACTTCTTCATAGAAAGGGAAGAAAAGTCCTAAGAGATTAAGACCACAGTCACTCACAGTGTTGATATAATAATATTACTCTTTACAACAGCATTTGTATGCAGCAAATGAGCCATGACTGCAGCCACATGAGGTAAGAAGTTGGCCTGGTGCAGAGGTTGCTAAGGTTAAACGGAAAAGCAGATTTGTCATCACTCCAAACAAAAAACATTCATTGTGACTCCATTCACTGTGTTAAGGATCATGATCACTTCTACAGATTGTAAAAGTACTCATCCTCCTTTAAAGCAGTGTTTCACGGAGGGTGTGCAGAGAAAAGAACTAACTTCAAATTATTTCTTGTTTGACTGCTTTGCCTGGCTGTTCTTGTACAATAATTTCTCTCATTCACCGCTCGGCTAGTTGGGTCTGCTCTACTTTTCTCCTGGGACTACCAATAACGTGGTGTTGTAAGAGTTCAAGCGGGACAGTAGAGGGAGGTGGGGGTTGTGGGTGAGTTAGAGGGGGAGATATGGGGGGGGGGTAGGTGTGGATGTGATGGTGAATGGAGGGGAGGGTGCATGGCTCTCTTCCTAAGAAGTGCTCACTTGGACAGTGGTAGGAATTTTCTGCGGTTTATCCAAGAGCCGCTCCATCTGTATAAACTGATGGCTGCCAAAGTGTAGCTTCTCTCTCTCTCTCTCTCTCTCTCTCTCTCTCTCTCTCCCTCCACACACATTCAAAGACACACAAACCAATAGCTGCCAGAATGTCGACTCCCTCTGTCAAAGGAGAGAAGGAGAAACTTAACTCCCTCGTTGCTCACTAAAATAAAATAAAATTGAGACGTCTTAGATTATTGTTGTTTTTTTTACTCCTTTCTGATTTATATCCCATTCTTGCAAGTTAGTGATGGGGCTGAGATTCTTGGCCAGTTTGACACTTAAATGCACTGAGTAGAAATTATTCACAATCCATTGAGAAGGTGAGTCTCGTGGCTGTCCAGAGTACTTTAAAGAATTGTTTTTACTGAGCTGCTCTAATGACAGTGGTTTGGAGACAGAAGTTATGTAAGTGTGAGCTGCAATCACACTCCATGCCATTTAGACGTGACTCAGTTGGCTCAATGCCTGTTTGTGTGTGTGTGCGTGTGTGTGTGTGCGTGTGTGTGTGCGTGTGCGTGCGTGTGTGCGTGTGTGCGTGTGTGTGTGTGTGTGTGTATGTGTGTGTGTGTGTACAGATAGCAAGAGGCTGAGTGTGTGTTAGGAGAAGAACAAAAAAACTGGACAAAAAAGATAAAATACAGAAGTAAAACATTTGAAGAAAAACATTTTTTTGACTTCTAATAAAAATAATGAAGATTGACATTTATGAGCTACAAATGCTTTTTTTCATCTTTGTTTGGATTAAGTAATAGTGTGAGAAGAAGTGAGGAGTGTTTAAGTGTTTATCGGAGAATCTGTGACAAACAACTTCCCAGTGGGACATTCTTTAGACTGGCATCTTTCCCCTGGATATGAAACCTGTGTGATTATCTTTCTGAATTTCAAAAATAAACCTATGAGCAACAACTTACACTCTACAGCGCCTCCTTTCGTGGCTAATTCTGTATTTCTGAAACCTTCTTTTAGGGTTGCTCATGTCTCTTTAAAACTTTGCTCTTCTTTTTGCCAAGGGGGGCAGGGTTTTGTACTCTGACTCACTGGGCTGTCCCTGGCACGGACAGGCACATGCACATAAAGGCAGGCACACACGCTCACACTCACACACACTTAAAGCTCTTCATGTTTATGAGTGGAGCTGGCTTTATGCCCAGCTTTAGGGCTGAATGGCCCCAACACTGAACTGCTTAACCCTTCAGTACCTCACACTGTTCAGTTTTAACCCCAAACAGAGTCATCTACAGTACGTTAACACATGGTAGTTGTTTTCAAGTCTTAGTCAGCCATTTATACAAAAATCTACAAGTACACATTGTAGAGAATAACACTCAAACAGCTATTTACTGACAATTTGGGGAAACCTGCTTCTTTAACATTTACTGCACTTGGCTTTGTAACTCTTGAGATGGTCTCCTTCAGTGCTGCTGAATACAAGAATGACTGAGGTTGTTATTGTTGAGGTTTTTGTGTTTAAAATTTGTTAAATTACTACAACAATTTGTTCATTTTCCTGTTGTTGATGGTTATTGAAAAATCCATTATTTTTCTCTCTCCCAGAGACTTTTCTCTTCTATTAAGATTTCTTTCTCTAGTGTTTAGTAACTTGGATGCTAAAGTTGGATTCTGATTCTTAGCTTTTGATTTTATAGTTGAGAAAGAAATTAAAATTTTCTGTTGCCATTCCAAGAATATAGCTTCCATATGGTTCTTCAACAAAAACTAAACTTTCAGTTTGACAACTAAACTCTGTGTATCTAAACTTTGGACGTTTAATAAATCTGACACCACCTGATCAACTTCAGTATCTACCAAGGTTCTGCATCCCTGGTTGGAGGCAGATACGATACATGTCTCAGTAATGATCTGATTTATCTTTACAAAAATATATTTGATGATTCAACCCTAAATCACAATACAATTGGATTCAATATGATATGCAATGCAAAACAATACAAAAAAAAAAAAACAGATGAAAGAGTACGTCCATAATTAGATTTTTTTTGTACTTCCTGTACTTACCTAAAGTGGCCACTCACAAACAGGTCTGCTTTAAAATTACAAAATACTTTCATAAAACAAGACTTACAATTATTAAAATAACAGGCAAAGAAAGGCAAAAAGCAAAAATCAAAACCCTTGTCAGGCAGTAGATGTGTTAAACACTCTTTCAGTAATTTAACAAGTACCTTTTTAAATCAAAATACTTAAAAAGAATTACACTTTTCTATTCTGGAATAATAGTCGATCCATATCATCAGAGAAAAGACGTCTTTAGAGTTTAGTCACTGTTCGTACCAGCGCTGCTGCAGTCCTCCTAAACAGTAGGTGTCACTAAAGTCAGGCATGTTATCAAACTCTCACCACAACTCTTTACACCAGCTCGATAGTGACCTATCTTCACAGTCTTACACATGTAAAGTCTCCTTTTCAGATCCGTACAGCTGTCCTCATCAGTACTGGACATTTGAACCATGATTTCATCAAGTTCTCCAGTAGAACAATCTCAACTGGTGAGGACATGTTTGAAACCTGTAATTACAGTCACACTCCTCCCCAGCCCTCAGATCAGACACAGCTCAGTAGAATGGAACATGACACAGAATGAATGGATGAAAGCGGGTTGTAAGGCCATCGAGAGATGGTGTTAAGTATGATGAGTGTAGTGACAGATGATTTGACCTTCTGTGCGCCTGTTGGTGGATCTCACTGTGAAAGATGTTGGAGTCCCGTCTCCTCTCTGCTCCCTGTCAGATAGATCCCCACGGTGCTATAGCTGCTCCAATAACCACATCAGCCTGAATGCAAGGCTGTTGCCCTCCCACCTTTACCAGGAGGTAACCTCTTGAGTAATCCCTTAAGGGTCCAGACTAATAATAGTATATGAATAAGCTCCGATTGAAATGACAGTGCAGCACAGAATTAAATGACAGTCGGATGTATTTTAAGCTTAAACATATGGGGTGACTTGTGTAGATGCATCGTAATGTTTTAAGTAAAAACTTTTCACATCACTTAAACATCCAGCAGTACAAAATACATACACACACATACACACACACGGTAGGCACACACACAGTAAGTATGGTTACTGAGGAGTGTTCTGTAATTCTAGTGTGTGTTAATGACTCTCCCAGGCACACTGGAGAGGACGGTAAAAACTCTGGCTATGATTTACTGTGGAGCAATGCAAGCTGGGACTCGACCCAGAGTTTCACTCTGTGGCACGCACACACTAATACACACACAGGTACAGCATGGTGTCATTTAAAAATGAAAGTAGGAAAAGGTTGCACACAAAAGTAGCACAAATGTTTCCAGTCTATTTAAAAAAACTGCATTTTATCCAGCAGATTACTAATTACACTAATTAACTCTTTATTATTATGAGTTGTTGCATTTGCATGTTCAGTATGTTTTATGACTAACCCTGTTGTATTGTGTTAGAAGAGAACACAGTAAAATATATTTCAGTCCTCTTTACACGGTCCATTGAGTGGTATTACAGTCATGCATCAATCATGGCTGAGTCACTTAGCGGCCATTAAACTGTAACAATGTTTGTGTGTACAGTTCGACTTGGAGCAAAAACACATGTCTTCGTTTACCCGCCGCGATCTCATTAGCGGCCCGAACAAACAAGTTGTTTAATCTGCCAATCGTAGACGAGAAAAAGGAGGAAGATATCAGCTCGACGATCCATCACAAGTTTGTGGCTGACAGTTTCTGTAAAGTGCATCACCACGGCGTCGCACCACAGGACCTGCGGTCTCCTGAATGTCTTTAGATGAACTGAAAGTAAAACAAAGGTCATGAATGAAGACAGATATTTAACCACAACAGAACAATGGAAGGGTAAGTTTTGTTTAGCAGAAGAAAAAGGCCTGAGAAAAACACCTAACACACAAACACTCAGGCACAGAAAGACCTTAAGTCTGTTTACCCTGGATGCACTGAACTTTTACAGCACAGTCATTAGGAGATGATGTACAGAAATAAGGGTTGTGACATGAGTTGGATCAAACCACGTCTGGCTGGGTTAGGAAAAAACTGGTGGAAGACTGACGAGGTTTGCTTTGGAGAAGTTTACTCCTGCTTTCATACAGGTTGGTTAAGTCCTGTCCTCTACCAAGAGCAACACGTACAGTATCTGGACAACACGGCACGTTTAGACAGCTGCAGGGAGCGCTAATGACAAGGAGTGACAGCAGAGGGCCCAAGAAGAGAAACTGAGGACTGAAGGTAATAATGTGGAAGAAAAGGGGAGACAGAAGAAATGGAGAAAAGGAAGAAAATGAGTAGGAGGATCCTACAAAGTTGCAGCAAATGAAAGAGACAGCGAGATATGCCCCGATCCTTTAAAAGTTAGTTGAATCTCCGGAGAGTTAATTGAATTTGAAATGAGTTGGGAGCCAGAAAAGTTAGCAGAAGCTCTGGAAGGCTTAGCAGTGAAGATGAAGAGCTGGTGAATGACAGAAGAGAAGACGGAGGAGGATAGGCCTCTGTAACAGTCGGTTGAAACCCGCGTGAGGAAAAAGGATTCGGCCACGCACAGGTAAATTGATCTCACGGGAGGGTGAGTAATAGTGGATTGAAAGCAACAAAGGAAGGTAGGGATTTGAAACACTGACGGATGAACAGAAATAAAACTCAACAAAGAAAAATGAGAGGGAAATATGGAGTCATACAGGCAGAAAAGAAATGAGCGGCGAAGTTGCAGTGGAAGAGCGGACATGGGCAGAGCTTCCGAGAGCGTTGAGCAAACAGAGGTTAACAGAGGGGCTGTTGTGTGAGTCAGGGTGGGCCAGAGGAGGGGACACAAACACTGGGATGTAAAATGTGACAGATCTATTTTAGGATTTCAGCACAGGAACATTTCTCTGCTCTAAACCAGGTGCAGGGGCCATAGGTCAAGGGCAGGACAGTAGGGTTTAAAGCACTATTTGATCATTTAATGTGAGCTCTAGCTCCAATTCAACAATAAAAGTCAAGGGAAGTGAGAAAGAGCCATCAAAATTTGTTAAAACTAACTTATTGTAGAGATGCTGACTCAAACATCTATAAAACAAATCAGAGGAAACGTATTTATAAAATGGGATCAAAGGAAACAATGTCTATTCCTGTTGAGTTTGGGTCTTGTTTTACATTTTCGTGTAAATGTTTATATTATTTTTGAGCACGATACATAATAAGTTTGTCATAATGTCACAGTCTTCGTCATTCACTTGGATTTTTCTGTTGTCAGTTCTTTTTTTTTGATAAAGATGAACCAAACTTATGAGCTCACATCAAGAGTCATAAGCTGTGATCCTGAAGGTTTGATCAGAAAAAATGATTATTTAATAAATGTCCCTCCTATCCCTTAAAGTTCCCCAACCACTCATCTTATCCCCACCTTTCATCTCTTCCTCACTTTCATTTCTTGTGTGTATCTTTGAACCGAGCCCACTCTCCGACTGTAAAGCCACCCACCACCTTCCTCCACCCTCTGCTCCTCCCCACTTGCTCTCTGGTCTGGATGGGCCTATCAGGATCCAGGCTCAGAGCAGCTGATTATGCAGGCGGCTGTCAGCCCTTTCAGGTGAGGCCCCCCAGGCGACAGTTCAACTGCTTCAGACTGAGGTTGTGCCACTGAGCCTGACAGTAGCTTGAACAACACAGAGAAAAGAATGCTAATGGATCAAATCAGATGAGTGCTGAGATGAGAGGAGTGGGGGAGTGAGGAGGAGAGGAGGAGGGCGCTGGCAGGCACTCCTGATCAGCTGTCATTCACACAAGGCCTCGTGTGTGTGTGTGTGTGTGTGTGTGTGTGTGTGTGTGTGTGTGTGTGTGTGTGTGTGCGCGCGCTGGCGTCTATTTGTTGTGCTGTTTGAGTGAGAAGCACTGGCCGCCCAGGATTACGCCCCCAGTTACTGACATGTTTTACCTCCACAGAGCCTTGAAGTTTGGGAGATAAAGAAAGGGTGTTCACAGAAAGAAGGAGGGTCTGATGATGGAAAGGATAGATAGACAAATGGATGTGTGAGACTTTACGCCTCTGTTTCTTTATTCTCGCATCTGCAACATGTCTTTCCCCATCTTCAATCTACTCGGGTAACTCCACCTCTCTTCTTGGATGTCTGTCTGCCCGGGAGCCACGTCTTACCGCGGAAAAGGCAACATATCAAAACTTAACGGCATTTCCTTTTCTGAATAATGCTGAGTTCAATATTATTTTGTTTTGAACTTCACTCGTGCAGTAGCTTCTTCCTCCTTCGGGGCTACCCTTCACGAGGAGAGATGAGATGCTTTAGCACCATCACTTACGGGCAGTCAAACAGCCTCCCGTGTGGTGAGAGTTCCTGATTGAAACATGAAGACATCCATTCCCCTCGTTTTTCCCATCTCTAAATGCCTGATTCCTCCGCAGGACTCTGCAGACAGAAAGTTAAAGCCTTACACGTGCATGTGTTCATGCCAGGAATGAGTAAAGTGCTCTGACAAGCGGAGACAGATGGATATTTGATCACTGGCTAAAGAGGATTGGTGTGACACTAAACCAGGAAGTGCCTGTCAAGTCATGTTAAGCAGCAAACTTGCTGTGGATCTCTCGAATCGCTGTGAGGTTTAAGTTTAAAGTTTCAGTGAACCACAAAATTACCTAAAATACCCAACTGTCATCTTCCCAAACGCCAACCAGCTTAATGTAAACCTACCTCATTGCTCTGTCTCCCCCCTTTTTACCCACACACCCTCACCTCATCGCTGACAGATGGCTTTAATTAATACAGACATGATAACAAGATTCCCTGCGATTAATACACACAGCAGTTATGGATTTAAGTGCTGGAGATTCTAGACAATGTGATTAACCACAGTTGGAGTGGGGGCATATGGCAAATGATTTGAAATGTAGCGTGTGTGTGTGTGTGTGTGTGTGTGTGTGTGTGTGTGTGTGTGTGTGTGTGTGTGTGTGTGTGTGTGTGTGTGTGTGTGTGTGTGTGTGTGTGTGTGTGTGTGTGTGTGTGCGTGCATGCGTGCGTGCATGTGTATGTGTTTATGTGGACGACTGTCTATCAGAGGGGATGAAAACTAAAACTGTGATCTTCCTTACTTTTATCCTCTTGTTATTGTGTGGCCAGCTGTCAAATTAATATATAATTCATGTTTGGCTAAACACACAATTAAGCTCTAACACATTTCATCATGTGCGAGTGTCTAAGTTTGTGCTTTGGTCACTGTGTGGGAAAGTTTGTTTCTCATCAGTTTCCTGCACAAACGTTTCACTTTGCATGATTATTTTAAAAACATCAATTCAGATTGTGAAACATGAAACCAGTATTTTCTCTTTTTGCAGGATAATGCACTGGTACTTATCTCAGTCTGGAGAAAGATAAAGTCTTTGGTGCAGAAAAAAAGGGAGGAAAGTAAAGCGGCTGGGAATGAGTACTTCTCGGTAACTCCTATGTCCTCTTTCTATAAAAACCACTAACTTTCTTTTCGTTTGACTGTCAGCTATTGGTCAGTTCCTGGACACACAACTGAAAATAAAGAGAAAAAAGTACAATTTATTGAGAAGAAGGGAGATTTAAGGAAGTTAGCAATCTGTTTTGATGGTTCCTCTTTGCAGTTTGTCTTGCTGGTTCCAAATATATGCAGTTCAATTTGTTTATGTCCACATTTAGAAATATAACACCTCAGTCTTACATGATTTATTCATTTTTCTTTTTTAAAAGACATGTCCATCATATAAAAATGCTACAAGATTAAATTACAGCCACATGACGATGGATGAAAGTTTATTTCCGCACTTTGTGCCACCTGCCTACACCGATGGCTGCATGGGTATTTGTGTTGACATCAGAAATGTGTCTCGCTCAAACAAACACAACAAAGTACACAACTGCTCTGCCTTTTGGGTGAAAGGTTATCATGTCAATCTCTGGCTTCTTTGAAGCGTATGGAGTGTGTCTCCAAACATCAGTCACACTCCAGAGGATCTGTCCACTTTCTACATTTACACACAGAAATAAGATGCACCCTGAAGATAAACTCTAAAGAACGCCTAAGGGCAGCTTTGTGTTTGGGAGACTTCTGTTCATGACAGTTGTTTGAATGTACGTGTCTAAATGTCTTCTTGTGTGCCGTGGAAAGGGGAAACTAAAATTCCTCTTTAAAGACATTAGGCAACAGATTTATTTTTGTGTTTTTTTATTATTTCATTTAGACTTGCTTAACTGTCGCAGTTGGAGAATTTCCTACATTTTGTATGCCGAGTGAAATACATCCAATTTACTGTTATATTTTACAACTAATCCTCAAGAAATCAAGTTAAAATATTTAGATTTGACTCTAAATATATTAAGGTTATTCTAAATGCTGAAATATAATATAAATGCAGATATTTAAATCTAAATATTTAGCTAACTTTCACATTTATGATGTCATAAAACTAAAGCAGCTCACCAAAATAAAAGCAGATGAAGAGATGCCCTGCCTAACATCTCAGAACGGAACAGAACAGATCACTTTCTTTTCCCCAAATCAGACCTGGGTCAGTTTCACATGTGGTCCTCAATTTGATACATATCTGTTGGTTTTTTTTTTAAATTGATTTTAGTCTGATAGGTCACATCACATTTAATCTGACTTTTGCATCATTAAGGCCTGACAGACGGTACTATTCTGCACCTCGGGAGAGGAAGCGTGATCACATGCTGACAGGTGTAGCATCCATATTCATTTATGTAAGCACAGCGTGCTGCATGTGACGTCTCCGTTTTTAGCGCATGTGGAACATTTCAGGGTCGTATAATGTTCACACTGGAGTCTGATGGAGTTCACATTTAAACAATATTGTAAACAATCACGCAAAAAAAAAAAACTGGATCTAGACAAATAAAATCAGATCTGGGCTACTTTTGCCTGCAGTGTGAATTTGGCCTTAGCTCTAAGCTCTACATTGACTGAAAATCAGTACATGTCTGATAACTTTAACCTTTGCAAATGAGATATTTGAAGATGTTTCATTTGAGCTTTTGTTATTTTTATGACTTCACAAATACATTAAAATAAGTGATCAGTTGACTACAGAGATACGGGAAATGTGTGATAATTAAAACGTTATACATGCTGCTGGGACATTGTTAATAGTGAAACCATACAGGGAAGTAAATAATTCAGGGTTAACCTGTTATGAATATTATTGTTTATTTTCTGCATTGCATTTACTTTGAATATGTGCTGACCCATAAAAATCTAAAAATAAACGATTACTACTTAAAGTTCAGTTTCAGTTCAGCAAACTCTCATTGGGTGATTTAGCGTCACTACTTCAGGCTAATCATTATGTGCTTTGCAATAAGAATATTTGGTGCTCAACAGGAGAGCAGGTGCTCCAGTTTTAGGATAAACCACATTTCAACAACATTCAGTGCTTGACTTTGAAGCACAAAGACACAAAATCTTAGAAAACTGTTCAAATTACATTTGTTATCAGGTTCAGAGTTAGAATACCCCCTTGCTTTCCTGTCCCCATCTCTTTTTTTGCAGTCAACACAGAAAACAGACTGAGAGAGGGTAATTTGACAAAGAAAAGAAAAGTTGGCACTGAAAGTGAATCAAGGGAGCAAAAGCAAACAGAGGAAGGAAGGAGTGGGAAGGGGAGGTGGGAGAAAATGAAGGAGGGAACTTGGCGGGGGAGGAAAAGGGGACTGGGGGAGGAGGTGAGGACGATGAAACTAAAAGCAGAGTGCAGACAAATTCCAATAAAAACAGAGTGTCAGATGTAACGTGTTTGTGCAGAATGGGGATCGCCTATTATGACCCACTTCTACTTCTTGGCCGAGAGCGACAGAACACCCTGGTTCATGACCCCCAGTCTCAGAGTCAGGCTGATCTTAACGAACAAAAAAAAAAAAAAAAAAAACAGAGTCAACTGTCAGTGCAATATCTTTAATATCCAAAGCTAAATATCAACTATAGCTGCAGATATCAGTTTGACGCACCAAGAAATCTGATCTATTATCAAGTGATGCATTTCCCTACAGACACACATATACCAACCACAAAAATGCATCATTATCTGCACACAAATACATCAATACACATCCAGGGTCATGTTAACTGCAGCCGCTGGGACAGAAGTGCAAGACAACCATCTCTGCTTCCTGTTTTTCTGGAAATGAAACTATGTCAAAGGCAATAACGCTGGCAGTATGAAACAGTGGCAGTTATAAACAGATCCCTGAAGAAAGCTCATTCAAATCCAAATCTGTGCACAAAGACACGAAGATGATGCAAATTCACGCACACCCTCTAAAGAGGGCAAGAACACAACAGGGGCTCTGCTGACCGTGATCCAGCCTCATGAATTCAATCAGAGATCTGATGCCTGGCATTGAATCCAAACAGGACACGCTAACGCTGAGTTATGGGGCTGCTGCTGAAACATTTAGTAACAGCTTGCCATCACAGCCTTCAGTATCATGTCCAGGTGGCAGTGGGGCTGTAACAGATAGTTTGAAAGGTTTACAACTCGCCTGGCAGACCAGTTTGTGGGGTTAGCTTAAGAACCAAGGACGTGCCTCAAATTTGAAATGGCAACTGATAGATTAAGTGAAATGGCAGAAATGAGATGAACAGACCAGAAATTACTTGAAAATATAAATGCTGAGTTTAATAAAGACCTAACTTTTGTGGCAGAAATGCATATCACCCACCACCTGTCATTGTAGAATTTTGAAGATCAACTTATGGAGTTAGCCATTTTGTTCAAATCCTGAACAGGATGTGTCATGCAATATTGCAAGATTTTGTGTGATCAGTTGCAGCTCTGAGAAGGTGATGTGAATGACTCTCAGCAACTACTACATAAGATTTTGCTCAATATATGTAAAACTGACTGAATTATTCTTTTGTTGGTTAGCGTTGAGTCACTGTAGCGGCCATCTTCAACAGAGCTGACTTTAAAAGTCAATCAGTTGTAGCATTATGTACGTGATTTACACAGAATAACTCATATTCTAACACTCCAACCACTAAACTAACTAAAAATCTGAAGCAAATTAAATAGAATCCACTTTGTATAATAGTAAAAATAATGTTGACTCAACAGTATCACGATGTACTGAATAGATCTCTGATTGGCTAAGAGATTACATCAATTACAGAAAAACAGCTGAATTTATTTATTTAGTTTTTGTGGAAATAAAAGGACGACTGCTTCTTCACTGTTTTAAAACACACCCACACACACATATAAGGCTGTCACCCTCCTTACCAATACTTTATTTGGTATCGATTAGGTTTGAAAAACCATGAAAGATTTTGCGTGACTTTATCTGAAGTTGTTGCTGACCTCTAACCCCAGACATTTTCTACACCTCAGGCTCAGGCAGTTGTGCATTGCCCTGGAAATTTGTTTATTTTTGCATAATTTCAGTCTCCTCTGATTCACACTCACTCCATCACTGCCATCCCCAAAACAGTCACCACAAATGGAGAAACGCAGTAGACACTTGTAGAGTTAAAGCATGCAGAAAACCTGACCTGATGCTAATTTGAGGTTATCCAGCCTGTTGCTGCTAACTCGCCCATCTTTAGCTCACAGGAACTTCAACGGTATTTCTAGTAACATCTCCCATCACCAGCCCCCATTCCACTCTAAGACCCCCATGGGGGCTCGTTCAGTTTTGGCCCCCAGCGGCCGTTAGCTCATTGACCCCTACACATATCTCCTGGTCCCTATAGGCGGCGAGGGATTGGACGTGAGACAGGGCTCGGAGATGAGAGACAGAGAGGGGGGTCAGCAGCAATAGAGAGGAGCACTTATTCAGGAAAAGCATTAAAGAGGCAGGTATTGATTTGGGATTTTAAATGTTTTTCACAGTGATATATCCAATTAGCCTCTGAACCCTGTATGGGTGTAGAGCGGGCTCCCCTGGGGCTGAGAAGGGGGTCGCTATTACACTTTTCCTCTGGCTGCTTCAAATAATAAGAAATAGATAGTACCTGTTAGAGTCCAGACTCATAATGGCACAACGCTAGAAGGCTTTTGGAGGAAAGCGAAGGAATTAAATCTATATATTTGCTGATTTATTGCAGGAAAGCTGCCCTCATGCAGTTCCATGACAGTTTTTTTTTTTTTGACTGGACTGTATCTGTGACAGGGTTACATGCCCAGGCAGTGTGGACAGCTCATGGATATTGGTAGGCTTTAATTCTCTCTGCACATCCATGCCTCCCTCCTCCTCCTCCTCTTCTTCTTCTTCTTACTCCTCCTCCTCCTTTCCCCAGCTCAATCGATGCTAAGTTATTTAGCAGATAAAAGAGTTGGATCAATCCACCAGCACATATCAGAGTGCCAGCAACTTGTGTATATATCCAGTGTGTGTGTATGTGACAGAAAGAGAGAGGCTGTATGTGTCGACTTGCACGTGTGCGTATTTGTAGCTTGGGAAAAAATGCATACATTTGAGTGTGTGTGTGTGTGTGTGTGTGTGTGTGTGTGTGTGTGTGTGTGTGTGCAAGCGAGTATATACCTGCATGTTGGTGTTGATACGTCAGACAGACCACTTGAGATAGAGAGAACGTCCTTCAACAACAGTCACCTTTTTCCTTTGTGTATGTGCAGATACTCGCTGGGATGTTCTGCCCATTGTTAATATTTAATTTAATCCTATTTATCAGTGAGTTTATGAATTGAGGCAATTGAATTGAATATGTGAAAATGGCTCAGACCCTGCGCGAGAATACACTCACAGACAAAGTGCTGCTTGTATTAGAAAGAGAATGTGCGAAGGGAAGATAGAGCAAGAGTTTGAAACGAGAGAAACAGAGAGCTGAAATACTTCTTAAGAAACGTGAGGAAGGCTTACTTGAGTCATATGAAAGAACAACTGAAAAGTTGCTTCATGTCAGATTTCTAAGAAATGCCTTTGGATGATGGTTAATCAAAACAATTTATAGAAGAGGAGAAAATGAATGCAAAACAGAAAAGGTCAGAGGTGAAAAACTGTAAATTCAAAAGATCAAATCAGAGCAGGTCCTGACTAAAATCATGCTCTAGCACCAAAGACCAGATGCTGATCAGATGATCCTGTTGTTTCAGGACAACAGAGCACACATGAAAAATGACACTTGTTTAGGAGTTACCAAATATTTGTTTGTGTCCTAATTACCCCTGAAACAATGCAGACATAGTACCTCAAACACACACATACACACACACAAACATGCAATTTAAAGCAGAGCACACGTGCACATTAAACCTGCATAAAAACGCAAATGCAATGACACTTTTTTTTATCAGTACACACACGCTCACAGAAACATGCACAGCACAAACAGCCAAACACACACTTGAAAATTCAGAGTGAGTCATTGCACTGTGCAGCAGGGCCTGGGGAGCTGGGGATTTCCACTCAGAGAAAACAGGTGACCAGTTCTCATACAAATACATGTACAGTACAGCTGTTCAGCTGCTTTTTGTTCTGTACACCAGCAAATATAGGGCAGGTGAAAGAAATCCTTATTTTAAAGGGATATTTTGGTCGTTTTGAAGTTTCTCTGACACATTCCCTGACTCGTGACTGTGGAAAGGCCTATTAAATCAAACCTGCATTAATTACTATAAAAGTTTGCAGATTAGGACTGTTTTAAGATTTCAGCATGGTTTGGTTTTTAGCTTTGGGACTAGCTGTCAACTCATCAGTCTTGCCGAATACAAGCTATTTTGTCAAACTGAGGCCATTCAGGAAGCTGTCATCAATGGATAAGACTGTAAATATTTCTAAATCTTCCAAAGAAACAGACTTTAAAGTGGCTGCAATATCCCTTTAAGCATGCCAGGGAGAAACAGAAAGATGAAAAAAATAAAAATGTGGTGTGAAGGAAAGCAACCTTTGACTCATTGCATGGGTCAAAGGACGCTGACCCCAAACCCAAATCAACTCACACCTGCTAATGTGATTACACAGAGAGTAACGCCTCTGAGGATTCAGCCTTGTGCTTACCCATACACACCTGAGATGGCCATGCATGGCCTGTTTTCACCCTAAATAAAGTTCACAGAAACCATATACAAATCAATAAACGCCATCCTAGCTTAGCACCAAACATAGCTTGGCCTCCTTCCTGTTCTACTGCTTGGGATTTAAACAGAACGCTTCATTCCTCGTTTCCAGTGACGTGTAAAGCTCTTGGGCTGTCCTACTGGCTGCCTGCCTCTCGGTTTCCTGTTTTCTAGTAAATTAGGTGAAACATTACGCTGGATGAATGTTAAGCCACACAACACCATATTTGGCAAAGCCAAGATGACTTGGATGGGAAACCCCCATCCAATTGTTCAGGGGAGTCTACCATTTACCTACTCTGAGCTTTAAGTCCACCACTGAAATAAAAGAATGATGCAACACTGAGTGAGTACGGAACATGTTAGTGTACTGGTGTTGGTTAAAATAAATGAGCACATTCCATCCACTTTTTTTGCTTTATTTTCAAAATGAATGTGTTTTTTTATGTGACCTGTTCTGTTTAGCTCTTAGCATCTGTGTGAAGAATAGAATAGAATAGAATAGAATAGAATAGAATAGAATAGAATAGAATAGAATAGAATAGAATAGAATAGGATGCAGAGATTGACTCTACTGTTTAGCTAACATGATAGTATGTTTGTGAGTAAATGGAAACAACAGAAATAGAAACAGAGTTTAAAAAAACAGTTAAGATCAGATCTTCTTTATACTGCCGGTCCTTGTTGTTAAGAGCTTTCTCTCCACTAACAGCATCTCTCTTTAACAGGATGTTGTTGAATTATTATTGATGCAATACCAAATTGATTGAAGTAATATGGTGTACTAATATTATCTTGGCTCCTGCACATTACAGTAAATGATTTTAAAGGTTCACTGTTTTGTCTGATGACCACTGTTTGTGTTAGGGTGTTATTTGTGTGGTTTTTATAAAGGTTTGTAGCGTTATTTTATTATATTCATTATGTTTAGTTATGTTCTTCTTTTATTTTGTATTTTTAGTGTTTCCTGTTCCTCCCTCCCTGACTTCTCTTTGTTCTCTTTATTTAGTCTTGACACACCTGCTCCCCACCCGTTAATCATCTAACATTTTCTCAGTCAATGAGCACCCCCTCCTTGTAGTATAGTCCCTGGTTTCTCCAGCTGTCTTTTCATCCCTGTTGTTCTGCTCACCCTTAGTTTTGATGTTTGTTGTATATTTTTATTGCATTTTTTCCCCTCCACATTATGTTTGCATCTTTAATCCACACTGCAACACATCAGGACAAACTGATGAAAAAATCTGAATAAAAGTGAGATGCAAATCACTTCAAAATTACAAGAAATATCAATTTGTATCTTGGTTTTATAAATGTTTACTATCAAATTTTGGGGAAATGTGCTTGTCTTTCTCTAAAGTTTCAAGCTTTTTGACTATTCTAATCCCAACCCACTGTTGAACCTGTTTTCCTTGGAGTCCATGGAACATCAGGAACCAAAAGCCTGGGGATCGATTTGAATGTCGGCACTGGGCAGAAAAATGGGCAGAGCTGGAATCGCTATGGGGGAATCTTTGACTCAGACCAATATTATTCATCTTGAACAATATCCTAAAATGACTAATTATGCGGGCCAATTAGTGGGCTAATTAGACAATTATCTAAGCAGGCAATTTATTGGCTGAAAAAAATCAATGTGGGGAAAAGATAGCTGCAGTGATTGGGATTGCTACCTTATCTGCTCACCCGCGCTGCATACAAAGCTACCAGACAACCTGTGTGTTTTATACCACTGAGCCCATGGACTTAAGGCTAAAACTTAATCTTTCAAGTCAAAACATTTCCTACAAACTCCTCTTTATTTCTCGCAGTTGCTGGATTGTAATTTGAGAGTGTGTGCAGTAGCCAAGAGAGAAGGTGACAGCAGATGTGTAGGAACGAGTCAGCGCCGCTGTTCCCACAGGACACACACAGAGAGTCGGGTCCCGCTGCAGATCTTATCTGATCACTGTGTCATCACTACAGACCTGTTCTCCTTTTAATGCCCTCCTCCTCCTCTGTTTGTTCTCGGACTCTCGCTGCCTTTTCCTGCAGCACAATCACACAGAGGGTTTGCGTTTCGATAGCAGATTTATCCCTGATGCAAATGTATAGTTATGCACAGACACAAACACACCTACACACACTCAGAGCTTGTCTTTGGCGTGCACAAACGTTGGCATCCAGTCAAAGTGGCGCTAAATTGTATTAAAATAGTGCAGCGTTCGTCACAAATTTACATGGGAATTAGGGAGAGTAGCAGTAATTACTCCAGGCTAGTGCTGCTAATTGAATAAGGGTGCAGCCTTTCTCTCCTCTCTTCTTTCATTGTATACACACACAAGACTCTGTGATTCTCTTCAATGTCATTGAGCTGCCGCTTTGCCCTTTCAAGGGCCCACATCATACACGAAGGCAAAAGATAGCTGTGGGGGGTCATTTGCATGTGTGTCACCGTCTCTGTGAGCATGTATGGATACATTTTTAATCCCAGGTTGATTGCTGTACTGTGAACCAATGATATGAATATCATGGTCTGTTGTGTTGTATATATGGAATCACCCGTGTGTATTTGTGTTTCTGAGCCACGTGGGAAATTAGATGGATAAATCTATGCACATTAAGATGTAGATGTGCCGTTTGGTGGGTAGGGCCGTTCCTGTGGGGGACAAATCAGAGGCAGAGTGAAGAAAACGGGACGATAGGCAGACATGACCAGAGCACTAACAGACAGCCTGGGGCTGTGTTTGAAATAGGCCTCGGAGAAAACTGCCTTTTGAGGTGTGGTGAATATGAGTAACTGTCACACTGACAGACACACACACACGCACGCGCACACACACACACACATTAGACTTTCCCATTGGTGTATTTGCATGGCAAAGTGCCTGCTGGCTAATTCCCAGGTCTGCTTAATTCTGTAATTACAGCGGCTGTTGCTCTAGAAAACCACAAATGCATGAACAGATCCCTGCAGTACACCTGCAAGAGGTGGTGGAAAACATACCAAAAACATTTCACGTTGTTTTTATTCTTCAAATCGGTCTGCAAAGAGAAACATAAATCTTATTTCTTCCTGTAGGTCTGTGTGTGTGTGTGAGCCACGCGGTGTGAAGAGGAGAGGCTGGCTGCTCTCAGAATATCAACCTGTGGCTGTCAGCCTTATCAGATCCAAGCCACTCAGGGAGAACTAAACACACTTCTCCTCTCAGCCAATCTCTTTCTCACACATGCACTCAAAGCAGCATGCATTTAAAAAATATACAAAAACACACTTTGTTATATACTGGGAATATTTCACCTCGCACGTGTACTCACACCTTTCTGGGCTCCTGATATTACACACCACACATGTTTTAATCATTAATAACCTAATGCAGCTGCACAGTACACCAGTGAATGTATATGTCTGAGTGGGCAGGTTTGACTAAAACACTTTTTAGATGCAAAAGAATGTCTATTAAAATGTCACTGATGCAATTAATAATTCAATAAATAATAGAGTGATTGAGAACCAGGACACAACAAAAAAAAAAAACAGAAACCAAACAGGCAGAAGTTATGGTCACTTTGTGTCTCCAGTCCTTATAGTCATTCTTTTTTATGTGACTTTGGAAGTTTTGCCTAATTTGGGTTATTTGGCATTTTTTAGTCTGTTTGTTATGTTTCATCTTTTTATTTATAGTAGCTGTGGGTTTTCGGATCTACTGGTTATACTAACAGGGAAGTTATGGTGTTGGTTCACTTTGCTTGTCTGAAAATTTACCCAAAAAAATAAGATATGAAAAAATTCTGGAACAATTTTTTAGAAGTGGAAAAACATAGATTAGTAATCTAGGTCAGTAAGTTTAGTATTTTTAAGCCATACTTGAAGTATACTTTCCCATTCCCTTGATCAAGGTTTGGTCTTCCTTTATTAATCTTGTGCTTTTTGCACAATTTTGAGAATCTTGGTTTAATTTAGATCATTTTGTGTTTCTTTCTACCACTTTGTGCTTTTTTGAGATCACACAGGTTTGTGTGTGTGTGTGCGTGTGTGTGTGTCTTATTTGTGCTGTTTTACAACTCTACATGAAATGTATGCTTGCTGGGTGTAATAACTAATATTTAAAAATGTATAATATCAATTGTCTGTAAGAACATCACATTTGATTTTATGTATTTTTAAATATCCTGTTATAACTTTACTTTTCAGGACACACTCTGTATTTCTAACAGTAGATCCAGAACACTGAGACCTGGGAGGTTTGTTCAAACATTTGTTTAGGTTAATTTAATATGATAGTCAGGTTGTAAAAGTCAAACAGAACTTCTTTTCATTACAGAATGTTATGCCAATGTGCTCAAACATTTCCAAAATGTAAATTATGCCTAAAACACACACATTTAATCTGTAAGGATTTTGCAAGTATGAAAAAAATAAATAAACCAACTCTGGCTGAGAACATACAATCTGAACAAACATACAGTCACGTCAAGTTCTTTGCTATTATTTCAGTTAAAATCTGCTTTTCTCTTTCAGCTATTTTTTAGGGGATAGGTCATATTCATTTGTGTATACCTGTGTGTGTGTGCATGCGAACGTGCGTGCATGTGTGCAAGTGTGCGTGCGTATGTGTGTGTGTGTTCCCCCTTGGCGATATTATGAGTGAAAATACCTGCTGACGCACAACAGCCAGACACAGAGGTCAAAGACTTCAGAGTTTGCTTTCATTGATTCCTAGCCTCAGGCATAGAGGACGCCATGTAACTGTGTGTATGTGCGTGCGTGCGTGTGTGTGTGTGTAGGGGTGTGTGTGTGTGTAAAGGAGCAAGAAACTATGATGAGATTAAGACAGAACATGTATGTGTCTACATCCTGGTGTGTCTGTCTTAGCGTGCATATCTATGTCCGATGCTGCCGTCCTAATCATGGCTGCAGGCAGGCCTGTGTTTCCTGGCTGGGGGGCGGGTGTTGCAGTCACACACCACTTTGGGTGTAAATGTGAAGGAAACAGAACAAGACATGTGCCTAGAGCAGATGCTGAAATTCCTCGGGGGAGCAGGAGAAATCTTCACGGCCGCAGTGTGAGAACGCAATGTGCGGACGAAGGAGTAAAAAAAGACATTTTAGCTTCATGAGACTCCTTCAGGACAAGGATGGGTTTGTCCCACATGTTACTCAACACACATCTGAAAAGGGAAAGATGTGTCCCGATTCCGAATATGCTTTACAGTAAACAAAGTCCTCGGAGCTCCCCTATCTGACTAATCCTCTCCAACAAACAGACGAGGGAGAGGGAGATAAAGAGATGAAAGATGGAAAACCACAAAGGTGAACGAAGAGGGGAGTAGTTGAGAATTCAGAGGCGATGAGTTGTGTTTGGGGTTTGTTCAAGTCTTCGTGATTAAAGCAATTTGTTCAAACGTCCCTGATAAGAGCCAGAGGGATTTGTAGGCTGTAAGTGTTTGTGGTTTAACAGCACCAAACCCTCTTTGTTTGGCCATATTTGTCCAGGATGATCCTGAGAGAAGCAGCAGAGCCTGTTTCTCTCTAGGCTGTTGGCTGCTGAGCTGGAGACACAAACTATGAGAAAATAGAAACATTTTCAAATGGATTCACACCGAACTGGTACGTTCAACACTTTTTCAAAAATTTCATAAGACACACCTGTTCAGCCAATGGCTGATTGAGGACTAGCCCTTGAGGACTAGGATTGGACACCACTGATTTAAGTGACTTTGAACGTGGCATGGTTTGTTTTGGAGGGTTTTTTGTGTGTGTCTGACTAGCTGGTATGAGTATTTCAAAAATTGCTGATCTACTGGGATTTTCACTCACAACCATCTCTAGGGTATATGGTGAATGAGCTAAAAAAGATCAAATATCCAGTGAGCAGCAGTTGTGTGGATAAAAATGCCTTGTTGATGTCTGAGGTCAGAGGAGAGCACTCAGGCTTGTTTTGTGATTATAGAAAAGCAACAGTAGCCACCAAAGTCATCAGAGCACCATCTATAAACCACAACACATTGAACATTGAAGCAGATGAACTACAGCAGCAGAGGATCATGCCAGGTGTCACTCCTGTCAGCTAAGAACAGGAAACTGAGGCTACAAGTCACACAGACTCACTGAAACTGGTCAATAAGAGATTAGAAAAATGTCATTTTCAGCTTCAAATTTCAGACGGCTGGGTCAGTATTTGGTGTGAACACCATGAAAACATGGATCCATCCTGCCTGCATTGTATCAATGCTGGTGGTGGTGTAATGGTGTGATGGGTATTTTCTTGGTACGATTCATACCGGGATATGGCGTCTGTCTCAGTTTTTTTGTATTTTATTTGCAATTTGTCTCAGTTTTTTTGTATTTTATTTGCAATGTGGTATCCAACCCTTCTTAAATTTGCCTCACACTTTTGACGTGCACAAACTAAATTGAGAAGGGTTCTGCAATGACTTGAAGAAAACATTTTCTTTGCACGTTTTTTGAGCATGTCAAAAACTTGATTGTGATTTAATAGTGAGACCTTACAACTCCTGCATGGAAATTCAGAACCCTCATGAATGTTTCAATACATGCTGCTTCTGGAGTATATAAAACACTGTTGCATCTGATTTAAACTCAAATCAAAATATCAAAACGTCAGCAAACAAAGATGTACTCATAATACACAACGGAATTTCTTATCTCACTTTCTGGTGTTGGACCTTTGACCAATCACACATCTAGGGTCAAGAAAAGAACCTTTAAATAACCTTGTTTGGACACATCAACATGCCCCTATATAGCAAGTCAAAAACAAAAATATTAGTCTGGTGGATGATGTTTACCCTCCTTGTTTCTCTGCATGGCCATATGAGATTCCTTCTTTGTTCATTTGCCATCTATCTGTTTAGAATGAAGCCAGATATTTTTCGCTGAAATGTAAAAGTAAACACTGCTGTGGAAGTCCCTCCATTTCCTGCTGACATCCTGTCATGGGTATTTATGCACGCACACACATGCGCACACACACATTCACACAAAGTGCAAGGAGGGGAGTGCTCTTTCTCTATTTCCCAGCAAAGCCATGCCTGTCAGCACTGGTTTTTCTACACTGACCTGTCATAACCACTACACAAACAGGTGGATCACGGGTGAAGCTGAAGTCAAAAGAAATGGCCAGAAATATTTAACTCTGCAATGACCGCTCCTGCTGAGAACACTGAGGATTTGATTCAGAACTGCTCAGTCAAACATGCGTTAGGCTTCTCTTGGTGTCTCATCTTCCATCAGTGCTGCCCCCAAAATAGAGCTCACATCTTTTCCCTATTAAATGAAAAAAGAAATCCCTTCACACTGCTGCCAGATTTTAGATTAAGCGCAGGTCCTTACGTGATTTGTAACAGTTATCATCTCCATGAAGCCACAAAATTCATAAAACTTATTGAAAACAATGTGTCTGAAAGTAGTTCAGCTGGATCCTCACACTGATGCTGTGTTACAGGCTGCATAGAGAGCTGAGAATCCAGTGACGTTTTAAACATGAAAACCTACAAGTATATGGAGAAAAACTTTTCAATGAGGAGCAGGAATCTACTAAAACAAAAAGAACTCAAGCTGCTAGCGGTGATACCTTAATGCTCTGACATGTTGGGTGGGGTGGTGGTGGTGGTGGTGAGAAAGAAACACATTTTTGTGTACTTGTTTAAAAGTTTTCACAAGTATCAGAGAAAGTCAAAGCTAGCAAAGTCACATTTTAAGTGTGTTCAAGGGGGCGCCGTTGATCCATTTTCTCACACTAAGAAGATCTTTGGTTTGGTTCTGTACTGAGACTGTTCCTCTTGTAAATATGATGCAGATTGGGTTCATTGAGTGCAAGATTTACGCCAACATGGAGTGTCATTGTACATACTGTACACACAGTATCACCATGGTCATACCCAATATTGGAAAGTAAATTTGTATCTAAAGTAACATCAACTAGTTTTCTGTTATTGGACAAAGTTTGAAGTTAAAAGCTAAAAGACTGGACTGTACGTGTACTCTAGCACACATCTTTGGGCCCTAGTTACAAATCTTCTTTGTGGGCCCCTATGTTTACTTGATCAATATATGTCATGCATATGATAACAAAGTTATTCTTAGCTTAACATCTGTGTTGAAAAAATGCCTACTTGCCAGCTTAATGGAAGTCAGACAGACAGGCATCAATTATCTTTAGTTTTATTTACTTAAAAGATCATGAACTATTGCTGGAATCTGTTTAAGTGAATGTATTGTGATAAAAGTCTCTCATATACGTGTAAAATGGAAAAACGTTGGAAAAAATGTGGATGTATTTCATCTCATGCCTACTGATGAATTGTCATGCTTGAAAAAACACAAATGTCTCACATTTGTAAAGCATTTTTCTAAGTCATGGACTACAAAGTGCTTTACATCAGCCGGTCATCCACATGCTGATGGCAGATGACAGAAATGACCAGACACAGGTGCCACCAGGTAATGTGAGTAAAGTAAACCCTCCAGTTGGCAGACCAGCACCTTAAACTAATGAGCTACTGCTGCTTTTTTGCACACTTACACCTTGTGACAATTTCATACCTATATTGCCAGTTAACCTAATGTGCATGTTTTTGGTCTGTGGGAGAAAACTAGAGTACTTAAAGAAAACCTATGCATGCATATTGACAACATGCAAAGTTTGCATAAGGCCCTTAACCTGCTGCAATGCAACTGTGCCACCATGCTAGACTTTTACTTTTTACACTTATGCAAAATTTAAGTCAGCTTAAGGTATGATAAAGAGATCAAAAAGGTTAGTCCTTTGGTACAATACTAATAAAGTGGAATAAATACTGGGGTTAAAAAGGCCCTGCTGCCTTCGGTGCTCAGGCCTCCAGTCTACAGCACTCTGACTAAAACAAACTGGGCTCCCAATTCTGGAAAAACTCCCTAATTAATAGCATTCAAAAAGGAGGCTGCACTGAAAACAAGGATGCATTTTTCTGAGTTTTTCATCTGTCCATTCTATCTGCATTCCAAAAACCATTAAACAATAGCAAACACGAGAGCGTCTGATAAGAACAAGGGAAAGTTAGACGTGTGATGCTTCAAATTATGTTTGGATCAGAGGGAGATATGAAATATTCATCTGTGGTCTCCTGCAGGGATGGCGTGCCGTTAAAAAGGCATTGATTTGACAAGCCAAACAAATGCTGATGAGGCCTGATAATCAATGGCAGCATTGATGACAGTGTGTGGTGGCCCTGGGCTCTGAGCTATTGGATGGGCTCAGTGTGAATAATGAATGAGGAGTTTCCTGATTGATCAGTGAGGTTGTCTCTTCAGACACTCAGCTGGCATTTCAATGGGGCCCTCGCTCCAACACACCAGCAACACAACTGTTCGGTAGATGATGGTCACATCAGAGCTTCCCAACAAGATGAGGAACAAGGCATGAATCAATACAGGCCACTCATGTTGAGAAATGTAGATTTTAATCCTATGAAGGAGTAAGGCCTCTTGAATAAAAGGCTTCAGTCAATTTGAGACAAGAGACACATGGAAAACCTAGAGAAAACCATTTGGTTCTTAATGTCCTTGAGTATAAAACGTCTGTTCTGTTTGTCTGTTACCCAAGGGTTCACACACACACACACACACACACACACACACACACACACACACACACACACACACACACACACATCTACCCACACACTGGCATAAAACCAGGTGACAGCAGTGTTAGGCTGCATTATGTTTTGTTATTTGCCTGGCTTCTTCACACCAGTGCTGAATGTCAACTCTCTCATTCTTTTGTACTTGGAGGAGGTGGGGGAATGACGGGGAGAATAAAAACACCAAACAACAAAAAAAAGGTCCCCAACAATGGCACTATCTTTACAGCATCTACTGCCGCTGTCTCCTTCTCCTCACCCTTCTTGTCTTCTCTCAGTCCCTTTGTGCTCCCCCTCACTCCCCACCTTTACATTCATACTCCCGCACAGAATATCACTTAGCACTGCCCTTGAATCCTCCTCCGTAACCACACACACACACACACACACACACTCACACACGCACACACACACACACACACACACTCACAGGTACTCAGAAATGATTTGAAGAAACAAAGTAGGCACCATGTCGCTGCAAGTGTCGGCAGTCAGCAGCGAGTTTAGTGTTATTCTTCTGTGCTCTTTTGTGTTACAGTGTAGTTACAGTGATTAGAATACACTAATAATGAAACATAGCTGACAATGAGAACCCGTCTCTAAATTATTTGCCTCGTGAAACTAGTTTGGTGTTTTATCTCTCTCTGTGAACTCCGAGTTCCTCTCCCAGAGTGAGTATTTATTTTCTGAGAATGAGAATGATTATGCAAATGAGTGAAAAGTGCATCAATCTGTCTAGCCAATAAGAAACTCTTCTATAATTTGGTTGCAGCTAATTAGCCAATTCATCTAGTCTTTTTTCCCCTTCTCTCTATATAAAAACATATCTCAGATGATTTGTCTCTTTTTCTCTCCCTTTCCCTGCTACTCTCTCATCCCTTTAATCCATCCATCCATTTTTTTAACCGTGTCATCCAGTAAGGATCACGGGGAGCTGGTGCTTATCTCCAGCAGTCACTGTGATATCATGGGATTTTCTCTCATTCTTGATGTTTATTAGTGTTTTTTCATTCAGATTTGGCGTTCTTGTCCTGACCTCCATCCCCAAAAACTCACAGCTTGACATCTAAAACCAGCTAACATAAAGATGGCTAATTCACATAGCTGGATGGATGGTGTCAAACAAGACTCCTGTCCTCATCATGGCTAAGCTACCGGTAAGTAGAATGTGTAGTCAAAACTCTGGTAAATGTAGAAGTCCTCTTTATGTGGGAATTGTCATATTATATAAGGTCCAATACATTTTTGTAAAATCTTAGAACTGAATTAAATCAAAACAATAATTTAGGAACAGTAAGTGTGCATGTAAACACTGACCACTAGTGTTTACAAAGAAAGTAAAGAAGTGTAAAAGCTACTTCACATCGACTGCAGTTGCGGTGCGGTGCGAACTCCGCAAGGATTAAAAAACATTGAGTCCAATCAGAGCCTTCACACCGGCTCTGGTGCGGCTGCGGTGCGATTGTGGAGGAAAGTTAACTTTCCGCAACAAGTCTATTTTTTCCAGACGCCGCATGTGGATCTTCATCAAGTTAAAGACATTACATGCACCAGACAGGAAGTGAGACACTAGCGGGCAAGATGCATCCGGCATTTTTCAACATAAAACCTTTAGCTACATTGCTATAGTTAACATGATTTGGCTATTTAAATTACAAAGAAACAACATAAAACTTAATTAAGCATAACATCAAACTATATAAAAACAGAGTGTTCTTACCCATTGTAGAACAAGTCAAGTGAATAAATAATCCTCAACAAAAGTACAATAAGATGAGTCTAGCTTTTGCTTAGCAGCTGCTGTTTGTACACATACTTGTTATTGTGTGAACTCGTGTGAACCACCTAGATTTGGCGCTCCCGCAGAGGCAAAGTACAGGAGACGTTCCCACTCCGCATCTGGTGTGAAGTAGCAGTCAAAATTACATCCTCAACCTCTCCTTTGCTTCTGTATCAAACTGTTAGTTAACAGCTAGTGACCAGCAGCAGCACAATGTTGTATCTGGTGCAGTCAGATGTCAAGTTCAGCAGGAGTTTCTTAATATTTCTGCTGAAACAACCATGAAATGCAAAATTGTAAATATTTTGAGTTTTAAGCTGTTAGATGCACTTTGGTCTTGACTGCACTCAGACTAGCCAATCACCATTAACTATTCCTCTGTTCAGGAAACTATCCACACAAGTAAGCGGTAACTAATTATTTATAAGTTTTACCAAAGAAAAAAGCTTTGAAATGGCTTTAAGACTCATCTACCCAGGTTGGGATCACCCCAGCTCTATCACAGTACAACAATGTGTTACCCTGGCTCATCACATAGTTAACAGCTTTTGGCAAAGTCCCAGTTTCCTCCTTTCTGGTCTGAATAACCGGGCTTGTTTTTGGACTTTAGCCAACCAAATTCCCCCTCCACGGACTTCTTAAAAACTATGCAGTTCACACTGTAAGACAGAGCACAGTGGAGCAATGGTGAGTGAGAATAGCTAATACCAATGTTTGTTCCTCTCAATTACAGTTTTAAATGGAAATCAATGTTGCAGAGGGAATGAGCATAGCTCCAGACGTTGGGGTGATAATCACATTAAGACAGGGCTTAAATCAACACCAGACGTTGGCCTCTGGAGGGGGAAAAACAACACAGAGAGAGAGTAGAGACTATTCAATTTTCTTGCTCTCTCGTAATCTATCCATCACTCTCATACAACTGTCGTCTCCTGCTCCCAAAACCGCTGTCTGGTTGCCAGGATACCACCCCTAAGTTTCACCATGGTAACATCTGGAATAAAGGTGGGTGGGCGGGCTGCCAGGACAGGCCTGCAGTTTCACTGTGGCCATAAAACGAACAAAAATAAATCTTTTTTTTTTCAACTGCTCTCCCTAGCATGACACACACACACACACACACACACACAGCCTTGTACATCTCAGCCAATTTAATCCAACTTAACTGTTTCTCAGTCACAGCAATAAACATACAGTAAAAGGCTCTCGTTCCCTCGCTCTTCCATCAGCCCAAACAGAGCAATAAACATGAGGCCTAACTGGCATTTTTGTATGCACTTTTCATATTAATGTAACAACAGCAGGCTCTATCACTGTGTGGGCACCAACAGAGAGTGGACCCACTGATGAAAGACGTACAGCGAGCTTGTGCACAGCCTTTCAGTGGGACGAGAGGTGAAACAGAAAGAGTGTCACTGACAGGCCGGTGAGATACTGCTGTTCTGGTGCCAGCATTCACTGAACAGCCTGCCTTGTCCAATTTACTAACTGTATGCAATTGTTTTCAGCTAGTGGGGACATCTAAATTACAGTTTTATTTTGACAGCAGCAATAATTCTGACAATCCATAGAAATGTTTAACCTCTGACTGTTGCTAAGCTCCTTAATACGTGACAGCTTGAATGAATATGGATCTTAATTAACTCCCCGTACTGCCATCTGAAGGTGGCAGGTGCAGCGTGTGCTCCATCTGCTCTCTGATTTGAGTGATGTTTCTTTTCAAACCATGATTACACCTCCCAGAACCACAATGTCAACGACTGTGTGTGTTAGCTTACTGTAATCAACACTGTTCTTTCAAATTCAAATAATAAACAGGGCAACAAAAAAAGACAGCCGTGATGAGAAATAATGTCATTCAGAAAGAAATCTGAATCGTGCAAGATGTACTGCGAACAACCGGACAACCATCACCTAGAGTCAGAACACATCAAAACACAGATGAAGAAGATTCTTTGTTGACTTGTACTTTTCTTTGATGTCATTTACAGTTTCTTCTCAGTTATTAATAGTTCCAGGAAACAATCCAGATTTAACATGATCAGGGTAAAGACATAAATGCAGAAAGAAGAAACTGTAAAGTGGCTCTAGTTGTTGTTTTGATTTGGCACAGAGTAATAGTGAGTCTGCACAAGTTAGTCTGCTTTTTGTTCTGGTAAAATTCTGTATCTTGCATCAGCAACATGGAACAAAAATCTCAACTTATTAAACCTGACCCTCTCCTTATTATTAGAGGTAAATCAGGCCTCATATAAGCAAAGCATAATAATAATTCACTTTGGAATGAGTACAACTACACCTACCTCTGGAAAATGTTAAATGTGACTTCAATATGTTTTGATAAACAAGCTCAGCTTCACACAGTTTGGAGGTCCTTCATATTATATGTTGCAATCACAACTCTTGTTCAAAAATTGAACCCTACTTTACAGTAAACCACAAAGAAGTGTGTACATAACGGCTGGTCTCATTTTAGAGTTGGTCGACTCATTTTATGTCTGCATATTGCTCCTTGGTAATCAGGTTTTAAGATGATTTTCTAGTTTTTATTTAGATTTATGATTGACAGTTGTCACATGTTTTATCTCTAACATTTTCATCTGATCATATGAGAAATAGAAGGAAATATACTGTAATGGGCTGTTGATGACTTGTGTTCATTAAATATGTTTAAGAAAAGTTGTACTTATTGTACCATGAAAATTGTACATGAGGGGACTCTTTGGTTGTCATTCTCTGTAAGGAATAACACAGAAAACACTTGTGTAAGTCATTAGAAAAAAGTATATTTTATCAAATATTGAATACAAAATTTGTAAACATTATGAGAGATTGAAAAATCTATACGGCACTCCATGAGATTCTCAAAGGTTCATTTGCACTTTTAGGTTTTAAATCAGTATATTTATACATTTGTTCAGCTGCTATGAACTATTGTTTAATCAGCTGTCTAGATGAATGTGCAATCTAACTTAATTTAAACTTCTTTATTTCCTTTAATACAATTATTTATAGTCTTTCAGAATCATTTTTGATTTGTCCGTGTTTGATTGTTTTAATAAAATGGTCAATTTTCAAGTTTTTCTTTTTTTTCATTTTTTATTTAAGTCTTAGTATCTAATACCACAGAGGAAATGCAAACATAACATTCTGTATTTATTTCCAATTTGCTAAACATATTTTAATTTAACTGCATGAAGTAACATGAAGCTGCTGCCCAGCGCTCAGATAAGCCTTGCTGCTCCCCTCTCTGTGACTTATGATTTAATGGTTCTCTTGTGTCCTTAATTACAGCGTAATGTCGTCACAATCCCACCTTCCCATTTTCCCATCCAGTCTAGTAAAATTCAATACCCTAATGCTGGAAGGCAGAACCCCACCACGCACACACTCACATACATGCATAGGTCCCCCCCCCCCTGCCCGTGCACATCCTTCATGCTTGGAGGGTGAAGATATGCAAAGCGTCACCATCATCAAAACAAAAACTGCAAGAGAATATAGGGCAATTGAGTGAATTTAAATGCATCCCGGGAGACACCTCTTTCTTTCTCTTCTCCTTGCTCATTTCCCCGCTGCTCACACACAAGAAACAGACTTTTCTTTTTGATTTACTCCCGACTGCACAGCCCTTCCCTGACCAGATGCCTGTCCAAGTCACAGCTACACAAAGAAACAGAAAAGGTTAAAAGTTTAGGTAATATGCCTCGCTGACAACTGTTTTGCGACACTATTGAGTTGAACTGAGGACACATGATGCATAAACCATATTTTCAATAAAATGGATAGATTATTACAGAGAAGCAGAGAAAGGACATCTTAAAGCCAAGAATATGGTTAAGTCCCTCAACAATAAAACCAAATTTGTCTGGAAATATGAAACATAAAATGAAACAATGAAATTATAAACCACACCATGCAAAATGCACTTGTATTGATTTAAATTTTGGGGGCTGATCACAGTAAATGCCTAAGTTTATCACATGGAGATCTTCACAATGCTGGCAAGAAATATTTTCCATCTTTTTATCCTAAGATGGCATTTTATACTAAAGAGGACCTACATGTGGTTCTGTTCACAGAAGACATCAACAGTCACTATATCTGAAATTAACAGAACATTTAGTGTCCCCCTTTTCTGTATTGGACCTCAAATAGAACGTAACTTAATTGATTTGATTCAGTAACGTGGAAAAGCTATGTGTAGAGAATATTTTCCAGTAAATCTACTGTATCTGACAATTCAGATTTTTTTTGTCATCTTTTAATCCACTCTTGATTATGTTGTTTATGTCCTTAAAGAGAAAAATCATCAGTCATCAAGATGAAACAAGACTCTACAAATGAGAGTTGAGGTGTATGTTTCTCGTAATGTCTAAATCTTTTTAAATGAAAAGGGTGGGGCTTAAGCTTGTGCTGCAGCCAGCCACTAGGGGGCATTTTGATTTCTTTCTGCTTTAACTTCTGCATTTTGTTTCTCAGTCTAGTAGTCAATAGGTAGATATCCACCTGTCTAAGTAGGCATCTGAATTTAAAACACCTTGACAGTGTGTGAGGAGGACTAGTTGTGACTTTCAGATTTGCATTCAGAGTCATCCAAATAGAAAATATGGCAGCAGCTGCAAATAGGGTAGTTTGGCTTCATGTTTGTACAACAGAATTGGATGGAGACACATTTGTCCATCCTTAAACATTATGTGGGTCAATTAGCCATTTTAAAAGAAGAGATGGACATTAATGGAAAAAATTCAAACTATTAAAAGTAAATAAAAAGAAGGAGATGATGAGAGAAGGCAAGAAAACAGTAAGAGGTACAGTATGTATTCAGCCAATAAACAGACAGGTTCTAGTCAATAAACCAATGAAAAGTCTGTTAGTTTGCATTTTGTTCCATTAAATACTTGTACTTTTTCAACTACTAAAACAGCTAATGTATATCCTTGAGAACACTGAACTCCTGTAGAAAATCTTTCAGAAGTATTCTAGAGATGCAGGTATTTTTTTCTTTTCTGGTATTCTACAGAAATTGGTTGTGAGTGAAGATAGGATTCCCCAGGAAAGCTGAGTTGTTTTGAAGTAAATCGCTACTGTAAATGTTTTGTTTGAGCTATAATAGTGTCTTGATTCATCTTCACGAGGGAGAAAGAAATGCAACCACCCGCATGTTCATGCTTTAATCCACAGCACTTAATCTTTTTGGAAAAATGCTCTGCTTATCGTCTTTCCCGCATGTAAGTCTGTTTTTATCTGCTCCTTTTCTCCTCAGACACACCCGCACGCGCACACACACACACACATACATACAGTACACGTGGTTACGAAAACACTCGTGGATGCACAAAGACCCACAATGTGTGTTAAGCGAGCGCATGTAATTACCTCAGAACAACGGTGCTACAAAATGCCACACAGTGTTTGCATCAGCGTGTATGTGTTTAGAGTTTTGTAATTAGCAGAATACATTTAAATACATTTGGCTAAAACACTCCTGGGAGAGTTCCTGTTTGCTGTGTCTGCCTCAATCTCTTGCTCCCTTTCTTCTCCCTGCTTGTGTCTCACAACGCCTGCAGTGCTCATTTTCTTTCAGATTTACAGATCAAACTCTTCCCTTCATGGATCGGTGTTCTGTTCTCTCCTTTATGTTGCACCTCACCAGATTCTGGTCGATCAATGGGCCTAATGACCCCGCTGTGTGGCTTTGCATAATGGTGGGCCACTTTGGGCCACACGTGGGGACATCACTACTGAATAACTTAGTTGAGGCTGATATCATCACATATTTGGTCTAGTCGATATCTAATACAGTTTTTGTTTGCATGGTTTTAAAGTCAATGTAAATCTGTTTAAAAAAGCAAAAAAAAAAGCTTAATTTAATTTATCCTACATAGCATGTCGTGTATCACCGGACACTCTCATCTTATAAGAAACAACAGTCAACCTTCCCCTGGAGCTCCTGCCTGCTCATCAAACCAGTCTTAATTATTCAGCAGGCAGCCTGGTGTCTTTCATCTCTCTGTTAATTGCTGCGGTCGACTTCTCACTGGGACCACTGCTCCCAATGAAAGCCCCCACTTGTGCTGCATTGTAGCAACACGGGATGCATGTGGGGCAGTTTTGTATCTGTGTGGATTCAAACTGAGAATCAGGATAGAAAATGTCAAATTTAAAATTAAATCATAGGTAGTGCACCAAAAATAATTCGATGTTCTCGCTGTCGGGCCACAACCTTGTATTTCCAAAAATGCAACTTATCAGGAAATGGAAAAAAGATTATTTCACAAAAAACAAACCCTGGATCATCACAAAGTTCACAAGTGTGAAGTTTTTTTTTTTTCATTTTGAAAAGTCATTAATAAACTACCGATAGATGTGAATGATGACCAATTGTAAAAGTGATGAAGAATGGAGAAACAGGGTTTTAACCTGACAACGACAATATCATCTCTAGTTTTTAACATACAAAAGTATAACATCTTTAAAAGCTTAGACCCACACTTTGGCTGATTGTCTATTAAACTAGCAGATCATGAAGCCTGTCTGAAGTTAATTTTGTAGTTTTCTACCCAACAGATTTTTACTTGAGAACAAGCACAGGAAAAGTCTTGGGCTGTGTTTGAAATGTTCATTCATTCACTCTAGGGCACTATACTGTAGAGTGAATCAACCATTTGTAGTGGTGTTTGAATTTTTCACTTCATTATTTTATTCACTATATAGGGCCCTAGAAATGTGTTAGGTTATGTGATAAAAGTAGTGCATGGACACTGTACACTACAACAGTAGAAATAGACCATAATGCATTGCAGTTTAAGCTCAAGTTAAGTTAGCAAAAGAAAGAAAGAAAAATAAATACAAGTGAAATCCAGACAGTTGAATCTCTCTTGAAAAAGTTAGATTGTGTTGTTCCTGGTTTCATGAAGTCATAGAAAACATAACGATGCTCCTTTTTGTTTCAGTTAGATGAAAAAATCATTGGTTTATAAACACATGCTTTTTTACTGTGTAGCTGCAAACTCCTCATTAAATTGTCTCAGTGCATTAATGCAGAGAAAACAACATCTGCATTGCAATGCATCTAAGAGTCAAGAAATGCCTACACGTTTTTCACACGTTAGATTAGTTTTTGTCCTCTCTCAGGTCAGATTAGCCGTCCCTGAATTTGGTGTTTTTGCAACCTATACTGGGTCTAGTTTATTTCCATAAGGACAGAGGTTTTTTTTTTTTTTAGATTTTTCTTTTTTTGTTGTTGTTGACCAATGGGGTTGGAGGACAAAAGTGTACAGAGGATGAATTTCCTTTGTTTGGACCATTTTGTGTAGAGTTTGTTATTCATTTGCAAGTGTGCAAGTTGTTTTTTTAGACTTCAACTTCATGCAAGCATGAAACAAGATGTAACATAAATAGTGTTTCTGCCATTCTCATGTAGTTTTCTACAGATAGGTAGAACACAAGAAAAAGATACTCTTCCGTGTAGAATACCACTGCTGGTATTGTAGTTAGCAGATAAATTGCAGTTAGACATTCAGCTCCAATAATCAGAAGGCAGACTTACTGGCGCAGGAGTGCACAGAGGAAGAGTGGGAGTGACGGGGTGAAAAGTGATGGATATGGAGGGAGAAGTATTGAGGAGACACAGGCGATAGCACAGGGATGAATGTGTTATCCCTTTGGTCTAAGATATACCATTTGAAAGACGACAGCTAAATGAAAGATGGCTGTCTTGGAGGATGGCCTGCAGGGAGGACACTCATAAAGGAAAAGATAGCAACAGTAAGGACAGATGAAACTATCTCAAATATGTGGCTGATTAAAGATGTTCAAGAAGATGAGGAGAAAAGAAAACTTAAGGACAGTAAATAAAAATTTAAAGTGAAAAGTTACCTCTGTAAAGGAGAACACTGACAGTCGCTTCAATGCTCACATGCTTCTGTGAAAAATCCTGCAGCATTACACACACACATATGACATAAAAGCACACTAACACACACTCACACACAGTTACTGCAACATACATCACTGGGCTGGAAACAGCACATGATAAATTCTGAACACAATACATTTTGTCGAAAAGATTTAACATCTAATTCAGCTCTGACAGTTTCCTCCATCTCAACGCCAGACCGGTTACATTGATCCCCGCACCACACAGAGACGGCCTTGGACTTTCCAGATACTCCAACACACACACACAAAGTGAGAGAGAGAAAGCACGAGAGAGAAGTAGCACACAAATAGAGTGCCTTGTGTATCCAAACAACCAGTCATGCTGCTAAGAAGCACAGTGACATAAAGTCAGATGAATCATTTCTAGTATTTAAAAATATACTGGACCATGATAGATCCCCAACAATAGAACAGGTAAATTTATTTGCAATAAGGCCTAATTTCTTCCCTTTATTTCTCCACTACTTTAAGTCTTATTTGAGCTCCTTGGTGAGTCTATGAGTCCCCTCTGCTGGTTAGACGATGTGGAAGAGATGCTTATAAAATGCCTGTGCAGATATGGACACCTCTTTAACATGTTGCATGCATGCTCAATAAGAGACAACTTACTGAACTAAACATGCAAACTAACAAATAAATGCATGATGTGAGAATCTGACAGTTAATAATTTATTTTAGTTGTGCAGATTCCTTTCTTTGTCTATTGATTCTGTTGGTTAAACAGAACTGCAGTAAGGATGAAGGAAATACAACTGTCTCTGCAAGGTCTACATGTATGCAGCATCAGTTGTCACTCTGCTGTATTCAAGCTAATGGATTGCAAAGTCAAATTATGAGTTGGCTGGATGCCATGTAGCCAGTTCAGCTGGAGCTGTAGGAGGCCTTCCAGGGTGCACACTGTAGTCTCAGTTCTATACACTCCCAGCAGTTCAGAGGCCAGAGCAAATACTGACACCATTAAACTTTACACAGGCATGAGAACTGCAAGCATATGTGTACATGAGAATGGATGAATGGATGGATGGATGATAGCAATTCAACTTTGATTAGAAATGTAAACTGCCTTTTTGTTATGTAATTAATAATAAATAATAATAATATTAATAACAATAAGCTGGCTCCTCTTGAAGTGGAGGAGCAGCGGTTTTACTCTGAGTCCCTCTCGGATGTCTGAGCTCCTCACCCTATCTGTAAAGCTTAGCCCTGCCACCCTGTAGAGGAAATTCATTTTAGCTGCTTGTATCTGTGATCTTATTGGTTCGGTCATTATCCAAAGTCCATGACCATAGATGAGGATTGGAACCTGGATTAACTGGTAAATCAAAAGCTTTGCTTTCTGGCTCAGCTCGCTCTTAACCAAAACAGACAGGTTCCTCCAAAAATATTCTGTCTATAAAGTTTATAAACAGAACCAGAGACAGAGGGCAGCCCAGGCAAAATCCAACTCTCACCTGAAACAGGTCCAACTTACTACTGGCTATGCGAACCAGACTTGTGTTTTTTTGGTAGAGGGCCTTTACCTAAACGCCATCCAACCCATACTCCCAAAGCACCCCCCTCAGGGTGCCCCTAGGGACATGGTTGTAAACCTTCTTAGGATCCACAAAACACATGCAAACCGGTTGGGCAATTTCCTATGACCAACCTAACGTTGATAAAAAGTTTGTCCATGGTTTTGCGGCCATGGCAAAAATAGCATTTCTCCTACTCTCTACTACCCTGGAGTAGACCTTTCCAGGGAGGCTGAATAGTGTGATCCCTTCATTTCAGGAACACACCCTCAGGTCCCTCTTTTTAAAAATGGGGACCACCACCCACTGCACTTCACAGGCCGTAATGTCAAAGACATGTCAACCAAGACACTTGTGCAACATCCATAGACTTGAGATACCCAGGATGGATCTTGTCAACCCCCAGGGTTCAATCACTGTGAGGATGTTTATACCTCAGTGACTTCTGCCTCAGAGATTAGACAGTCCATCCCCAGGTCTCTCAGCTCTGGTTCCTCATTGGAATATGTGGTGGTGAGATTGAGAAGCTCCTCAAAGTAATCTTTCCACTGTGCAACTATATCCCCATTAGACGAAAGCATCTTCCAATCAGAGCCAATGCTACGTGTTGATAACTCAACCTCTTCCACAAGCTACAGCTCCTTTACCACCAGAGAGATAACTTTCCATGTCAACAAAATTCAAAAATTTATTTCAGACTTTATTTCTTTATGAAATCCATGCAAACAAACATTCTCTAACATGGTCTATGTTTTGGTTACCATAAATCCAAATTCTTGAAAAGGATGAAAAACAATGATTTCTTGTCCACATTATAATTTTTTTTAAATCAAATTGTTTCCTGCCTTGTGTTTGCATTGAACATGAGCATGTGTGTGTGTGTGTGTGTGTGTGTGTGTGTGTGTGTGTGTGTGTGTGTGTGTGTGTGTGTGTGTGTGTGTGTGTGTGTGTGTGTGTGTGTGTGTGTGTGTGTGTGTGTGTGTATGTGTGTGTGTGTGTGTGTATTTTGACACACAAACACACTTCTCCTCGGGTCTTGAGGGACCATGTCAGAACATATTAGTGACAGCACCCCACACTCAACTAAAGCAAGGTAACACCAGCCCAATTTGTTTCCCTAATAGCTGGTATATTTTTCACCCAGTCATTCATTCACCCACCCACCTGCAAACACACACTTATACATAACGGGCTTGTTATTATACAAGTATACCCTTGAACAGGCCTCAAGTTCATCTGCTGGGGGTGCAGAGCGAGCCTGGCTGATATTAGGAGAGAGGTCACATTGCACTGCAAACACGCTTTGTCTGCTTATTCATTTATTTACTACGTTCTCCCATCACACCACTCAGCTTGTCAGCAGCAAAGGGGGCTGGGGGTGTAGTTATTGGGGTAGACTGAGTGCGGGTGATGTCTGTGTTGCCAGTTTGGGAAAACCAGGTGATTGATAACTCGTGACTTTTTCTTTACTTTCAGGGAAATTCTCATTACAAGAGTCAATTACTTAGTTTGAATTTCAGATATAAACATATTTTTTACAAGCCCACTCATCCACCAGCCCACCTCTATAGCAGCGCTGTCCCAGGTATCGACCCCATATGCTGTTTAATATTCATAAAGTCTATTTCAGTGGCTTCACTCGCTGTGGTGCTGCGACAGACCCCTACCCCTAGTGCTAAATCCATTCTCATTGATCACCATTGGCGTTCTCAAACGTCCATCGATCCCATTCAAACTCATGCTCAAGGTCCTCCCAAAACACAATCACTTTACAGTTTACTTACAAATCAAGTCCTTCTCCCCTTTGGCGATTCATCACAAGGATAATTTTTTAATCTTTTCATCATTTTGCAATTACAGTTCTCACTGAAACCAAAAGAAGTTCATGCCTGTCACAGAGTATCTGAGATGGTCATGATTTTTGGTAGAGTAGGAATAACAGCATGTGTTTAACTTAAAATTTTTGCAGAACCTACCAATAACACTCCTTGTCTTTGCTCTGTGTTGGAAAATTCATGCATAAAGCTACATGAGCAAGACTAGACTGGTATGTGCATACAAAAGGTTATGACACTGAGCTGTCTCGAAGCAGGCGTAAACTGATTTAAAGCAGTCCTCTAAAATCATCTGCAGACTGCCGAGAGACACTGTTTAAGTACAGCAGCAGAGATAAATAGAAAAAAATCATTTTTCCTTTTAAGTTTGTATCCCTTCATTTCTCATCAGCTTCCTTCAGGAAGCCCGTGGCCACTGGTCTGCATGGCTAATCATAGCATTGTGCTAATTATCCTGTCAGAGCTAGCCCTCAGGATAGACATAAACAACACTATGTACACGGACACACTCGTTTTTTGTTTTTTTTTCTCTTACATTCACTCACTGTGTCATCTTTGGCTGTCACCCAACCTCAGATTTATTTTGTCTAAGAGATAAAGAATCCCTTAGCTACACTCAAACACACATTTATAGCTTACTTTTTCAAGCAGCCTGTGTACACCTGAGCATTATGAAACCCTGCAAACGTGCACACAACAGCACACAGGACAGGGTCTGCATTATTCATCCCTCTAAATTGGGAACACCACTTGTGTGCTCACACACAATAAACTGAGATGAATTTATCAGAAATCTCCCAAGTGCACAAAATATGAAAAATTTAATCATTCCACAGAATAAAAATTCATAAGGAAATGTACAAAATCAATATTTTATGCTACTTACTGTACCTATTCTTTATTACAAACCTATTCAGGAACGAACATTAAAAATTAAAGCTGGCAGGAAAGACGGGAGGGAGGAGGAACGAGGAGATGAGAGAGAGGAGGGCTCTGCGAGGGACCTCGGAGTTCAAAAGCAATGCTGTTTCATTCATGTTTAAAGGCACTTTTTTGTTTCAGTAAGAGCCACTGAAGCCGTTTGGAAACAGGCAGAAACGCTTTGATTGATTGAGCGTTCTAAGCAGTCGAGGTGCTGTCAACATAAATAGCGATAAAAAAGTCGAGGAAATGTTTTCAACTGGAGTTCTCAAGGTTATGCTCCGATGATTTGAAGGCTCCACCTGCTTTGTAGAATTAAATATCTCAGTGTCTGTCCACAACACATGTATGAAAACTATCCAGTGTGCATAGTCATAACTATAGGGTGTGATGCAGGAGTAATGCACAGAAACACTGATATTCTCACAGGCAGCTTGTGAGCTAACATTCTGCTTCATGTTATTTATATTTCCTACCTAATAATAGGCCTTAAACTACAAACTTTTTCTGGTATCAAAGTTTTATTTACTGTTAAAATGTTTTCAACTTCTGATCTGATTCCTCCCCAAGTCATCTGAAGGTCATGCTAATATAGATGATCTTGTTTCTCCTTTTAAAAGGACTTGGACAGAAGCCTGGTCCAGGCATTCTCAACCACCTGTAGACGATCGATAGAAGTTTTGTTCAGACAGGTGAAGAGTGAGTTACAGTAGTCAGGTGAGAAGTGATGAAGGCGTGGATTATAATCTCCAGCTCGGGGCCTGACACAATGGGACTCAGCTTAGCAATGTTTCTGACGTGGAAGCAAGAGGAGCGAACCAGGGAGCTGACATGAGCATCCAGGGTGAAAGCTGGGTCAAAGGTCACACCCAGGTTTCTGACAGAGGGTTTTAAGAAAGAGGCGAGTTGACCAAGAGAATTCTTGACTTTAGGAACAAGCTTGTTCGGAGCACAGATGAGGAGTTGGGTTTTTGACTCATTCAATTGTAGGGAGTCCCCAGCCCCCAGCCATCCAGTTTTTAATAGAGTCTAAACACGTCTGCAGCAGCTGTATGGGGCTTAAATAAGAACTAAATAGAAGAGAAATCAGTCATAATTTTCCATAAAGTTAAAAAAAAAGTTACATCAGAAAACTGTTGGGACTTAAACTGAAACTCCTTACCAAAGCCTTCCTTATGGAACAAAATACATTTTATTTTTACAGAAAATCAAGAAAGGAGTAGCTCCACCTGAAAGAACTGAAGACCTTCTGTCAAAATCTGTTGTTTTGGGGAGATGTCAGTTGTTTTAGAATGACATCAATCTACTTTGGAATTTGGTTCATTAGACAAATCATTTTAGCTCATATGGACTGAATGGACCAAAGTGTTGAACTGCTATATTAACCATGTGTTACGATGTATTAACTTGGTAGTTAGTAACTAACAGCACACTTTCTATTTGTGAGTGAGAGAGAGGGAGAAAAGGAAATAGAGAGCATTTTCAACAATTGTCCAAAAAAGTTACTAAAACAGTTTCTTTGACAGATAAGAGTCCAACATTACACAGTCTTTACAAAGACCGAAGCTTCAGGTGCAGATGAAATCCCATTTTGTGTCAGCGTCAGCTGGTGGTTATCAAAGCAGTCATTGGTAAGAGAGTATTTCCAGCTGATATGACATACCTTGGCTATAATAATGAGCCACATGAATATTTCCTTGAGATCAAGTGCAACAGGTTGTGGGTTTTTAACAAAGACATATTGTGACAGCCTGACTGGTGATCCATGTCATTTAAAGGCAGGGGGTTTTCAATTAAAAAAAGAAAACAAGACTGGATCATTAACAGAAGGATGTAACCCCAAGTTGGTCACTGTGTTATTGTTTGTTTATCTTTTATGAATATTTACAAAAGAGAAGACAAAGAATGGGGTGGCACTAATTGGGGACAAGGGCAGTAATTAGTAACTGGCTCCAAGTTTTTTGTACATATTTATGCAACATTTTTGTACACTGTGCCTGTTTAGAATCATTTAAATTAAATTAAATCAAAGTTTATTTAAAGTATTAGCAGGTTTTGTGTCTGTTAGTCTGTGTATGCATTTGTCTGTATGTGTGTGTGTGTGTGTGTGTGTGTGTGTGTGTGTGTGTGTGTGTGTGTGTGTGTGTGTGTGTGTGTGTGTGTGTGTGTGTGTGTGTGTGTGTGTGTGTGTGTGTGTGTGTGTGTGTGTGTTTGCAAAAGAATTACGTAGTTTGAGGGTGATTCTCAATGTTTGTTTCTTTGAACATACCAGAAAATAAATGCTTAAACAAAATACTGGAAAACACTGAGTTCCAACATTCAATATGAGTGGCAAACGGATTTTAAATTTTACCAGCTGCTCAAATTTTCACCAGCCTGCAGCTTTTACAGTCAGTCTGAATCACTGTCTTATGCAATATTTAACAGGGATTTCCTCCTACAACATACAGTACAAATGTCTCTGGGCAACTTCAAAGTTGCAAACATTACTTTAGTGACAGACTACTGTCAGTGCAGACGAGACACATGATTTACCAGAAAAATATGTTACTGCTGGAAAATTTTAATCTTGACAATTTTTAACTTTTTTTTTGACACTGCTACTTTTTAATGAGGCATTTATTTTTATCACATAAAAACAAGATGCTTGGCTCTGATGTGGTGATAAGCAATGTGGACTAAAAGCCACGTTTGAACTCAAACTTTGACCTATTGATCATCAATAAACAAATTTAGGGTATTTAAAACTAAATATTAGCCAGCGTACGTACATGCTTGCAAACCTGGTATGTATTTTTTATTATTATTAAAATGACTATTTGGTGCAGAAAGTGTTTTTTTTTTTTTATGATATCTTTGAAAACAAATACTAAATTGCTAAAAATATATATATATATATAATAAAAAGTTGTATTGAAGTTAGATCTGAACCAGTAATGAAGGTGTGTGAATAAAATCCACCTGCCACTTCCTGGTTGGCAGGTATGATTCATTCCTTCACCCATCGTCTCTCATCGGCAGCGACACCGAGCAGTGAGAGCTGTGCTCCTCCTCTTGTCCCTCTGGTAGCCTCATCTTCTCCTCCTCTCCACCCCTCTTTTGTCTCCCTCTCTCCCAGTGGAAGTGTAGTGCCAGGCCTTGGGCCCCTGCCTCTAATTGCTGGAGAATGGAGTGTTTTCATGGAGTGTTAGGCAGGGCCCTCCCCTGGATTAGCATGCTTACATACACACGCAGACGCACACACAACATGTACTCAGATACACAAATGGATTAGTGTGTTCACTCATGGGGAGAGGAGGCTGATTTGAGCCGACAGCAGCAGCCCTTTGGAGAAAGCCCGGGCAAGCCTGGTGGATTTTCAAGCACACACACACACACATGCAACACACACACTCACCACCGCCATACACAAAAACCGAGCTAGAACTAAAGCAAAGACACATCAGTGTTGAACACGCTCATATAAACACACACATACACACAATCTCAGCTCCCCCGTTGAGGCCCGGTGCTGCAGAAGACATATGGGGTGAATCATGTGTTAACAGGGAGTCCTGATTAACACATCTGGAGGGAGCCGGTAGGGAGCAAGGGGAAAAACGAGGAGAAGGGGGGTAAAAGAGGGAGGGGGCATGAAATAAGTAGTGGGAGCACAGGAAGAGAATAAAAACTTGGTGTTGTCGTGATCCAAAGACAATAATTAACAGGTTATTTTAAAAATCACACACACACACACACACACACACACAACAAGAAACAAACAAACCTGGAGTTTCTAGAATCTGGGAGGAATGAGGTTCTTTCCATGCAGTGCCCTCAGGCGCCATCATGTGTGTCATGTTAGAGGCAGTCAGCTGTGTCACGACGACATCATGCTTCCTTTGTGCTCATCTGTTAGCCTGTCTGACTCCAACTCAACACACACACGAACCAAAAAGGGTTAATCACACGGAGAAAAGCTTTCACGTTATAAGAACGTCATGTCATTTCTGCTGGTGCTCCTGATGAAAACAAACAAAAATAGCTATTTTTAGCATTTTTGAACGTTTGACAAAAGCATTGTTTCTCCATTTTTCCTTCTTTTCATGTTTTCATATATCAACTTTATCTTTTACCGTTCACACGTCCCTGTGGTTTTATACATGACTGAAAAGTGATTTTAATTTCTAAAACATAAATGACATTATTTTATGAAAAGTTCAAAATTTGGAAAGTCCATGTAGTTTGTTGCCCAGACATTAACATAATGTAAATATGGTACATTTAAAAATGTATTTTATGTACAAATACTTATACTTGGATGTCAAACACTGCATGAATAATAACAGAGATTAAAAAGCAATACTTGTTTGTCTAATAAACTAGTAATGGGCTAATACTGACTCTATATGATTATTCAGAAAAATGTATTTTATTTATTTCAGGACTCACATAGAACATTAAAGAAACGGAATCAGAATGTGTATTAGATTCTGCTACAAGTACAATAGAGATTATCACTATTAAATAATTTGACATGACCATTATTTTCATCAAACGATGGTTTAATTAGATTTCTCTGCTCATATTTTTGCTATTTGTGCAGAATAAGTCTACAATTAATTGAATCCTTCACTCAATCCCAATTTATTTTCTAAAAGATTTCAGAATAAATATATATGTCTTTTATAGTTTTATCAATGTAAACACAAATTGGACTCTATACATGAGAAGACAAATCCATAAAATTAAAAAACAGAAAGCAATATGGACATTAAACTTTTTTTGCAGACACTGCAACTAGCTGTAATTAAGCAGAACATAGTTACATAGATCTGGGACTTTATTGTCACCGTTGACCTCCTTGTGTCTTTGTCGTGACAGAAACACAGTAAGTGTTATCACCCTCTCCGTTTGGGCCAGTCCACTATGTGCTGCTTCAGGCTGATTCCTATCAGTTCATTCTCCATGGCAATACTATTTAAAACCTCCCTCTTCATTTAGAGAAACTTAAACGATCCAGGGACCCACATGGAACTCTGTGTGTGATTGCAAAATGGCAATCATCTCATAACATCTCTGCTGGTTTCAATTACATCCATTCAGCATAGTTGTGTCCAAGCCACCATGAAGGAAAACAAACAGAGACGTATCTCTGGTCATGGTCATTTTACTCTAGCAATCCTGGAATTGAGCCAAGAGTTCAGGTATACAATTAGCAACTTATATTTAAAAAAAACATGCAAAATATGTAAATAGCACATGTTCCAGGAAATATGTTTGTGTTGTTCTGGGGTGATGCTGTTGTTATTTTTACACTTTACTAATTGGGGCTACGAAAGACAAGGATGGGTGAAAAAGGTGTTCAGAAACAGCTGTCACTATGTGCAAATAAATAAAAACAAAAGGATGTTTTTACATGTAGTTTCTATTTAATTACAACTCTTTAACAGCTATATCCCTCTTGTATTTGTACAGGTTTTGAGTAAATATTATATGTGTGAGCAAAGTCACATAAACAAAAGCAGGAATGAGGACAATGGTATGAGGGAGTTCAACAGTTTTACTGCTTTTAAATTAATGTGACACTAAACTATAACAAAAAACTATTTTAAAAAATACAAGCAAAATGCATTTATCATATTGGAATATTTAAGTATATTTTTTTATTTATTCCCATGTATTTTAATAAATAAACTAATGAAAACTGATCATTTCAACAGTAGATTAAATACTTATAAGCTGTCAAAATAATGGGTTGAACAATATTTCAGGAACCACTGAGAGCATAAACAAAATGACCCAAAAGGTGATAGTTACTCTTGATCTGGATAATTGGAAGCAAACCCAAAACAGTGACCAACCAGTAAAACTCAACAACCTGTTTTAAAGAACTAAATCAGGTTTTGCTGGTCCATTGATGTTGTGAAATTTAACACTTTTCTGTTATGACCAGACAAACTAAATTGGTTAAGTTTGAATTATTCCTTTAAATCTAACAATCTGAGTTTCACATCTCCTAATGACATTCCCTCTTGAACATTAGTCTGTGATGTACCATGTGCTTCTACCAAATGACAGATTTTAGTGGTTAATTTCACCCTCCTGTCTACTGATTTAGAAACAGCCATCATCCTCCACACACACACACACACACACACACACACACACACACACACACACACACACACACCACTAAGCCAATCAATATCTCTACATTATTCAAATTCCTCTGCACTTCATTAGATATTTAATTGACTACCTGTAGACAGATGACTGACCCGCCTCCTGGCATAAATTAATGCAAATGACATCTGCCATGACCTCCCCCTGAGGTAGATTTAATGGTCCGGTCTGCAGAGGACAGAGTTCAACAAGAGGCTGCGGGGGTCAAGCCCGGTTTCTGATCAGTGGATCAGCTCTGAGTTCTACACTTGTTTTATATTCGAGACAAGATGTATTTTTATTGGGGATATTTTAAAGCTATAGATAGAATTTGATTTGCCTTTTGGAAAAACATTCTAGTGTTTCAGACTAGGAGCAGCAAGAGAAAAGCCACTGGTTGATTCCAGTCTCAGACCTTCTCTCTCTGCTCCCTCTGAAGGAAGCTATAAAACACTAGAACTCCCTTTGCAGGTGTCTGGGCCCGCTGTATGCTAATAGGGAGGATCAGACGTTCTTCTCACATAATAGGGTTTGACAAAGTGAAAATTAACACAACCCCACTCCTTCTGTTGCTGTTAGAGGGGGTGCTTGATATGGCTTTGTCTCAGACTACGTGACACACACACACACACATACACACACACACACACACACACACACACACACCTTCCGACAGATACCACACCAGCTATCGTTCTCATTCTCACCCAGACAGTTATGTTGTAGCCCCCCCAACCCCTCACCCCCACCCTTCTCATCCCTTCCTCTC
>SSNR01000049.1:10114-197098 GCA_006937965.1 Callopanchax toddi | reverse complement strand
CCCCCCCCCCTCTCCCCCCCTCCTCCCCCCCCCCCCCCCCCCCCCCTGCATTGCTACCCCTATCTAGGTGTTTGTGTCCTCGGCATAAACATCCCTCCATTCCTCCTCCTTCCCTCACTCTTCTTCTCCAGCGACTGTTTGCTTCAATGGACTTTCATGACAACTCATTCCGTAAGGGTCCTTTTTTCTCTCCCTCTCGCTCCCTTTCTCCTTCACTCTCCCCAGGTGAAATATTGATGGATTTTTTATGAATAGCTATGAAAAATTCATTCAAATTCCAAAATGAAAAAGCGTAAACATTCCGCATCTGCCTATGCCTCCCGCATTCATTATCCTTCACAACATCCTCAGTCTCTCGCTCTCCCTCTTTTCCCCCCTGTTTGTATTCCTTCCCCTCCTCCTTCCCACCCAACACTCTCACCCTTGTCTACCTGAAAAAGACATGCTCTTTCTCTTTTTCCACCACTTGGCCTAATTGCTTAATTTGACCTGCTCTCTCATCAATTAAAAGTCTGTCAGTGGTAGACAGATGGAGGATGGATCAGAGGGCCAGTCGATGGGCGGATCAATGACAGAACAGCTCAATAGGTAAATGGAGATGGCCACTGATGGAAAAAGGAAACGAGGGAGGGGAAGAAGTAGAAGAAGAAGAAGAAGAAGAAGACAACCAATTGAGCATGCTGTCATGACAAAAAGGTGCAGCGCCTCACGTGAAGGCTCTGACTTTTTTTCTCCCGCTATTTCCTTCTCTCTCCCTCTCTCTCTCTCTCTCTCTCTCTCTCTCTCTCTCTCTCTTTCTCGCTCTCTCTCTAAATGGTTGGATTTATAAGCATTAACTTCTTGCGAAAAGATAAAATATTAGCTCTCCTGTTTATTTTCATTTAGTTTCATCATCAGTTTCAAACTAAAACTGAAAATCACAAGCCATTGAAGCATAGCTAAGCAAAGATAAATGTAACATGAGTTCATTTGTGTGGGTTTTCTAAATATCTCACAAGCCATTGAAAACATTTTAATGAAACTTTAAGAAAGCAGTAAATAAATGCACATATACAACTAATAACATTCAGTGTCAATCCAATTCATGATGGATCGCTTTTATAAATAAATATTATTAAATAGAAAATTTTTATCAACCATAAAACAGCGGTTCTGTTTTATCATACAAACCTGAGTCCCATGAAAATAGTTGGGCATGTTTCAAACAAATACAACTTCAGTGAAACATGATTCTGTCCTCAGCACACACACATAACTATACAAGCACACAACCACAATTATTTTGTTTTTTTCCCCTTCAACACCTTGCTTTAATTAGCTTTCTCAGGAGACTGCGATTCAGACCAATTAAAGAAGGTTATCAAAGAAGGTCTGGAGCAGGTTGCAAGCCCACTACGACTTCTACCTCCAGGGATCGGCCAGGATGAAAGAAACCTTATCACTACACACTCATAAAGACCTAAACACAAGCATGCTATAGTCTCTAAGGCAAAAAGATGAACCCTGTAGTACCAAGCAAGACTGGGTCTTATTGTAGCTCTTTTAATACATTAAGAACCAGGCCTTCACATCAGGCAAGCATTTATGTACCACATAAACACAGTCAATCATTCTGTATTGACCAGTTCCAGATAAATTGCTGAGGAGAAAAAGAATGGGCTCCTTCTGCTTGGTCCCTGAAGGGGAACTAAAACCAGTTCAGTTGATGCAATCACTAATGGAGACAACTCAGAACATCGAGAGAGATTACTGACTCAAAATTAGGCAATAAAAACACACATTATGTGTTTAGGATGAACACAGCAATGAAGGGAATGAGATGTCTCCAAAGCCAGCGCTTATGCTGGCTTGATCTTAAAACAAATCAATGAAAACCATTTTTGGAATTATGTTCTGCCAAAGATCCTGATGTACAGAACGATCAAAAGCCCTAATCTCAATGAGCAAGTATAAAATGTCATCATTTTTCTTTCACGGCTTCTGTTTCTGTGTTTCCTGCAGACCAGGAAAAATTTCCACCAAATATTGTATTTGTGGATGTTTCTTTGTGGCATTACAGGACAAAGCTGTGTGTGTATGCGCACCATAAATTAGCTTTACTCTGATGGTAAGTTAATAGCACTCAGTGGTATTATGTGTAACTGTGATTAGATTGGGAGAGGCTGATGACACATATTGGTTTGGTCCCTCGGGGGCAGCTAGGAGAGTGAGAGATCAGGGGTCAATCGCCATGGGATCAATGTCACTCAAAAGAGATGCGCTGCATTCAAAGACACGCTGCAAACACTGAGCTGATCTGATGCAATATATGTTCGAGTTTTGGCTCTCTTTCTTAAGTTTGTTTAAACAAAAAGCCCCACCACCACAGCACTCGAGAAGCACAGAGAGGAATGGAGAGACATCTAAAGGGAAAGTGACTTCCCTGGGACTTCATTAAGCTAATCTGGCTACCGATACTAACAAAGTTTAGAGGATGAGGTGAGGAGAAAGCTCAGAAATGAGATGAACACTTATTAGATCAGACCGAGGCAATTGTCTTTAGTTGCTCATAGCAGAATTCATGCTCAAACACACACATTCATACACAACGGGCTAACACAAAAGCAGGCACACACACACCAAGGGACTGACAAAAATATTACACAACATACATTAAATCTATTGTTATATAGACATAGCTATATGATCAAACTGACACAGGCTAAATGTAAACAATCTCAAGAAAATGTCTTAAACAAGTTGTTGTTATAGTTAGCATGTTTTTATGTATCATATGATGGTCAGAACCAACATTTAAACACAGGAGACCATATTGACTTGGATGTTTGAAGGCTGAGTTTTGTGTCATCTTCCTCAAGTGTTTCTGAGATGTTCTTGAGTGGCGGGTTGAATTGTCTTGCTGAGCAGACCGCAGCAAAGAAGTATCCACGTGCATAAAGGTTTCTCAGAAGACCAGTTCCCAGAAGCTTTTCAAGGTTTCTCAGAAGAGGCTTTAATGTAAATGCAATATTGGATTATATACTGAGGAAAAAGCAACAAATGTATAAAATACATTTGGCACACTGTCAAATTACTCTCTGATGCATGGACTAAAAGGAAGAAAAAGAAACCAAGAAAACTAAGAGTGGATATTATAATCTATAATAAATTCTATATCATAAAACATAAAATAAGGTACTAGTATTACTTATTTTATACTTATATCTGATTTTACCTCCCAGTTAAACAACAACAAATACATACGGTAGTGACACTTATAGGACCATGGTATGTTTTGCTTTCATATCAGATGTCTGCACATGTGTAGTGCAATGATTAGCAGGAAACAAACAAGAAGAAAGAAAGTTATCCTAGAGCCAAAGATCTGAGAAGGCATCAAAACAAAGGCTGCATTTAGACAGAGTTGCTTTACCTTTTTGAGGTGAAGGTTGCGGGATCCAAATGAAATCCTGAGCCAGTGTGTTGGAAAGTGTCAGGCCTTCAGCAAGTGACCAAATGTTTTCTATCCAGACATTTACTGGAGTAAATATCTGTGACTTTGTACGCAAGACCCCACTGGTCGGCTAAGAACTATTTTCACTCAGACAAGGTACAACAGATGCTAATTGAACTGTGAGTTTGCCACAAGAAAATAAATGATTTTGTCATCAAAGTCCGCTGCTCAAGTAAATCTGGGTAAGTCAGACAGGAACGTTATTGGTGGAGAGTAATTTTTACTCAGTGCTGTTTTTGTCATTTCAGCTCAATTCACTCTGGGTATAGCAGGTGTTATGTTGAGATGTGTTCCCTGTCCCCACATCATGTGTTTCTCCTGCTGCAATAGAAAACTGAAATAACCCAAAAGCATTGATATATTTCCTTTTAGCAGCTTTTTTTTTTAAAGCTCAAGGCAATGTTGTTATTGTTGGACTTGTGTTGATTTAACTCTAAAAGTGCATGAAATAAAAACGACTAAAGGAAGTATTCCTGTAGTAAGTTGGAAACTGCACAGGAAATCATGATCTGAAGGCCTGATTGTTTTTGAGTCTCTGGGCCAAATGAAATGTCTCTCTACCAGCTCAACCTTTGATCTTTTTCTATCAAATAAAAGTCTAAAATAAGTCATGTGTGAGCTCTTACCTAACCTTTGTGAAGACCTAATGCAGAACATTAGACTGCATTTTGATTATTTACATTTACTCAACAAACTGTCCACATTTTACTCTCTGCTTTAATACAGCAAGGAGTTTTGCCATCCTGAAGGAGCAGTGACAGCACAGCGAGTTGTCATGACCACACTGTAATGGTTACCTATTGCACAGAGCTCGATCAGGGTGGGGGGATTGTGTTGAAGAGAAGATCAATCTATTCTGCTGGTTTCCATCTACAGAGCAAATTCACTCATTTGAATTTATACTGAACAACTGGACTGAACTGATCATGTGTTTTTGAATCTGGAGCTGTTTTGATATGAATTTCTTTTTGAACAGCTGGGGTGACTTTTATAGTGAATTGGCTGGTTAAATTTGTGTAACTACCATAACAGTGACAGGAGGAAAGGGTTCAAGAATGATCGTTTCCTGGTAAAAGCAGCTGCAGACAAGCACTCACCGACTAACGGCATTCTGACAGAGATGCATTTACTTATACAAATGCACTTTACACTTGGGTCAGCAGAACAAGAGCAAATCCTTGACCAACCTGCATTTGAGCAACCTAACCCTGTAGATGCAAAACAGAAGCAAAACATTCTGATTGGCTGGACACATGCAAATTCAGTCAAGAAGACACAAAAACGTGAGTCAAGATGAGCTGCAGACTGTCACCAGAGGGCAAAGCCTGTAAGGAGAAGCAGACGATGCTCAACAATGGCACCAGGGAATGAAAGAGGGAAAACAGGGTGGAGAAAGAGAGGGTAAACTAAGGAAGGCTGGGAGTGCCACGTCGTTCTTAATCTAGTTTGTCTGTCGTAATCGTGTCAATGTCACTCTCAATCAGCCAGCCACAACTAGGACTATACAACTTCAGTTTGATTGGCTCAAACCTTGTCTTTAAAATGACCTCTAAGGAGAGGATGTGCGTGCGTGGCAAGAGACACGGAGAAAGAGAAAAAACGAAGAAGGCAGGATGTGTGTTATAAAGGGGGAGGAGAGTCTTCTTCAGACAATATGAGACAGAGGGAGTGCAAATTAACTTTAAACCTGTTACTCCCCCACCAGTCTGTCAATTTCACTTTGGTCCCTTTCTTTGTTCTGATTTTTTAGTGTGACAGTATTGATTGGCTTCTTTTATTACACAAGAGAATACAGATATATATCTGTGAGAGTGAGGGGTGCTCCAGGTGATTTTGTAAAGTTCAGTCATATTCCTGCCAACTCTGAGGCTGGTTTTGTGTTCATGACACTGAATCCATGCTAGCTTTGTTGTTTTTTACCAAGAACTCTGCAATACAGTACGTATTTTAAAGAAAAACAGAAGTATGTAAGTGTGTTTTTATAGCAGCAATCCCATAATGCTGCAGTATAAACAGGTTTCACTTATCACAATTTGAACAGTTATCACATCCACTCTCCTAAAGCCAAGTGTTTCATAAACATTATTAGTAAGCAAAGTTTACTATTGATTAGTGGGAAACAGATTACATTTGGAGTCTTCCTGTAGTGTAAAGATAGTCCAAATTATTTCCTGTAATTCTTATTCTCATCTGTAAATTAAAGCGAGTGATAGATTTGAAAGTAAAACCCAGAACGGCCTTTTAAACTGTTATTTCTAAATCATGAGTATTTGTGAGTGTGGACTTAGTCTAGTGTCACATGCTGCCATAAAGGCAGATGGCTTTGGTGAAACTGTCATTGTTCTATTAGAAAAGGTATTAAGTTGACAGACTGACAATCAAACATTACCACTAGTCATAAAATGAAATAGTTCTTTGTGGTATAGTAAATGGAAAACTACTTCTGCTATCAGCTTTCTCTTCCATCCTGTTTTCAGGTTTTCTGAACTGATCCTATTGCTGTTCACTCCCATGAGTTCAAACCAGTAAACGTCACATTTAATGGTTTCACATGAAATGCTGTAGAATGGTTTTATCACTTGAAATATTTTAACACATATTTGCATAAAAATAAGTTAAAAACATTTTAAATACTATTTTAAGAGGGAAAATTGCAGTGCCAGTATCCATTTAACATCCATGATTTAATTGTTTTCAAACATTTCAAAAAAAATTTCAATCCAAATCCACTTTTGATTAAATGCTCCTAAAGCATTGCTCCAGTGTGGATGGCGCCAACCTTTTTTCTTTTGTCTCTGGTTTATCACCTGAGTGTTCAGTTTGTTTGGTTGTGTTTAAAACAATATAATCGTCAAAAGTTTTATTGGACCCCTCAGCACTGAATGTTACCAGTAAACCTCCAATATCAAATACTTTATGACTATAGCTCTGCAGATTGTGTAGATATGACAAATAGGTTAACAAATCAATTAATGTAGAAAATGCATACAAAGTACACATATATACCACAATTCCTCCCTCTCAGAAATGCTCTATAGAGAGTAATTCAGAGCTGAGTGAGCCAATATTGGAGCAGAACTCACCAGACAGCCAAAGTTTATGACTCAAGGCCTTAGTGAGAAGCAATAAAGCACAAACTTTTTTTTAGGCACAAACCCAATTTGGCAAATTACTAACCAGGCAAGTGGTCCAAGTAAACCTCCAACTGGCCCTCAGCCACTGGGCAATCCTTACTGTTGAACTCTGCAACAGTGCTGTCTGTTGTGGCCTACTGCTGCACAACATATGGTCCTAAGCTTTTCATCTCTCCGGGGAGGAAACACCCACACAAACACATGCACAAACTCATTTGCACACTACAGAGACATAGGGACACGGAAATGCAGACAGAAACACCAAAATAGTAACGAAACACGCTGAGACTCGCACACTGGTCTTCAGAAGAGACATTCACTAAAGACCAAAAAAGCCTCTCCAAGTGACAGGATAGATGAATAGAACACGCCATCAGGCCAGCTCCTCTTTGGTGAGCCCCATCCCTCAGAAATATTACACACCAGGATGTAATCCCAGGAGGCAGCAGCATACGGGCGTGGGTGAATGATGACCAGCTGTAGATACAGTTGAGTTCTGTGTCATAAGTGAAGCTGTTTGGTCTTGATTTGAGTAAAAGGAGGAAAAAGAGGAGAGGTTATAATCCTTCAGTCTCTCAAGGAACTGAGTCCCCTCTAATATCAGCTTTATTTCAACCTAATGCAGGTAGTGATTTATGCAACAGTTTAAGTTAACAGGTGGAAATATAATCCAGCGTATGTATACAAAGAAACACACTTCAACACATGTAACCATCAGAAATGCATAAAAATAAAAACATACATACGCAGAGGCCTGAACAGAAACCCACACTCAATTCCACTTTGCCTTAAATCAAGGCTCAGCCAGGCTAACGCACCGATCTATACTGCTCTAGGTGAATTAACGTTAGTAATAAGATATCATGGCTCTGATTGATCCTCTATTTCCATGTCCACACCATAAAATGACCCAAGCACAGCCACAGCACACCATCACTCTAATGCTGCATTGATTCTCTGAAGTTGGGCTACAGACGAGCGTACAGATGGAAGAGGGCATGGAGATGTTATAGATGATCACAGAATGACGATCGAGTTGAGGCTGAGCTGTGTTGATGTAGTGGAGTTTATAACAGAAAATAAAAGGAAAGCTTTTTTTATTTTCATTTTTGCAAAATCTCCTCTGTTAAACAATCGTGTTTGCAGTCCAAGCTACTCACTTTTGGTTTTGTTCAACTTGAGCTAAAATTATTCTTTGAGCTTGCAGTCAGCATCATTTATCAAGCTGCAGAGTAAGTTGTAATAGAGCTTCTCTCCTGCTTAAACTTCATGAATCATATATTAGAACATACTCATTTTTTGACTACAGATGTTATTGGGGGGCCTTGCCTTCTTTATTAACGTGTTACTGGGTACTTTGGTTGTTTATCCTTTGAAAACCAAAACAATCTCTAAGGGTGTCTAAGTTTGATGTCCTGGGATATCTGTGGCTTCCTATCCACATCAGTAGATCCTCCCTAAAAGAGCCTGCAGCCAACAGGGCCCAGTAGTTTGTCCTTCTGAGATGGACTTCAAGGTAAAAAAAAAAAAAAAACTCCCATTTTTGAAACTGAGTGAAATAATTGTTTTAATCTTTTTTTAAATTGAATTATACTCTATATTATAGAAAATCTATTGCTTAAAACAAACAAATGCACAGTGGAAAATAGATGTGTAGTCCTGGTAAATGATGTCAGTATGAAACTCAACAAGCTCGTTTATATTTCCTTTGTTCAAGCAGATTAACATTCTTGTGATAAAAATAATAATAAAAGTGTGATGTGTTGCTTTTTGAGCTCTTTTAGCCAGCTTCATGCTGCCAGACAGGTTATATTTAGAAATTAAATACTGTAGGTGTGGCTAGTGAAACGGAACTCAGCTTTAGAAATAAGGTAATTAATTAAAATAAATTCATGATTTAACAAAGGGGGGGGGGTTACTTATTTTTTCAAATACGGTCAGGTTGTTTTTCCGAAACTTATCATTTGAAATCTGTGTATTGTATTTACTCAGGCTATTGTTGTCATGTCCTGGGTGCCGGCAGGCAGTCTGTGTTTTTCCCTCAGGGCGTGGCAGGCAGATCCTCTCCAGCTGCAGCTCCCAGCTGCAGCCCATCAGCGTCATCAGAGGAGGACCTTCTTAAGGAGCAGATCCACAGAGGGACGACGCCAGTCTTTTCCACCTCACTAGTGGTAAACTCAGGTCTCCTCTATATTGTGTATCCTTGAACCTTGTAATCATTTTCCTCTCGTCTCTCCAGCCAACCTGCTCGGCGTCGTCCACCTCAAGATCCTCCAGAGTCCTCCTCAAACCTCATGTCCGCTTGGTCTGCCTGTCCCCCCTGCCAGCCAGCTGCCTCCACTCCATTTCATCCTCCATCAACTTCTCACCACCGCTCCAACCAGTCTCACCCAGGACAGACAAAACCTCCCCAAGATCCCTATCTTCATCCTACCAGTAAGACCTCCATTCAAACCTCATATCAGCACGTTATCCTCACCTCCATATACTCACTCTCCTCTCTCCTCTCAGAAGTCTCCAGTACTTGGATTCCACAGATCCTCCTGGATCCACCTCCACACCAAGTCTTATAATAAAAACATTATTTTACTTACCGTTTTCCTCAGACTGTTGTGTTGCTCCAGGATCCTCACAAAACCTCAGAATATGACAATTGTTGTCTGATACATATTTTCTTTTTCTAATTTAGAAGGGTTACTAAGCTTAAGTGTGTCCAAAAGCAGAAACAAAAAATAACTGCAAGGGAGCTAAAACTTTTTGTAGCATCATTTTTTTTTTTCTTCTAAATTCACATTGTTTAAAAATATTCATACAGTATTTTGATTGTCATAATTAAGATAAAACAGCAATATTGTAACATGATGTGATATGATTATAAGAATATTTAAAATATGTTGAAAATGTGCAAACATTTCTATTGTAATTGGAAATGATTACGCCTGGAGCCAGCACAGCGGCATTGCTTGGTTTTCCTGCTTTAAAAAAACACTTAAATTTTTCTCTATCAGTTGTTGGTGGAGCTTTTTTGTTTTTGTTTTACAACAATAATCCTGAGTAATTGGAAATAAGCATTTATACAATTAAAATCAAAATACAAAGAATACCGGTAATAGTGTTTTCTTTACAAACAAGATCACTGCCAACATAAGAGTGAATAGTTTTATAATGATACTGTCTTTGAATAAACAATTTTAACCCGGGCTATTATTTTGAGCCTTAGCTTAAGAACAAAAGACAATAACAAAGAGGTTAAGGTGGATTTTATAGTGTTATTTCATCAGACCTATCCATCAGCTAAGAGACCTATTATGCAATGATTTACAGCAATATGAACTCAAAGGAAACATTAAAACACTCTTTCTTCTATTGGTCAAACAGACTTAAATAGACAGATTCCCATGATATGACCTCACACCACCTTGAGATTAAAACCACGCAAGATTGTTAAGGCGATGCAGATTGTTCCAGGAAACTGGTAGTCAGAGCATTGTTCTGGGTCTGAAACACTGATATATATTAACAAAACCAGCATAAAGCCAGTCAGAATCACACTGGTTCCCACAGGACGAAGACACACTTATAATTGTTGTAAAACATTGCAGTTTCTAAGCACAAAAAGTAAACAAAAACACACACATACACACACCGTTTTATGTCCAAAGTCATCCAAGCTCACGCTTGCCATCTGCATAACATGCTGGACAAAATCCCACGATCATTAAAACCAGATTTCTTAGAAGACAGAGACACCACGCAAACACACACAACCTCACACACACACACACACACAGACACATGTACCTATTGCATCAAGGCAAACTGTTTGTTTCCACTGTATAGTCTTGCTGTCTGTTCACAAGGAACACAGACTGATCACACAGTCAAATCGCTGCTGTTAGCGTACAGGAAAGAAAACAAACCGATTGGCAGATGTGACAGACAGAGCTCCATAAAGACAGACACAAACACAGACAGACACACTCACATGGCAGCAAACATGAAGTGAGTAACACAATATAATATCAAACAGGTGAAAGCCTGAATCACAAGTGGTGGGAACAGTGCTGTATAAGCAACTCAATAGGCCAGACTGAAGGATAATACAACACACACACACACACACACACACACACACACACACACACACACACACACACACACACACACACACACACACAGATATCTGCCTATAGTTACAGACAATAGCTGACAGAACAAAAACCATGTTCACATTAGTGAGCCAACAGGACTATTTTTATATTTCACTGAGTCACAAAGAGTCTTCTCCCAGCAGCATGTCACTTTTCTCATATCAAAGCTTCGTTTCTAGCAGACAAAGCTTTGAAAGTGGGCCATGGCTCATAAAACCCCTTTATGTTCCTCGCCGGTGCACTAAAAAAACCCAGAAACAATGCATTTTAAGTCTGCAATTGGACTAGTGTGTGTGTCACTGATCGTATTATAGAGCGTGTGTATCGCGTGTGTTTGTTCACTCGCCGTCTGTGCATCTGTGTTCATGCGAGTGTGTGGATACACCCCACTTCCCCCACAGTTGTGTGTTTAAATGTGAGTAGGTGTTGTTGATTTAATTCTCTCTACTGACATTGTTCTTTTCCGATCTTTTTTAATGGCTGACAGAATGTGCAGGCTTAACACTCGCCTAACAACCCTGGCTTCCTGAATTGCATGTAACCTAATCACCAACACCATCTGTTAATTATGTTAATACAAAAATGCTTTGGCTGCTGTTCATATCCACTCTCTGAATTAGCACCCTACTTCCCCGCTGAGCACCCTCTTTATCTCTCCCTGTGCTTTTCTCCTCTGTTTCTTGTCCAACACTTTCCATCATCTCAGGCCCCCATTTTTCTTTATTTCAAATCTTGTCACTTTTATCCTTTCTAATTCTTACTCTCCTCACTTTCTTTCTTTTTAGATTTTTTGCTAATCCTTTAGTTTCTTCATAATCCATTCATTTCTACACAAAATTAACCTCCATCTACATGAATTTTATTGTCTTCCATTTTCTATCTTTTGCATGAAAGAAGTGTAACAAAAAAAACCATCTCAAACTCTTAATTCCTCCTCTTCACGATCTTTTCACTTCCACCTCTCAGCATGCTATCCCCCATGGAGCTTCAGTGAGTCAGAGGCTAAGCTGGATGAAAATCCCTTGAGATGCTTTTGTCTGAATCCAACTTATTTTGAGTGATATTGATTCACTCGTCCTTTTAATTGTTATTCACAATGCTAATCTGTATTTATAAAGCTAAGTTTCTATTGATCTGTCTGACACATGATAAACTTTGTCCTGTCTTCCCATATAAAATAAGCGTTATGTTAATGCAGGGAAAACACAGTTTAATAGTCATACTTTGAGTTGGTCATTATATTTGCACAATCGAAGTCCCAGCGATGCACAATCCCTAGGGAAGACCTGTTCGAGTCCAGGGATGAAGCGGGCAGTTTGCCCAGGATAAACAATAAGTACAAAAATTAAAGGAAAAGGAAGACAAGAAATGCTTGACAAAATAAAATGGTTGAGAAAAAAACATTCATGTATAGCAGAGGATAGTTTATTACATTCAAAGGGTGTCACTGTTCCTGCAGATTTTGATATGATTTTACATGTTTTTTCAATAAAGGATTTCTGTTCAGTTTTATCTTCACTTCCTGTTTTATTTTGTCGAGTCAGGCCACTGTCCAGTTTACTTTGTGCTTTCTTGTTTCATTCTGTTCCAGTTTTGTACACAAGTTCATCATTTTCTTGCGTACAGTATAGCTACAATTTTCCCTTTGTGAATTGACATGTAGGTTAATTGGTATTTGTAAATTGTCCCTATACTGTAGGTGTGAGTGAGTGGGTGTGTGACTGGTTGTTTGTCTCATTTGTCTTTATGTGGTTCTGCGATGGACTGGCGACCCATCCAGGGTGTCCCCCGCCTCTCGCCCCTTGACCCGATCCTCTGTGGAATATGAAGTGGCTTCAGAGGATGGATGGATGGATGGATGGACTGATGAATTGACATGTCATGGTCTTCTTATCATTATCATCCTAAGTTTTCATGTGTTATTTTGTACCTACAATTGAAAGGATTGTTTTCTTGACGCATGGGCCTACACTGGTGTGTGCCTTAGATGTAGATAGATGTCATGTGACTTTCAGGTTTTTCTCTACTCAACAATCAGCTGATCCTGTATGATCAATTGATCTTCAGGTGACAAAATAGTGTGGACATCTTTTACGATGTGGAAATTCATGCAGTACTTTGACTATACGAAGGGAGCTACATGACTGTGAAATGCAGTTTTTACTTCAGTGATAATAAAGTACATACAGTATATGAAGCAGTACCTTTAGATATAGCACAACTCAATAAAAACCATTGACATCACATCACAGTCCAGACAGTATCAAAAAGCATGAGCTGTGGCCAGAAACTTGTCCAGCAAAGTCAAAGCAAAAGACATGGTCAAGGAGGCAGAGTGTGGTCAATAAATTGGTCAAAACCATGAACGGTGACAAGCTGGGTCACAGAGGCTGTGGCTGCAGAGACTGAGGGTGACTTATATTCTGTGGGTCACAGGTGAGAGACATGAATGTGATCGCAGTGTGCAGCTGCACATGATTAAGCATGAAGAGACATAGAAAAAAATAAACTGAACCAGGCACAATCAAACTGTGACAGCATGATGCCATTAAGTTTTTACTGTGTATACTGACTGAGCCCAACACGCTTTATTTTGAGGTTTAACCCAACACATATCCACTGAGTATTAACATTTTGTAGCCTTTGTCATTCATGCTATAAAGATTATAAACCATAGTAAAGAGCATATTTTACACAAGAGTCCAAGGATTATTTACTATGTCATTACATCCAAAGAGGAATTCTTATCAGGAAAAAAAAAATCCTGTAACAACATCAGTGTTTTCCCAGCAAGTAACTTGGGAATTCAGAGAAGGTCTTCAGCAGCACAGGGTCCACTCGAGGAATAGCCTCTCTGTTTTATACAAACTTAATAAGTTAACTTGAATAAACCTAATTCAATTACTTGTTTCCAATTAAAGCATATTTTCTTTTTTAAAGTATGTCTCTGTTCATGTTCGAACTTCCAAAACAACTCTGGGAATCTTTGAAAAAAGATTTGAAGCTGAGTTCAGGAGCACCATTAGAGACATGCAAACGCAGCCATCTGTAGCTTAATACCACCAGAACCAAGGCGATGGTTGTGGACTCCACATGCATAGCACAGCTGGACACAGTTAAAATCCTCTCCAAACTGAGCTTTGTTCTCAGTGTTACTTCCTACCTGTTACATGTTCTGGAAGTTCTTCAGAGAAGCAGTTTCACCCACAGGTTGATTTCCTTTAGCCATAAAAAATGCTCATACGTATGCTGTATTTTTAAAGTCCACATTTAAAAAACATTCATATGCTAGACTGTGTAAAGAAAGAAGATGAAACTGCTGTCACAGCTTGTCTTTTACATGATGTTGCTATGCAGCATCTTATTGTCTGATGCTGTAACTCAATAGTTTCCTGCATGGGTTACATTTTGTTAAATAGGTGGTTTAGCATTTTTGTTAAATTAAATTGGTGAGAAAGTATGACCTTTGTAACTTGATCTTTTTATTGATAACTTATAAATTGTTTAGTTTGCATTTTGTTAGTCAAAAATGGCACCTTAGATGTTTTGACCAACAAAAGCTAAAAAAGTATATTTTTTAAAATGAATCAATTTCAAAAGCATTATGTTGCAAGAAATTTGAGTTATTGATGGTAATTTTCTTAATTGCTCAGAAAAAGAAAATATTCAGTGGATAAAATTTAACATCTCATCACAAGCTTGTGTGTAACTTGTTATGACTGACATTTTTCACAATTCCAGCACTAAATGAAAACACACACATATAAACTAACACTGAATAGAAGTGAAAGTGACCACAACAGTCCAGGTCAGGGATCATAAAACATCAACCCAACCATCCTCAAAAATAAACATAATTTGGTGTCAATCTTTGTTTGATAGTCTAATTTACACAACGATTAAAACATACAGGCAGCAATATATTATATACCTATAATATACTTGCATCCACATATGCAAACTCCTCCTTCAGATGAAAGTCACAAAACTCATTTCCACATTTCTTTAGATGACTTAGATGCATCCTTTTGTGCAGCAGAAGCACGTCCTTGCTGCATCACTGCTTAACATTCTTTAAAAATGAGTGTCTTGGTCAACGAGATGCATTTCAACACAGGAGTCTGATCTTTTGTTCTCCTCCCTCAGGAGCGAGGTGAGAAGAGGCCGGGCTGAGAAAGGGACAGCTCCTAAAAACAGCTGCCAGCCTGTTGGATGCCACAGTTCCCCTCTGGGCATCAAGAAGAAGGTAGGAGCTTGTTGGAGAGGGGGCCAAGGTTGGGCCCACATGAGGAGACTCATGAGGAGGCAGTTTCACCTTCACTGCTGCTCTCCATCTGTCTCACATTATTTGACTTTCTTCTTTTATCTTTACAAATGAATCCATACAGAGGGTAACCGTTCTGACCTCTGAACAAGGCCAAAAAAGAGCTTTTTTTTCTGCATTTCGTCCACAGAAAGACTGAGAATACAGTCAGTGTGTTTTATGAATTTAAAATCCAGTCTTTGTTCTGTCCACCACTGAACAGCTAATGTCAATAACATAATAGTGAAACCATTTTTAAATCTTTACTAATGTCATAAACATTTAAACTTACATAATCTAGTGTTTTCGTGTCCAAACCTTTTGAGGACTTTCCAACCAATCAACAGCAGTTTGACAGGAGCTCAGGGTGTTTAGATGTTTGAGTACTTCTGTTTATCTTCGGCTAGATTTAGTCCAGTAATCTTCACCACCACAAACTAAAGTGACAGAGCCAAGTGGTAGCACTTCAGGCAGTGCTCCTCACAGCGTGAGTTGTGTAGAGTTCAACTTCCGAGATGTCTTTGGAAAATACTTAGAAAAAGGTCCTGGAAATTACCAAAAATACTGAACAGGAAATCAAATGAGCCACCTGCCAAACACTGACCAAAGAGAAAACAAAAAGAGTGCAGTCAATCTTTATGTTTAGACAATGTTTTAGACAATAAATAGCTAATGTCACATTTATAACAGAGTTAAACCCTTGATTACATCAATCATTTAGTCAATTTAAATCATCATGACTCTCACAAAACATTCATAGTGTACCTCTGATCTTTATTGCAGCACATGCATATTTATATTTCTCATTTCCTCTATTTAAATCCTATAAACAATATAGATATTCTCCAAAGAGAGCGACATATGATATTTTGTGGCTCTCATAGTCTTGGAAACAGTAGTTTTCCTCGTTAGATGAGCATATGTTACAGGTGGTGTAGAGAGTTGGCAGGAAGAGTGTGAGAAATCAGCTGCCAGGGTGAGAGCAGCAGTGCCAAGGTGAAACCAGAGAGGACTGCACCGCCAGGCTCCTCAGCTGGCTTTGACTGGTGGAGAACATCTGCACGGAACAGCAAAATTAAAGTCTGAACTTGATATAAATGAACAAGGCCAACGTTGGCACACACAAAAAATCTGAGTCACAATTACAGTAAAGGAGGAAAAACATTTTGAAAATGCTGCATTCTACTGTATTTTTATTTCATTTTATAATCCAATTATCTATTAGGTTATAAATATCCTTCAGGCTGTGTACGCAGAGGGGGCTAATGTGGACCATACTCATGAGTGTGAGTGTGTGTGATGTGGTGTATGGCAGCTGTAGTTTCTATTTCAGTGTGTGTGGTTGCACGTGGATGTGTGTAGGTTTGTATGATAAACGGCAGCCAGATATTGGGTTAAAGAGGCAGGGCAGTGCAGATGGCCTTGTGTTTGTGCCCCCTCTTTGGGCACATATAGACTTTACACATCACAAATCCAACATGGAGTTCCAAAAGCTTTTCACTTATAATGCACGACAGCCAATGGGCATTGAGATTCAACAAGTTTTTAAACAACGCAAGCTAAAGTCTGTCTGTCTGTCGTGCCTGTAATTTTTTTGAACCTTCTTCTCGTTTTCTCACATCATTTTATTCCATTTCCCTCCACATGATGTTCCTGACTGAGTAACTTTTACTGGAAGGCTAACTTATTTTCTCCATCTTTTTACCTCTGATGGCTGATTGTGGGGTGAGGTAGTGCATGTGTGTGTGTGTGTGTGTGTGTGTGGGTGGGTGGTAAACGGTGATGGAGATTTTCTTTTTTTATTTATGTTTTTTTAAGAGTGAGCTGAGGGGTGTCTACTGTCTACCACATCCTCCTTCCTGATCCAGGAAAACATACACAATTCCAGGACTCCTGCCCCCCCACCCAGCCTGCCAGCCCCATCCTCAGCCAGGGACTTTCCAGAACCTGCCCTGCCCAGTCAGAGAGAGCAACAGTCAGCCGCGGCTGGGCCTTGCTCTGTGCCTTTTGAGTGGATCACAGCAACATCATGAGAAACACTGCAGCGAGTTAAGTAATTTTACTCTTTAATCATGTTTATCAAAGAAAGCTCCACCACACTTGCATGTGAGTCAACAAATAATAGTCACACAATGAACGCACCACCATTATTAGATCAAAAGTGTTGTTGGGTTACTTTTTGAATCGGTTCTCTCGTAAAATTCCTTCAAAGGTGGGCATTATTCAGCAGGTGTGATCACACATTTGCAGCTATGCATGTGGAAAACACATTTAGCAATCATAAAGCCCCATCATAAACAACATTTTTAATTCCACACCACACATCCACCTCTTTGTTTTTTGGTGTTTTGATGTCCGCTCACACATCTGTTCACACGGCTGAAAATCAAAGCAAAGTCAGTGGTAACATCAGGTTAGTTATACACATTGAACATGAGCTTACAGGGATAATTTGGCAAATCTGAGTTTTGAATAATTTCTGTGTTAACTGTTGATAGCTTCCTGAATGGCCTCTGTTTGGAGAAATAGTCTACTTCCTGATGAATTAATGGTTAAACCCAAGAATGAAGAGGATTGCTGCTGTCTTAAAGCAGTAAATTCTCCAAATTGTCATAAAGGTTTATGTAATGTTGTTTTATAAATCTTTACATTACCATCATTTTCACCTTACATAGTTATTTACACGAGTACATGTCACCAACAGCAGCAAAATGCAGCATTTCTGGTGCATCAAGTAGTCAATTTGGCACATATTCCCTAATTTTTCAGTCAACATAGGTATGTAATGAAAAACTGATTTCTGTGAATCAGTTTAAATTAATTTATCTATATTTATTAACCTTTATTTAACCACTTCCCATTGTGATTCAGAATCTTTTTTACAAGGGAGTCCTGGATTTTCACCTATAGTGCATGTTGTGATCTGTGGGGGAAACGGGAGTACCTGGAGGAAACCCACGCATGGGAAGGTCATGCCAACTCCATGCAGAAAGGCTGCAGCCGGGATTCGAACCTGCGACCTTCTTGCTTCAAGGCAATTAAGAAAACTCGAGGTGTTTTAAGACAGCACCACTTTGGTCTTGGCTGTGTTTGGACTAGCTGGGGCTGTTCAGTAATCTGTTTACAACAGATAAAATGGTAAGCATTTATAACTTTTACACAGAAACAGTGAGTCCATTTCTTTGCAGGTGAAACCTGGGTGGAAGAGATGATGAATGAGGAAGGAGGAGTTTTCTTTAAAATTAAGGGTGTCACCTTGAATCAGACGACTTGACAGAGCAATTTAAGTTGATAAGGTTTTATTAACAACTCACAACATAAATCTGTAATAAAGACATAACAGAAATGGTTTATTAGTCAGTCTGTAACTCATCACATTCATTGATTTAATGCACTTGGCTCTTGTATTGAAATGACATCAGTTGCATGGTCAAAACTCCACCCACCTGGCTAAATGGTTAATGCTGTGGTGCAACACTTTCAAATGGCAGAAATATTCTTTTTAGCAGGTCACAATAAATGGTGAACATGTATTTAGACCATAATTCTCTAAAACGGTCACATTTCTGCTGGCTAAATTTATCACACTGTAAAATGAACACATTTTATACCAGTAAATTATCTATCAAAAATAAACATTAAAAAAGCCTTCATGTTTACGCCAAAGAATGACACCACAAGTTATTTTTATTATTCAAAACATAACAGGACCAACAACACATAAAACACCCTGTGATATATTATCTGATGCCAGAAACAGCTACATGGGGAAAGTACCTATTTCTTAAGAGAGCTGTGACTGAAATCGAGTTAACCACAATGTAAACAAAAGTCGAAACGATGACTGACCATTTCCTATTTTAACTCCTTGTCCACTCATCCTGGTAGTGCTAATTTTTGTCCTTACAGCTTCCTGAAAATAAGCAAACTGATCTTGTCTGAATATAACCCAAACAAAAGCCACAGACCATGGGCTTCCCGCTCAGGAGCAGGTGAAGAGGGTGGCCTGGATTTCCCAGCGCTGCCGAGGGGGCCTGAATCCAAGGGAAGATGCAGAGGCAGCCTCCCTTGAAATTCCCTGACCCGACAAGGACGCAGGGAGGCTTTGTTTGGAGAAAAAGCTGAGAACAGTCAGCCTCTAGGCAGCAATAACACGTCAGTCTTATCTAGAAAAGTTCACAGCAGAAAAACACCTGACAATCACGCAACATAAACGACCATCAAAAACATGTTCAAACATGACAGGAACACTGAGTTTTCATCGCGGAAGAGAGTGGTCTGACCACTCCAACGCAACATTTAGCATACATGGTGTTGGACATTGTGTTGTGAGGAGAAGCTTAGTGTGTGATTACAGCACTTCCAGTAGTGTGTGACAGGACAGAGAGGAGGTCAGCATGATAGCAGCATCCTGGAAGAAGTCAACCAAAATACCACAATGAAGGACACGATCTGCAAACAGCACACACACACTCGTACGTATATGAGCTCGGAGTGTGTGATGATGTGTGCTCACACGCACACACCTTCTCTAAAACATCCCCCCACCGCTACTCCTCTCCTGTCTCACTCACACACACACACACACACACACACACACAAGTCACATTATACAATTGACTATGAAAGGACATCAGGCTCATAACTCCGTTCCCTTGGGGCAGGAGAGACCCAGTCACTGTCAGCCGAAAAACAAAACAAAGAGATGGAAAAATAGAGCAAAATAAAGGCAGAAGAGGAGACAGGCTCTGTGTGATTAGAATAAACGGCTGAGAGATGAAGGGAAGCTGGGACGGAGGCTACTACCGCTCCTTTAATATAGCGGGGAACTCTTCCCCTTTTTCTTGCATGACTGAGAGGTCAACAGGTTTGGATGATTTTCTAATATCCAGCAGCCGGAGGTTATTGTGTTGGTGTGCTTTGTGCATGTGCACATATGTGCCTTGTGTGATTTTGAGCCTGTGGACATAAAGTCTACAGAACCAGGTGATGGCAAAGAGATGCTGTAAGGGAAAGAATGGAAGAGAGACGTGAAGATGGACTCACCATGTTAAAACAATGAGGAGAGAATATCACCAGAATAAGAGTGTGTGTAATTATGTATTTCGGGGGGTGGTCAGAGTGAATATAAGTAGCAATAATTTAAAACATTGCTGTTTGCTTCATAAAAACCCTGCATTTTATTTAAAAGACATCAATTAAAGATCTTTGTAATGCAATGTTAGCTGGGATAAAGATGACTAAAGCCCAACACTATAATTAGTAGGAGCACTTAGAACAATTTTAAGTAAAAGATAAACTTGTATGTGTTATAGATAGATCAAAGGTTGAGCTGGAAACTGTCACGGTTTCCCCTCCTTCTGACCGCTCCTCCCGCTAAGACTCCATTTCCCGTCATCCCTCTGGCTTCACCTCCTCTATAAATGACCCTTCACCCCACACACCTGGGCTCAGTCATCGATTCATTCATTCATGCTACGAGCTTCATCCAAACCTACCAGGCTTCCGAGCTTCATCCTCAACATACCAGTAAGTCAGTTTTACTACTTACTTATCGGAGTAGTCCCGCGGCCTCGCTTCCATCGAGAACCGCACGGCTGCTCCGAGATTAACTGCGTGTACGCGAACGCTCAGCGCTAATTACTGCCGTGTTTGAGCCGCACACATGCTACACTCAAACTCACAGAGGTTTCAGCCGATCCGTTCTGACAGAAACTGCATGTTAAAACTGAAATGTCTAAAGAATTGCAATACTAAATAAATCTATATATATTTTTTAATGGGAAATCTTTTCTCTTATCAATCAAACAATCAGTCAGTCAAGTCAGAGTTATTGTCTTGTGTAGAGGATGCTCATGGTTCTCCATCACGTTCTTCATTTTGTGAATCATCCTCCTTTGTCCAATCAGAGGCTCCAGAACAGAACTGGCCTTTTTTAATCAACTTGTTCAACTTTTTACGATCAGTGGTTCTGATGCTGCTGCTCCAACAGGTGACTGCAGATGTTATTACACTCTCCATAACAGACTTATAGTGTGATGATTGAGGTAGAGCAGGACCCAGTAGAGCAGAGGACAGAGGCAGGAACAGGTGAGATAAAACCAAAAAAGCTTTATTGCTGGACAAACTCAGGAGACACAGGACACACGAGTTTGGGGATGAAACAAGGAACCGACAGCGAGTGACTGAACTAAACAGCCTATATAGAGAGGGAGCTGATCAAGTAGACGAGACACACCTGGAGGGGATTAGTGCAGGACACAGGAGGAGGAACACAGGCATGAACTGGACACAAGGGGGCAGAACATGACTTATAGAACATATAATCCTCCTCCACCTCCACTTATGGAAAAAGCATTGAATGTATTCCTGCTTCTTCTAAAATCCATTATCATCTCCTTTGTTTTGTTCACATTTAAGATGAGATGACTGTTGCCACAACATACCACAAAGTGGTCCACCAGTTCTGTGGACTCTGCGTCCTGTCCATCTCTGATACAGCCAACAACTGCAGAGTCATCTAAATATTTCTGCAGATGTCAGGACTGATGAAAGTCTGAGGTGTACAGAGTAAAAAGGACAACAATAAACAACTAAATTATATAAAACATTATTACATCCACACCTGATGTACTGTTTGGATGTTTGGGAAAACACTTTCAAAACACACACAAAAAACTTTATTTATATTACAGAAGAGAACAATAAGAATAATAACACATATAACATTTCCATACACGCTCCTCATTCATACTCAGATTTACCGACCTGGACAAATTACAAACAGCACAAGTACTTTTTGAAGTACATAATATTTTATTTTCAGATTGCATTCCAGGTCAAAGTGACACAGTACACACTGAGAGGGGGAAGGACAATTAGTAAGATAGAAAGTTAAAACACATGTAAAGAGTCAGACTCTACTCTGATCTCATCCGGATGACGGAGCTTCTCATCCTGCTTTTACCCTATTCTCTTCTGATTATCTTTAATCAACAGTTCTGATGTAATAGCAGTGTTAGTAGACGTAAGCTTGTTTTAAATTGCATTATTGGTAGCTGTTGTGAAATGTTTGGACGTTTCTGTGGAATTTACAGTAGTTCAAAATACTTTTAGACCCAATAGGATTCCCCACCATGACGTGGGTGGATGGCTGCCTTCAAATGCAGCAACACATCGAAGTCTCGACAACGTGTCTCAGATTCATCGACGGCAGATTAAACCACAGTTCCTGATTGTCTGAAAGTGTGCGTTTACACAAACATCCAGATTTCTAGTCAGATCTAATGGGCGTAAAATGAAGGCCTGTATTGTGAGGTCAACCCAATATAGCACAGTTGTAACCACACACATGTAACACATTGTATGTGTGTTTGTGTATATTATGAACATATACCAGTGGGCCAAAAAGACACCACAACAAAACAAGCACAAAGTCTCAGATCTCTGAAAATGAAATGGCTACAGATTACAGTGTGTGATTCAACAACTCTTGTCTATATGAGCCCATGTGTGTGTATCTGTTTGGCCTTAATGCACTTTTGTGGGACAGATACACAAACAGTGGTTAGCCATGTGTTCACATTATGAGCATGATGAGAAACACATTTGAGCGAAGGGGGTGGAGGGGAGGGGTCTAGGGGACAGAACGGGAACATATTACTAAGTTCTGGGTGAGTTTGAGAGAGAAAACAAGCTTTTACTGAAACAGAAAAATAACTGCAAACCGAACACATAAACCCTAACCCCAGAGAGCATCCGCTTTCTCACACCTACTTCAGGTACAGCCTCAAGGAAAACTTAAACTTTGCACTTACTGGGATTTATTTCACAAGCTTGGTGTCACAAATTTACCAGAATTAGACATATAGCTAGATGGAGTGCAGCTGATACTGTCCCTGAGATGAGTAAGATAAAAATAAACAGATTATGTGGTCGTTCTTCAACAGATCTGAGCTAAAACAGATGTGTTGGTTGAATCATCCTAAATCTGAGACGCTTTTAAGGTTTCTGAGTCATCTCAAGCTTGTAGCACTGATTCTTGTATTCAAATGACATAATAATAGCTTTTTTATATCTGATTATCCTGTTTACTAAATAAAACACACTTGCACACCATGTCAGTGTGTTCAAACGGGCACAGCAAGTGGTAAATGTTACAAAACTGATTTAAATGTTTTTATATCGCCGTCATGTCTCTGACATGCCGGAGGGTGATGTGGAATGTTCTCTAAATTGTGGTAGATGTTTTGTCTGGGCACTAAAAAATAAGGTTTGTTTATGGAAACTGCCACTGTGGAGGGGAAATTTGAAGTGGTGTAATACGTTTTGGCCAGCATGTAGAGGTAAACACCCCCATCAATACGCACACACTTTACTGGCTCTACACCTTTCTTAACTGTGCTTTTTTTTTTTGTCTTTTACACACACACAAACACACACACACACACACACACACACACTATCAGGCATGTTTATGACACAGTATTACAACATAACTACCACAGCTCTTACTCTTGTTTACTGGTTTGTTGACTTGGAAAGAGAATAACAAAAGCAAGAATTTATCTAAAGTCTCTTCAGTTGCTTATAATAAGTTAAAGACCAACACTGCACAACACTGCAAGGCTGACAAAAACAGTTGTGTCTTTTTAGGACTGTGACAGTAAAATCAAGGTCTCCTGGCCTCTGCTCAGTAAAACACAGATGTGATGACTCCAGACCCGGTCACATGGAATTGCTTTTGAGTCCGTCACGAACTGAAAACGCCAACTCAGCCGGACACTCGAACACCTACCTGTTGACTCACGCTGATGATATCACCATGACTATTCTTGTCACACTGAACCAGACACAAGTACTAAGAAAGGGGACACAATTGCCAGAAAAACACAGAGCTGTAAGTGAGAAGGAGGATGGTGGTGGTGGCAATGTGGGAATCAGATGACCATTAGGTCATCGCCTGCAGGTCCAGGGGGACAGGGCGCGCACACACAGCCGGGTCAGCAAATCTCGCACCTGCGTGACTGAGATGTATTGCTGAGTAAGACCGACGGCTTCATCGTGGTGCCTGGGAATTCAATTCACTGGCATGGAGAGCTGTGGACTTTCTGAAGCATGAGCAACATCAAAGACTTAAAAAAAAAAAAAAAAGGAAAGCTGTGAGGAGGGCACTGAAGAGTGTGTATCATGTGGCACTCACAGAGCCTGCTGAACACAAAGTACATCTGCATGTGAGTAAGCCCGTACAGTACGCTATGTAATCCAGAAAGAAGAGTGTGTTTGCATGTGTGTGAAGATCATAACCAGAACTAAGTGCTGCTGAGTCAGATCTATCTGTTCATTTCCTCAGTTAAGGCCAGTAAGCACTACTGATGTGGTCACAACAAGCTGGTACCAACCAAAACCAGGCCAAACCCAATGAGAGCAGAAAAAACAACACACAGCTCTCCAGCTGCCGCTCGCCAACTCATACGAGCATGCATGACTCTGTTTGTCCAATGAAAGCTCCTGCTTTAGGGGAAGACAGCAGCTTTCCAGGCAGAGCCACAGCCCCGTCCAGGAAGCTGCTCCCTGCACCTGGATGAATATACTGAGGTCAACGGGAACTTATGGTCTTGACTGAGTAGAGGCAAACAGGAGGTGAATCTACATCTGATCTCATTTTACCCATACCTTCATGTTCAATCATAAAATAAAGACATTTGTAAAACAAAGGAGGAAAACAAGGCTGATACCGTAAACAGATCGTGAGTAAAACATGACTGTCCTTGATGAATCACCTTCTAGTGTTGCATCCTTTCATCAAACTGGTGACACAAATTTGTCTTTAAATTTGAAAGGAAATACACTAAATTTAGTCCTTAGACACACAAAAAAACATTCACATGTTTCTAATTTCCACTCATTGAGTTTTCAGCCAGCTGGTGTCTTTAAACTACGCCCACACATGCTTGTCTTTTCCAAACATTTAACCCCCACTTCGACACGTGCAAAAGATAAGCACACGCAAAACATGCACGCTCAGAACAAAAGATCATCTGCTTGATCTAACATATTGTACACTATGTTAACATTTTTTGGTGTTTTTAATATTTCCAAGAACCAGCTGCTTGTCATGTGCATATCAGCACACACTCCCACACTTCAAGTGTTTGCAGACAGCTGCAGCTTCTTTTGAGTTTGCACAAATCTGCCCCTGGTCAAAAAGCCACAAGCCAACATAAGATTGACTCTACCTGCCAGTTTCCACAAGCAACCACAAGAGCTCCACAGTAACCAAACACAACACAAAGAAACAGTAAGGGGAGGGCACTGGGCTGGTTCACCTGTGTGTGTTTATCTGGACATGCAGTACGTTTTTGTTTTAATGTCCATGCACATGTCATGGGAGGATGTGCAAAGTAAACCCAAAAAGATGAGCTAACAGAGAACACTTTAATCATCTTTATCTGTGCTGTTTGACGAAACAATTTCAGGCTAAATTTGTTTAATAACTTATCTTTTTAATGTCATTACTCAGTGTCTCATGGGGAAGAAACTTTTTGCAAAAAATCATGGCAAGAGTTTTCAAAAACATACCTAAACAAATGCAGGGTTCTCAATTTCCTTGACAAATATTCCCTCAAAATATTCAGAAAGTCAGTGCAGGTGTCTGGACCCCTTACTGTATGTTCCCTGAAGTAGAAGGTGTGAGACAACTTGTAACTAAAATGAGTGTGAATTGTGAACAAACTTATACATAATTAAGACACTTTGCAACAAAGTTGCAACAAGAATATTGAACAAATGATGTCGTCTGTCTCAGTTTGTTGGCAATTACATCAATTTTTGCCATATTTAAGTTTTCTGGTTGTTTTTTCTTTTGGTTTTTTTGTCTATAACTAATCGCCAACTGTTGCAGCTCTGTATGATACTAGCTTTAGACTAGTAAGTTGTTACATCCAAATTAGAGATAGGATGAAGAATTATGTTCTTTATAATGTTGAACAATCTCAGGTGATCAAATGTGATTATGTTCAAGTCAAGACTGGTTTTATGGGGAAAAGATTTTTAATCTTCTTCAGCGTTTCTTCGTTACACTACCAGCGACTGCAGGTGAATGATAACTTTTTAACATTTTGCCTAAAGTGACTTTAACTAGAAAGCTTGAGCTGTCATTTTCCTTGAGACAGATTTTAAAGTTTGCACCTATATTACAGAGACAAAAACTCATTCCATATTCAATCTTAAGCTTTTTAAGTTCTTTAGTATATTTTTCTTCTGTATTTAATACAATTATTTAATTATTATTATTTTCCAAGTGTAACGTTATACAGTATTTTTTAGAAGTGCTGCTCTCAGTAAACCTGATAAAAACCAGCCATGAGCACTAGAGGAAAGAAAGTACAAACACAGGACAACACAAAAACAATGCCTTGATGTTGGTGTATTTCATCTTCTCTTGACACTTGTTCCCTTTTCACCCTTCTCCTTGTTCATGATTAGAGAGTAAATCCCTGCTACTATTCTCCCTGTTGTCTCACTCTTCTGCCCCCTCCCCCTCTAATTTTCTCTAATTGCCTCTTTTACCCTCTAGTCTGCCCCTGTCCCACATCATACTGAATCCTACAGCTCTCGGTAGACTGCTGAAACTCCACATGGACAGGATAAGAATGCTCATCTCGTAGCAGCCGAGGGTCTCTAATGCATTAAGGCCAGTGGGCCACAGTTCCTTCATGACTGACTCCCAGCAGAACATCACAAACCTCTGAATATAGTAAATTAATCCTGGTGGAACTGGAAGGTTGAACTGAGACACTTAGGAATTAGCTTTTCATTGAACTGCACCGTGATCTGTTTCTCTAAGATTGCAGCATTGACAGGTTTGGGGTGTTTGAGATTTTTAGGGTAGTTCATACACAGACAGCAACCAGTCTGGTTATATTTTAAGTAATAAAAGTGGACTAAAGCAAAAGTTAACACAGATACACTTTTCTAACAAATTATAAGAAAGCAGCATCCAATGAGTGTTTCTGATTTGCTTACCTTCTGCTGTTCATATACACTGAACTGTGTGAACTGTGAAAGCTGCATCTGCTTTGCATAGAGCAAACTGACAGGACTCAGGTAAAAGTCTTAATTTTACTTCCAAATCCCTTTTACACCACATCACACCTTCATCAGACTACACTTTAATTCCAAAATGGGTCATTTTGAATGCAGTATTGTTGTATTATACTGGACAAATGGACAAAACATTAAATGAAATCAGCCTTTATAAATTATTTTCCTTTGCAGAGACAAGTTTAGAAATTTTAACTGCAGTTTGAGTAAAGAAAAAGCAGCCCTGTGTTTCAGTCAGTCCAGAGGCCTAAAACACAATCAGCTTTCATGCTGGTGTGTAAGAAATACATTTCACTCTAGGGGAAAGTTAAACCAGCATCTTAGCTGCTTGCTGATGCATAAACAGTCAGTGATTACTTAGTAAGGCTCAGAGAATGCATGCTGTAACTGCAACAGGTGAATAAAGAGTGACAGATTGAATGTGCATTTAATTTATTTGCCTTCTCCTCATTTCACATCCTTTTACCTCTCACCTACATTTACAACATTTTGTGTGTTTTCTGTCAATTTCTGTATGTTTGTTGACTTGTAGATCTTATATACATTTATTGTATTGTATAGTTTACATTTTTTATTTAATAAGATCACTGCACATTTAAACTTCCAATGGTCAGAGAAAGAATGAAATGAAGTAAATCAGTGTACTATAAATGTGAAGTTAGAATCCAAACTCTAGTCTTTGTAGCACTGTTTTATACATTTGTGACAAGTGGCTGTACAGCCTGTGATCCCCTCTGTTCCTAAATACTTCCTTTCAATAGCAACACTTACCAACTACAAGCAAAACATCTGTCTTCTGTTTTGTGTAATTACATGTGTGTGAGCCTGTCTAACCATGTGCGTACCTGAGTTAAATTTCGTGTGTGTGTTACAAAGACAGAGCACCACAGTGTGATCCTTAATAAGTGCCCTCAGCGTACGATACAAATACCTACAAGGTGGAGATAAATCCACAGCCGTTCCCTCCCTCCCTCCACATCCCACGTTCTTTCTTTCTCCTGTCCTCCTACACATCCTGGCTCTTTCATGTGCAAAGCAGATGGAGTCAATTGACATGTTAATGAGACAAGAGCTGCTTCACAGCAGTCCTGGAGCCACAATACCACACATACGTACATGTGCATGTGTAGGTACAGTAACCGAGTTATCACTTGCTCATCTGGGTAGGTTTTCCTCAGTAACACACTCAACTACCCATCTACTTAGCAAGTAGTAAACAGACAAGTACATGCATCATTTGATTTCAACCATCTTTCATTTATGAATAAATCATTGAGCGATATTTTCTTATGGGCTTGTAATTGGTGCCCATTGAAGGCCTTTAAAGGTGGTAATGGTCAAATATTTTCCTGTCAGCACAATTACAGTCCAAACACATTTTTAAACATTTTGAAGGGCTAATGTAAAAGAAGTGGGGTCGAGCACACACACACACACACACACACACACACACACACACACACACACATGAAATTTTACTAGTTGAGGTGTTGCAGTTATTATAACAAGTATTTTTATATTATTGCTGAATTTAGGTGTCAAATGGCTTTGAATTAGCATGAGTCAAACTCTTTTTGTTTCATCAGTTTTAATCACTTATAATGTCCAAATTGTTCCAAATTGGAGGTATATTCATAAAACTAATAGGCCTTGTGTTTTTCACCTGGTATCTTTATCACTGATGAACCACTAAGGATGTTTTACCACTTTTTAAAAATTGTAAGTTTGGTGAAAAATCTCTTTAAATAGCTGTTTATATGAAAATGGCCTCATGTGATTGTGCAACTGTACAGTCCAGGTTTACAGCCATAAAGAGAGGCCCAGTGCAGATATCTGAGGATACCTTCATCAGATTATCCATGTTATATAAAGTATTTATGAGCTTTCTGTGCTCTGCCGGCAGCAGTCAGCATGCTATCAGTTTGGAGATGCAGGGAGGATTTCTGATACATGAGTCAAGCTAACTGCTGCTAAGAACATATGGAACAGATACAACTCCATACCATGGACACGTTGCTGATAACAGTCTGGACGGTTCTTTTGTCTTTATTATGAAGCACACTGTGTCCATTTCTTCAAAAGAAACATCTGGATTAGTAATTTGTGTGAAGACAGAACATGTTTCCACTGTGGGACGGTCCATCCTAGCTGCCTCTAACCTTATAAAATTTGAGTTTGCCTCAAGATACGATTAACAAAAGGCTTATTATTTTAGCCATTTCAGTAATTATTTCCTGAACAGTGTTTGTTTTTCAAGAATTTTCTCAAACAATTCTTGACAAACTGCCCTTTGTAGCTACATCATGATTACAATATATTCCGGCTTCATCCATTTATTTTTTATAGATTTTTATTAGATCCTGAGTTCAAATTCTGCAACAAATAAACTAACATGTTATGGTTCAATTTATTTTAAATGGCTTGAAGAAAAAGAAGCATATCAAGTTCAATCAACAGCAATGATTAAAATATGTTTAATGCAAATGTTACTTTGCCTTGCACTTGACTTACTTGTGTTACTTTGCCTTTGCCTTGCACTTGACCAAAACAAACAGAGGGAGATGAAAGGTGAAAACCAGCCATTCAGTTGGTTGTCAAATTTAGAGCCAAAAAAATCAAACTAAACTTACTGAACCAAAACTGAAAAACAAGACTGTTAACAATTAATGAAAAAAGATTAATAACAATGATAAGGTGCAAAGCTGGCATTTGTAGTGGGAGGGAACCCAGGGTTAGAGTGCTCCTGGTTTGTAGAGTTTTGCCAGCCAATCAGCTTTGAAAGAACTTTAGTAAAAACAGAGATTCCTTGATAGACTGGCATAGAAGCAAATATACAACTCCATATGTTAGAAAACTCAGAAGAAAATCACAATGCATCTACATGTTGAAACTTTGTGAGGGGCCTGTCTGACAGTTAGCAGCAAGAACAAAAATTCATGAAAAATAAAGTGCAGCTGAGTTTGTGTCTTGAATAGAACATGTTATAGCGATGTTACCGGCTGAGTGCACTGAGCAGCGCTTGGGGCCAGATTAACAGGTGACATTTACGAGGGTGCGAGTGTGTATGTGTGTGTGTGAGTGTGTGATACTGGCAGGATGGGGAACTGAGTGATTTAGAGTTCCTATCAGCCGACAGGAGTCAACTACTCCCACTACTCCTCACACGAAAGGGCAGGCTTTATAGCCAGATCCTGATATATGCCCCACCACGTAGCAACTTTTATTTAGGAGGCCCCTGTTGAACCGCCATCTTCTCTGGCTCACTATTTATGAACTTATTAACAGACTGATTTGGTGTTATTCACTGGCTGGTTACATTTTACTGAGAATGTAATGAACTGACTAAATTTGACTTGTTTCCATATTTCTTTTAGTTTTTATGCATGATAGACGTTAAAACGGGTCTCATTTGTAATTATTTTTTTTCTAATTTGAGAATTAGTCCAGAAGAAGTAAACATTAACCTGCAAGTATGGATGATTTTTTATAAAACATTTAAAGAGTTCTCATCTGCAGTTACTTTATCAACAAATCAGATAATCATTGTCATTATTAAAGGTAATATAGGGGATTTGGTAAAATTGAACTTTATTTCATGCCTCTTAACAATGTTCTAACATAATATAGCTATAAATATATTGTGTCGATTTAAAAAAATTAATTAATTAATAAAGTGGTTGTCCCACAGTTCTCTAAATACCTCAGCCAATCATACGTTTCAGACTGAAAGCAACTATTGGACAGTCCAGCTGTCTGTCTCGCCGAAGCACCACTCCCCCGCACTTCCTTGGATCCACCATTCATGCGTGCTGGAGCATTTTTCAGCAGAACATCCCAGAAGTGAGTGGACAGAAACAGCCAGCTGTTAGCGCTTAAATTTTAGGAAAAAATACCAGAGTCCCAAAAAGAAAAACACGTTTTCAGCTAACAGAAAACAAAAAACATTTGGACGTAGAAAGACGAAAAACCAGGGTGACTGGTGTTTTGCTTTTTCTTGTAACTATGGTAATCCCATGTCCGCGGCACACATGACCTTATAACCAATATAGGGGTGAGAGTTCAGAGACAGTGTTTGTGTAAGGTAGCTAGCTATACCTAGCTTATTTGCAAATTCCCTATTGCACCTTTAACTGTAAACATATTCTAACATTTTAATATATAATTGAGTTGAAGTGATGTAAAACAAAGAAATGCTGAAAACTCCAAAATGACAATATATGGATGGGATTTTTACTAGAAAATATTGAAATAGTCATTTTGTTCAATTGCCAACTTGGGTAAATGACAGTTATCAATGTATTGGTAAACTGAGATGCCTTGTTATTGTTTTGCAGATGTTACCAGTTTTTTGACTGAATTTATCTTTTGATTTTGTAACTTATTTTAACACCAATGTCAAGCTAATGCAGTTTTTATTCCCTTTAAATATAATAAGAAAAAAACACACAACAAGCACTGATTCACTGTTTTAGACCAGAACAGGCCCTAGTGGGAGATGGGGAAGGGGGGGGTATTCCTTATGTCCTTGAACCATAGAGTCAAATACCAGAGCCCGAGAAGAGCCTTTATAAACTGCACTGTGTTTAACATATTAGCATGGAGCTCTTAAGTAGTGATGGGTCATTTCCAAATGAACTGTTTCTATATATATATAGATTATATAAGCAAAGCAACATAATATTGAAAACATTCTTGTGTTATGCAGATCAAACTGAACACAAGAAACTAGCAGATCATAAAGATAATATGAGGAATGGACAACTACAAACTCCAGGAGGTGATGAGTCATAACAATCAGGCCAGGTGTCATAAAAAGGCAGGAAAGGAATACTGGCAAAGGCTTTGATTCTACAAAATAAAAATTAAACAGAATCAAACATGAACACATGAGTCAAAACTAAGTGGCTGATTGTTTTTTTAAGTCAGAGATGAAGTCCTGATGAACTGTAGTTTAGGTTCAAATGTGTTTTTATGCAGTGGATGAACCAGATGACAATGCAATGAAACGTAGGTAGAGAGAGGTGTGTTAATTTATGACTAACACTTAGAAACCAGATCAATTGCCAGTAAATGTCTATGGGCTCAGAGTGGAGAACACTTTAAAGCAGGGGACCTTTAGAGATAAATGACTTAGAAATACTGAAAAAAGCTTCACCTCTTTTAAAATGCACAACAACACACACACAGCTACGCAGTGTGTTAGAAACTTCACATAGTTTGAATGGATTTGTCCCAATATTCTGTTTAAACCAGTGATAACAGTGGATATGATTTTACAACCTTATGATCTGTTGAATTAATTTTACATTTTTAACAAATGCACCTACCATAGTGTAGATGTACATGATTTAGATATTTATATATGGTTTAATGGAAAGGTTATGAAAATGTATATTATTCCAGTAGACAATTTATCTTTAAAATCTTACTCACGCTGTAACCAATTGACCAATTTTGTATTTCATCCCATAAAATGTATTTTTTATTTAGGAAACTTAAAAAATGAATCATGTCCAGCAAGTTATTGTATTCTAAAGAAGAGAATAAACCAACTGGTTCAGACTTGTAACGAACTGACTCCTATTGAAGCCTTGATTACAACAATTTGCATAGAAACTAGATTAAATTGTCTGTTTTTTTTAACTTAGCCAAAAAGCAAAAACATGTTTAAACGTGTCTTTTTCCAAATAGGTCAAAAAATTCTGCACCTTTGAGAACTGGGATTTCTCCCTTTATCATTTCTCATGAGGTGTTAGTCAGCGTTAAGAGTAATGTAACTCAAAGTAGTGTAACTCAGTAACCTTTTTGAGACAGTAATATGTAAAACAAACATATTGCATTTTTTATGCTGTGCAATATAAAATGTATTACAATTCTAAAGTAACTTGCCCAACACTGTCTGTAGTACAAACTACTGTAGTTATTAAAAAGACTGTTGATTGCAAGTTTGTAGAAGCATGGATGAGATGCCGTCCATAAAATAGCCTCGGTTGAGTTCATTTCTCTTTGAATTTACGTGTTATGTTTGGCAAGACACTTTAAAATTTGAGGCGACTTCACTACAACTCACGTGTTGGTAATATATGCAAAAAGAATTTTCTTCCCACACCACAGTAGCACACCTTCTCTCAGTTTGCAGACTTTACTCAAGCTGAGTAAGTTCAGCATTTGCCTGGGAAAGTTCTGTTTTTGTTTCCCTTGGGCCCTGTGAGAACTCCAAATGATTCCAAACCATACAAACTGGAGATTGGTAACATAGGCTGGCATGTTCATGTGAGTGTGTGTGCATGAAGGTATGTCTGAATGTTCATGTGCCTCTCAAAGGGGCGGAGGTCAGTGTTTTTACAGTATTAGGTGTGCAGGCTTTACTCTCCCCTCACTTCGAGTCATGCATTTGTAGAAAAACAGAGCACAGATAAAATGAGATAAAAAATGACAGCCTGTGCATTTTGTTCAGGAACCCAACCCTTAATATCAAATCTCTATCTACATTATTGTAAACAATTACATAGCAAGCCCCAAAAGGCTGGTGGGACTTTAAGCACAGAGCAGGGGGGAGCACAGATGGAGGAAATGTGTCTGAGTTTGTAGTTATGTTGTCTGAGTTTGTAGTTATGTTCCCAATCTGCTGTTTTTAGGAACGTTTTTAATTAGCACATAAAAGAAAGTGAACACAAACAGCAAAAAAAAAAAAGAGAAAAAAGCAAATTGTAAAAAAAATCAGTAAATGTTTATGATTTGGAGAAAGAAACATTTAGTGTATAGGTGCCATTAAGTGCAGTAAAAACAGGTCAAGAAAAATAGATAAATTAATTCATTTAAAAAAAAAATCTTTATTAGAATTGTTTTTTGGTTTGATTTGAATCCTAATGGACACAGAGACGGAAATGAAGGGGAAGGGTAAAGAAAGAAGGGTAGGGAATAAAATTAACAGAGAAAGAGAAGAATACAAGACGTATGAAGAAATAAAGCACAAACAAACAAAACAGAGGGAAATGATACAACAGCAGTAAACAGCATATGAATATACAACAATTGACATGTCCTTAAAATGTACACTGTAATGATTAATTCAAAGTGTGCTCAGTGTCAACCACAGCCCAGGTCAATGTGTCTGAAAACACCTGAGTCCATACTTGTGTGAACACCTTGTGAGCACCTGTGTGTGTGTGTGTGTGTGTGTGTATGCGTGTGTATTGTTGGCCTTTCTAGTGAGGTGCAACTTGTAGAGATTGAACATCCATGGAATGAACAACACAGCTGCATGTGGGTAGCTCTGAAGGAGATGTCAATATATTCAGCTTAGCAAATAAGAATAAACAGCTTTTAGATGTTTTTCAAATTCTATACATTTTCACAATTGTTAGCTTATAGCTTGAGAGATAAACAGAAAATCAGGTTTAGACTGGTGGAAATACCAGGATACAAACAAGGTATGAATATGAACTGAATGACGTAGCTGATGGGACGAGCCGAGTTCTAAGGGGCAGGACTCTGCCAGAGCACCAATTGGCAGGGTCAAGCATAAAGCCATGACATCACCCCAACTTTGACCACTTTGACCTGTTCTCTAAACCAAAATGTAACACTTGAGAAGCATTCATTTCCTGGAGGATCTTCAGCTGATGATTGGCAGATTCGCTGACTGGCATAAAATGAAAAGGGAAATGAATCTCCTGCAAGTAAATATTAGATCGCTTCTATAAACCCACTTAGCTGTGCCAAATAAATCCACACAACTGAGGAATTTATTGACCAACTGAGTTTGTGCTTTGATCTCTGGTTATTGCAGAACTGGACAGCAAAAAGAATTAAAATCCCCAGCAGTGATCTGTTGATATTCACTTGTTTTCTTGTCTTGTTCCAATAGAATATAATCAGAAATCACACAACTCACAATTCTGCTGAATGTCATGAAGACCTGTCACCAACTCTTTTTTTTTTATCACATTAGTTTTTTATGTGTGGGGGGGGAGAGAAGAACAGAGAGTATCAAACAGTCAGCCCTGCCCCCTGGCCACCTCTGACCTGCACCCTTTAGGGGTCATGGATCTTAGTAGATACTTAAACCTCTGCAGATATTTGACTCGTCCTTCCCTTCTAGCCAGGCATCCTCAAGCCTAACCTCACCCCTCCTCTCTCTCACTACACAGCCCACCAATAATCCTCAGCCAATCAATAGTAACTGTTCTCTCGATAATTCATAACATTAACATACACTCAATGGCCCAGTGGATGGATGGGGAAGACATAGGAGGGCCATCATTCCAGTATCGATCCCCCTTGGAGGGAGTCAATAGGCGGGTAGGTGATGGAGTTATTGCCTTCTGCCTCTTGGAGGCAGAGCCACAACCTCAAATAAACAGACAGCAAACATGAAGTGCTATCTTCACATGCCCACAGACATACTGACACGAGTTTCCATGTGTTGGATGGATAAGTGTTCCCAACACATGGAGTGTAGTGCCAGTGTGTCACTAACAGAGATAAGAGGAAACCCATTTAATTAACCCCTAGAGCAGGGACCTGCTTTTTATCGCCCCTGTGTTTCTGCTTTTGTCTGACTCCCTCCTTCCTCTGTCTCAACATCTTTCCATCTTTTTTTTCTGCATCTCCTGCACTCGATTGTTTCTCCACTGGGTTCCTGATCCCCCTTAGATTTCTTAACTATTGCTTTCCCCTTTAGATTTTGTGTCCCCATAGGGTCCCTGGTGCTCACATGTGACAAACAGAGATTCAGCTGGCAGCAAGAGCTAAGATCAGGGGGGGTTCCAAGCAAGGTATAATCTCAAAGTATCCCAAAGTTTTTACAAAAGATTTAAAGAAAAGGAAACGTAATCTCTGTCTTTTACTCTACAAATGTTAATTTGTGGAAAAAATACAGTATATTTAATTGAATAAAGTGTTGTTTCTATTCTGATGACACAAAACTATCAAACTAACAATCTTTGTCCTCATGTGAAACATTGACATTAATGGGCTGACACCATGGAATGAAGTGAGAGCTACCGTACACACACTGACATAAGCTGCCAAAAGTAGACTAAGAACCGATCTGTATAACTAAATAACCACAGTGCACACTATTGTATGTATTGTACAGTATATACTGCATATATGCAAGTAAAACAGTTGAATCAGAAAACAGATGTGATTTCAGTCCTTGAGAGACACTATCCTGTGTGTTTTAGATGTATCCCTGCTCCAACACACCTGATTTAAATGGTTAAAATAACCCTACAGATTTTATCAAGTTTTGCAACACTCAGTTAGTGTCCCATTCATTTGAATCAGGCATAGTAAGTACGTAAGTAAGTAAGTAAAGTTTATTTATATAGCACCTTTCACCGAAAAAATCACAAAGTGCTTCACAGAAAACAGAATCAAACATGATAAAACAAATAAAATCAATTATCCATCCATCCATCCATCCATCCATTTTCTGTAGCCGCTTATTCCTCCACAGAGGGTCGCGGGGCAGCTGGTGCCTATCTCCAGCGGTCAAGGGGCGAGAGGCGGGGGACACCCCGGACGGGTCGCCAGTCCATCGCAGGGCCACACAGAGACGAACGAGACAAACAACCACACACCCACTCACACCTAAGGACAATTTTACCAGCCCAATTAGCCTGACAGTCATGTCTTTGGACTGTGGGAGGAAACCGGAGTACCCGGAGGAAACCCACGCATGCACGGGGAGAACATGCAAACTCCACGCAGAGAGGCCGCAGAGCCGGGACGCGAACCCACGACCTCCTTGCTGCGAGGCAACAGTGCTAACCAGCTGCGCCACCATGCAGCCAAAATCAATTAAACAAACAAAATATCATTACAAATCAAAATCATTAAACAACAACAAGAGAACACAAAAGAGTTATTTAAAAGCAGTTTTGAATAATTGGGTCTTCAACTGCTTTTTAAAGGAGTCCAGACTGTCTATACAGCGTAAAACTAAAGGAAGGTCATTCCAAAGTCGCAGTGCAACAGACTGGAAGGAGCGATCACCTCGACTTTTAAATCTGGTCCTTGGAACTGTTAGTAGATTCTGATCTGTGGACCTGAGAGCTCGGGTTGGAGCGTAGGTCTTTATCAGTTCAGTAACATAAAGAGGAGCTTGACCATGTAGGGCCCTGAAAGTTAGAGTCAGGATTTTAAAATGAACTCTACATTTAACAGGTAACCAGTGCAGAGACCTCAGAATAGGAGTGATGTGATCTTTTCTGTTTGCTCCAGTGAGGAGCCTCGCTGCAGAGTTCTGGACCAGCTGAAGGCGGTCAAGGGCTTTTTGGTTCAAACATGTGAAAAGTGTGTTACAGTAATCTAGACGGGAGGAGATAAAAGCATGAAGAACCATTTCCAGTTCAGGTTTTGACACCAACTTTCTCAGTTTGGAAATATTTCTCAGATGATAAAAAAAAGTTTCTGACCAGCTGTTTTGAGTGACCTTCAAGAGACATTGATTGGTCGAAAATAACACCCAGAATCCTCAGGTTTGACTTTACAGCAGAACTTATAACAGGCATAGGATGCATGTTTGAAAACATGCAGAACATTGGCACACAAGACAGAATTGACCACCTTAATGTGCAAACAAGACATGAGAACAGGTCAGTACAGAGTTGGGTTGAGTTAATGTTTATACTGTTTGCCAGCTTGAAAGTCTGTGGCTCATGTACTCATCCTTCCATGAAATGTGCATGAGCAGAGATCTGTAGTACAAAAGTTCCTTATTGGCACTTCAGTCACACACAACACACTAAAGAAGTCTGAGGTGTTTAATGGTGGAAGTGAGTATGGTCCACTGTTTGTTTAAAGAGTCTCATATGGATCAAAACCATTTAATGGATCCTGGCATCATTTGACAACCTGTTCTGATGAACACCACTCTACTTTTGACACTCATTTTCTTATTTACTAACACTGCTGGATAAAGCAACTCCCAAGTTCCCAGAATTCCATTGGTTTAGCAATGTGCTGAGGGTTGATGATATCACCCCCTTTCTTCTCCCTTTTACTGAACATAGATCCAAAAAGGCTGTACCAGCATTCTAGTTGCTCTCAGTCAGTAGATTTGCCACTCTTTACTCGTCTGTTTCCATCTCCCATGTGAGATATAAAGCACCCTTCACCCATTTCCTCCAAGTTCTCATCCTCACACACCTTTCCAGAAGCCCCACAAGGCCCCTCCACACACAGAACCCTGAAATATAGACCTGAGTAATGGCCCACTAAATTAACTCCTTGTAAGCGTGGTTTGAGAATGGCTGTAATTAGCATATAATAGGTGCGGGAGAGGAGTTAAAGGGCCCAGCCTGCCCTGGGGGCCCGAGGTTGGGCTGTGGCCCTCTCGTCTCCTTCTCTAATAGCAGTGCAAAGTTCAGCCTTATAAACATGTCAGTCAGACAAATGATTAAACGGCACGATCATTAGGTAATAGATAGACCTGTGGGCTCCCTGCCACTCCTCTGTCAGGTCAGCAATGGGCTACCTGTATTCTGTCTCACACACACACACACACACACACACACACACACACACACACACACACACACACACACACACACACACAGCACTTCAGTCTGTTCATTTTTATGGTGCCATCAACTCACCAAAACTCCACTTGCAGGATAAAAAGAGTGAGATGAAGGAGAGACGTAGAAAGAGAACAGCCCCAGTGCAGAGCAGCCTGACTGATGTAGTTCCAATAATTGCAAGGCCCTGCTTCCTCGTCCAAGTGCCTTTTACTTATTTAAACTGTTTGCTTTAAGCGCCACTGAAGCCAATTAGGAGAGGCATAATTCAATAAGGCAGGGAATGAGGTGAGTAGGAGGGCTGGAGGGAGAGAGGAGGGGAGAGACAGGAGGACACAACGCTGCTTTTCAGCAGACCCTTCATCATTTTCTGCCCTTTCCTTGCTCCTGCTCTTTCACCAAGATGACAAGGTTAATAAAATCTTTTGGATCTTAGTTCTGATCATTCTGAAGTCAGGCATTCTATTTAAGAAGCAGGTGTAGCAGCCAGAGGCGTTCAAGCAGTTTTTGACTCTCATGTCAGCAGTGATGTCTGTCTCTCCCTTCTCTACATGAACGGGTAAATAAATGTGCAGACAGAATAATAAGGGCAACATATCTGGACAATAATCCTTTTGCACACGTTTTCCCAGTCAAGTTAGTTGTTGATCTACAATCGGCAATGAAATTATGACACCACTCAAGTGTCATTTACAAATCTGCACAGTGACCTGTTCATGTATAATTACACTAATTTCAGATAAATTTCCTCAGGTGGGTTGAGAAAAATGATTGCGATAACCATCAAGCAATTATTGCTATTGTTTTGAATCACACTTTAATTAATGATTGATGAAAAAGGTTGGAACGTTTTAGAAAAAAAGTCCAGTACTGTGCTAAAGGTTTGCATCATCCCTCAGTTCTCTAAAAATTGGCTCCTATGAGCCACACATTTATAAAGTAGCATTGATTAATATTTCTTCTTGTTTTCTGATGGTTTTTCACAGTTCTTTTTTTTTTTTTTTGACTGCTTCAGTTATTTTAGTCAGTACTTGAATATTTTCTGAGGATTTCTTTGTCAGGCAATTTTACTGTGATTTATTACTCTTCCAGCATTAAATGTCCCTAAACTCAACGGATGAACAAGTGTTGTGTCAACATTTAGCAAAGACCCAAGTTTTAACTGGTTCTTTTGGTTCTATTGTTACCAGCAGTCTGTCACAAATTATCAACCTATGCAAACTACAGAAGATACAAGTGTTTTAGCACCAACAAGGTGATGCCCCAAAATAAAAACATGTGATTAAGTAGACACACTGAGGGATGATGCATCTCACAGGTCTTGGATTTGATTCTTTTCCAATCGGTTTGAGACATGGTTTTCAAATGTCGTTCATCTGCTGTGAATATTTTATGACATGTTTTGTCTTCAACTTGTTGGCTTTTATACCTTTCACAGACCAAACAGCTCAATATGCTGTCAGGTACAACAACTCAACAAATAATGAGTAAAAAAGCAGTTAAAAACCTTCAGACAACCTGAAATTGATTAAGACTTTTAAAAGATTACAAGAACGTCTGACTGCTTGGAAATAACATTTAAAGTGGGATGCAAACTATCTGCACAGGGTTCTATTAGGTTCCATTTATAACAGTTTCTGTCACTTTGGTCACCAGAACATGAAAGGCATGTCGCATTAGGTTTGTTCTGTGACATAACCAATCAAACATATCTGCTTTGAACATTTCTAAGGTTACTACACTGGCAGTATGTATTGGTCATTTTTCATGGGAAGCACTATTCTCAGTTTTGAAGCATTTGACTGAATCTGGGCACAAAGTAAAGCTCAATACACTTAATGATTCATCGGCCTACTTTAGCAGTCACATCATCAATAAAAACAAGTGACCTGATTCCACTGGCACCCATTCACGTCTGTGTTTTAACATCACTGCTTTCAACTTGTTTGAAGGATGATGTAGGACACTTTGAATCACAAGCCCTTCACTACACTGTTCTCTTTGGTTTCCTCTATTTAAACACGTTTGTCTTTTGAACATTTATATGTATGCTTATTTTAAAAGTCTTGAATATCATTGGAATGTTAAATTTGAGAGAACAATCTATTAAAAAAGGAAAAATCTTCTGAATATGATAAAAAAAAACTAGATATTTCTGCAAACTTTGTTCAAAGATACAAAGACTACAAAAAGGTGGACTTATATGGAGTTTATTTGTGCTTACCTGTAACCTGGAGCAGTTCTGGAGAGTTTCTACTCTTTAAAAATCTATTCAATTGTCCATGTTTAAACAAGTGCAGTATCTTCAACTATTAGTATGAAGTTGTTCAAACAGAAAGAAAGTAAACCTTAGTTAATCTAATTTTTTTAAGTGGTGAAAGTGACAACTTTTTAATTAATATATTACCTGTTGTAGATAGCTCTTTGAACAACCTCAATTTAAAGAAATGCAGATAATTCTGACCAGACACAGACTAATGGCTAGTCAAAGGGCCAGGTCCAAATTCATAGAATTTGAAGTAAAATGACAGCAGTGTAAATGTTTATATTGTTCACATGAACTGCTCTGACATATTTGAGATTAGAAATGTTTCAGGACAGTAGCAACCCTCAGTAGCTGTTAGGTCATCAATCAGTTTAGAGTCAATCTGACAACAGAAACCCTCTTTAAAAGATCTGAACTATCCCTTTAAGATTCCGCCTGTTTTAGAAACAAGGCAGCATTCAATATCTAGTTAAGAGGGAAACCATGAAACAAGCTATCAATTCATCATCTACTTCTTTATGTCTGTCCACTTCAGAAATTCATTTATTTTCAGGAGGTTTTCAGTTTATTAAGCTCTGAAGCCAGTGGAGAGACGTGTGCTGGTCCAGACCTTCACTCATTTTAACAGCTGTTTAATAAATGTGATTGCAAATGGAACTTGTCACTTGCACTGGGGAGAGCTGGCCAGTCAATACCTCAGCTGGCAGGTGCCTGGGGTCACATATAAGTCAGGGAGTGATGGATATGTATCCAATAATTGATGTAGGGCAGCAGTTATTGTCAGTTTGGCTCCTGCCTCTATTGCTTATTAAAAGCTGTTGGCCTTAAGTACCAGCCAGCCAATTACCGAGGAAGTGAGGGGACTGTTTAGTAGCCTGGACCCTTAGGCTTTCTGCAAAAAAAAAGATCCTATTGTTTCTGTGCATGTGTGCTTTTCTGCGAGTTTACATGAATCTGTTTTCCTGAAATCCTTTGTGTTTATTCTTGCAGAACTGCTTCGTTTCATTGTTCTCCTTAAGTGGTTTCCTCCGATGCGAAGTTACTGTAATACAGTAAACATTAATCTGATGTGTGAACTCCTGCCTCCCTTCAGGTCAAAGCAGAGCCAGTGTTCCTTTCTATTGTTATTGTTGACCTTGCAGGTTACAAGAGAACCTGAGAAAAGTAGAATGAAGCAAATGAAGTGCTGCTCTGTGCTGACCCGCTGACTTTGCTTTGCTCTGCTCAGTTATTAATGAACTTGCAAAATTCACCACTTCCTGCATCTTTGGTTCAAGGTTAACTCATCCAAAGATTCATGTTTTTGTTTTCATATTGTTGGATACACTCTCACCAGCTTTGTTATTATGTACCATGGCCGTAGATTTGGCATGGACGGAGGAGACATGTCCCCACCCAGCGATCACTGAATTGTCCCCATCAATAATTTGATCCAAGGGTGCAGACATAGCGTTGCATCCCCACTAATAATATGTGCAGCCCGGCGGACCTGTTGTGCTGCTGTGTGCAGACCTGTGTCCAGGTGAAGAAGGTGTCTGGATCAACCGGTGCGAACCCCTCACAGTCTGTGCACCCAGATATGCCCCCTCCTGCTGGACAGAGGTCCACAGCAAAGGCACCTGCCCCAGGTCTGGATGTGGACCGGGCTGGACTGGCCATCGGGCATCTTCCCAGTGGGCCTATGGTAAATTTGGGTCGGTCATGCAACCGCGATCTGATTGATTCATTTTAATCTGCACTTTCTGTTTCGCATCGCGCCCCCCACCCACACACACCCATGCGTGGCCCCCCCCACCCCCATGTCCCGTCCTGATCCCCACCAATGTCAGCAAATCTACGCCATTGTTATATACACTTTGTTGGTACCAGGTTGGACCTACTTCTGTTTTTCTTCATGTCACAGATTTGACAAAGGGTTGGAAAGATTCCTTGAATGTTCTGGTCCATATTGACATAAAAGCATCACACAGTTGCATCTATGATGTGAATTTCCTGTTCATCCACATCCCAAAGGTTCTGAACTGGATTGAGGTCTAGTGACTGTGGAGGTTGTTGGAACCAGTGAACTAATTGTTTAAGAAACCAATTTGAGATGATCTGATTTTTGGAGAGGGTGCTCGCTGCAGAACCAGAAAGGTGGAGCTGCACCAGGTGCAGCCACGCCCTAACCCTAACCTTGGCAGGGCTGAACCTGGTGCAGCTCCACCTTTCTGGTTCTGCAGCGAGCACTACTTGGATTTTTGTGACATGGAGCATTATCCTGCTGGAAGGAGCCATCAGAAGATGGGTCCACAATAGTCATAAATGGATGGGCATGATCAACAACAATACTCAAGATAGACTGTGGCTGTTTAAAAGATGCTCAGTTGGTTTTAAGGGGCCCAAAGTGGGACAAGGAATTATCTCCACACCATTACTCTACCAGGAGCCTAAACCATTGAAAAAAGGCTGAATGGATACAGGCTTCATTGGAGCAGGTTGCAGCCGAGTGTGAAGTGGCCGGGATGTCAGTTTTTTTAATGCATGTAAACACGTTAGTCTGGCTGAAGACGAACTGGATCTAATCAAGCTGCAGCACCCAGATAATGCGGTTGTAGCTCAATTTCGTCTGCATGTAAATGGCTCAGTCAAGCTGAGACCGGCTGGACGCTCCTCTTCCGGGATCGCGGAAGCGGGATTACAAACAAATCAGTAGTGGTAAAAGAAAATTGCAGCAAAAACAAACAAACAAGCTTGCCAGCGCTAGGTACATGAAGACGCCCGAGCAAATTCATGTCCGATGGAAGCATTTAAAACAAGAGATTTAAAACACTAAGGAAGCAACCGACAGAATGCCAACATGAAAGGACGCATGTCGCCACCTATCGTAGCGGAGTGCAGCGAACTTCATTTGAGAGCTCTTTGTTCTAACGTGCATATAAACTAGGATAAAGGCTCCCATTTCATTAAGACAGACCTAGATCGACTTGGATCAACTTAGATGTGCGTGTAAACACACTGAGTGTATCTAACAAGATGACTGATGAGTTATGTAAAAGCAGAGCTGGAATTTCCTAAATTATAATCTGTGGAAGTCCTGTGTGGGCGATGACATCCTGGTTAGACCAATGCAGCCAGCTCACCACAGCAGCCTATCTCCCTAACACAATCTGCACTGAACGCACAGAAGGGGGAAAGCTGAATGAGCTGTAATAACGCTCACTGCCAAAGGCTATAACCCTAAGACTGTGGGGAGAGAGGAAGGGGAAACTTTGGATGTGACCATGGCGTGTAGTAATTGTAAAACTCAGAAAGAGCTGCTGAAGCAGAATTCTGACATGTAGCACTGCTTTTCAGTTCTGATCAAAGGGTCCACCAGAGCAGCCGCTGATAACCCAATCAATTCACTCCTTTTGTTTTTCGCTGAATGATGCACGTTTAGCGCTAACCTCCAGGCAAAGAATGAAAGAAAGAAAGAAAGAAAGAAAAGGGAGGGGTGGTGCAAGGTGGAATATAAAAATAAAGAAGAAGGGAGAAAACTGAGGTAAGAGCAAGAGGATGTTAAAATCTGCATTTGAATTCCTGGAAAAAAGTGAAGGGGAAAATTAAATAATCTCAGTTTGTTGGTGAGTTTGATGGATCTATAGACCGATATTAAGCAGTGCTGCAGGGGATGTGACGCGCACAGAAGCCGATTAGAATATGAAATGTTTTAGAAGAGAATAGAGTAAAAAGACAGGAGATTAAGGGGAGATTAAAAGATTACTTGTCTACCGCACTTTTCCTTCAGGAGCTAAGAGACTGTGGCAGACTGAGAGCCCGGTGCCTACAGTAGACAATGAGGCAGAGAAGAGTGAAAAAGTATGGGCTTGTTTAGTACGGAAAGAGATAGAATGTGACAAGGCAAGAATACTAATGACATTGGAGGGTTGTCAAGGATAAAGGGAGTGGGTGAAATATTTTTTAAATTATTCTTTAATCCAATTGTTTATCTTTCAGTCAATCTGTCTGTCTGTCTAAGCAAAACTGACAGTGGTACAAATATTTATAATGTACGCATTAAGTACTTTTCAAATAGTTTTTGATCATTGTTACCACAGTTAACTTGAAAAATTAACTTATTACTCATTTAAAAAGTAACAGTTATTGTAATCATTACTTTTAAAAGTGGCTAAGTTAGATTATTAGTTACTTTTTAGTTACTTTACACTAGGAAGGTACCAAAAGCTGCTTCAATTACCTGGTCTGACCTGAACGTCAGCAACTGGCGACCCATGCCATAGAGAGTTTATGGTTATTGTCAAGAAGAAGATTAGAGACCCAACAATGCAGATGACCTGAAGGCTGCTATCAAAGCAACCTGGGCTTCTATTACACCTCAGCAGTGCCACAGGCTGATCACATCCATGCATTGATGCAGGAATTCATGCAAAAGGAGACTCAACCAACTACTTTTCAAAAAAAATGTAAGTTTACAGTTTGTTGTTTAAAATAAGTTTGTCTTCTGCCCTTTTATCTTTTGAGCAGTTAAATGAATTAATTCTATTTTAGGTGTTCATGAAGATAAATTATAATCTTTGTTGAGCTGGAGTTAAACAAAGTGGACAACATTGAAATCAGCAGATATGATCTTCAATAGAGAAATTACATCATACTAGAAAACTGCAAACAAGGCTGAACAAACTTATTAAATCATTACATCTAAATCCAGAAGGTGACAATCCCTAAAGTATCCCAAATTCATTCTGAGATCGTTTTAACAGTATTTTTGTACATTGGATGATCTTTCTGCTGACCATCCTAGTCGGTAGCGACTCAACTGGAAACAAAAAGTGTGTATCTACATCACTTCGTTTTACAGGAAAATCTCTTCCATAAATTCCAGATTCAGTCTGTGTGGAGCAGGCCTGCCCTGACGGATGGGGATTAAAAGACGCTAATGTGCATGTGGGGGCGACTGACCTTCCATGCAGATTGTCTTTACACCAGTGGAAATGGAAGCTAGTAAATCAGCAGATAGCTGTAGAGCTCATCCCGAAGCATCACTCCCTCTGACACCGTCAGCCCAGACGGCAGCACATTAATCACAGAGATAGGCCCCAACGACGCGCTGTCTGTGCAGGAGCGTCCCATCCATTTAACCGCTTAACACTAACTTTAACACAGACAAGATAAATACAAATGATAAGTTGGACATAATGAGGGAGATGTTTATGAATGCCTAAAAGCAAACATTTTTTTTAATTTTAATCTTTGTTTGTAGCCTTTGCAAACAGAAGGTTTCAAACATTTAGTTTCTGCTTTTGAGGGATTTTACATAAACATTTGTTCAGAGACAAGTCTTTTGTTAGTAGTCTCTGGCTGCCAGGCCTGGTTAGGGAAGAGCAACATCTGTGATAAATTTCACCTCAAATCAAATGAGCTCTGGCACAGCAGTCGGCCCATGACAAACTTCCTGCATGTGCTAATATGAGGATGGATTTTCGAGCCAGTCAGTCGCAAGCTGGCACACACATTTAGACACCTAAACGCACAGACAAACAGACAGACACAACTAAACACAAGCATCCGTGTGCTTATCATCGGGGAGAAATGTAGCTCTTGTGATAGGAACTTATTAAAGGAATAAGAGGAAATGCAAATAAACATTAATTTATAAACAATGAGAGGAGATGAATTAGATAAGATGCACACTGACAGAAGAATCTTCATTCTTCTTCAGACATCAGTAAAGTATTATGAGCAGTGGAACTGCGGTAGTTGATAGAAGTCATTCAGTCTTATTGACCAGCAAAGGGCTCCACAGAGACTCGAATCCCTTTATGGACTGACCCTCAGCATTTCACCAAATATTGGCCAAAGGCTAGTGAGGACCAAGGGGGCATTAACCCTCCCGTGGGTCAGGGATTTGACCCACTGTGGCCCGACCAAGCCCACTTCCAAGCCCAAGTGTGGGCTCGCTGCACTCAATACCCTTTTAATTGCATCAAGATGGTTTGCGACCTATCGATTAATAAGTGTATTTATGTCATCCTTAGCCTGGAGGCTACATTGTATTTCTGTGTGGCATATTCATTTATTTACCTATCTGTCCCGCCCCTCATGCATCATCCATATATCTATCCATCTCTCCTCGGAGAGCACTTCAATTCAAGGGCTCCCATAATTACTGCAGCCCTATAATTGAGTGCTTTGATTTAGGATTTTTCTGTTCCCTCTCCCCTTGCCACAGCCATCACTCGCTCCACGCCTCTCCCAATGCAAAGACAGAAGGATGAGATATGGAAATAGAAAAACGGGCGATAGAGAGCAGAATATACACCCACCCTTACAGACAGACACACACACACACACACACACATACACACACACACATTCTCACTGTCTTATCAGAATCTAGTGTTTCAGTCATTCACAAGAGGAGGAGGGGGGTAAGTTGATAATTACTGAGGGAGATTCATGCAAATCGATGCCAAATTAAAGCATTATAAAGGCTTTTATCAGCTTTTCTTTTCCAAATTGAAGACGATAAAAACCCATTTGAGAGGCGGGAGAAATGGCCCCAGTCCCTTCATTTAAAAAAAGGGGGAGAGAATTGTAATTATGTTAACACCAATAGAATCCAAAACCCCTTTTTTTAACTCACTTACTCATTCATAATTAATTAATTTCTCAGAGAACTGGGCAAGAAGAACAATGCCGTCCAATGTCTCCTCTCCCCTTTCAGTATTTTTTCGGGAGAATAAGTGCAGGAGATATTGTTGAGTATTGTGACAGAGGGCTCATTTACATACCTACCCCATACACTTGGATTCTGTTTCCATCTGCCTCAGGGCGGCAATAAAATTGGCTCTGTTTTAGAAACAAAGGTGGGTGGACAAGGATGGTGTGGTGCTTCTGGAGCTTTGCAAGGCCGAGAGAGACAAAGAAGAGCAAGATGGACGTTAAAGAAAGAGGAAAAATAAAGATCATTTTATGCATTTAACAAGGGCCTTGAACCAAATATCTTATTGCACCAGCAGAACTGAAAAGTGTTATTTTGTTTTCATTCTGAGCCAACAAACTTAAACTCTCATCCGTTACAAAAACAAGGAGTTCCCTGCATGTACGTCATGGGCAGTTTGCCTATAGTTCAAGGCAGTGAGCGTTTGGAGAAAAGGCTCTTGTGAGCAAGAGGAGCAGATAAAAACAAGAAAGAGACACAACAGAGAGCGTGAAGGGGAAAAAAATGTCTGTCTGACAGACAGCGACCTCAGGGCTGTCTCGTCTGATCTATTAAGAATTCAATGCTGCAGTTACAGCAGGATCAACAGCAAAATACCTCGCTCACCCCCAGCAGAGCCGAACGGGGCAGCGGCAAAGACCAAACACACATTTGAAGGTGTCGACTAGATGAAGGAATAAGTGGTGTGCTGCACAGAGGGGTTAACCTGTCACTCCACAGGGCCTTTACACATAACACATGGCTTCCACATGCACATACATCAACCTTTGCACTGCAGCCAGCCTGATGCATGTGATGAGATCTTAACCATCACACCCTGTCACTCACACACACACACACACAAACACCAGACAAACATTTTAAAACGATTGACAACCAATGAACAAATAATCACTGTACAAAGATTTTCTGCAGAAAAGTAGTATGTATATGTAAGGTTTAATTGTGCAGCTGCATTCACAGTTTTTTTTCTGTTCTTTTACTTATTTGACCCATGTTGGGAGGGGTCAACAGCATGAGCCAGAAGTCACTTTGCCACTAATCCGGGCTAATGTGCTGTTGACAACAGCCCAATTATACCAAACTCCTGCTGAGAGGAGGCAAAGGAGGGGCTGACAGAAGGTAAGAGCAATGAGTGGTGCTAACAAAATGGATGAACAAAAAAAACTATAGATGCCTGAAGACTTTTTAAGACAGGAGTGGATTAAAAAGATAAAATAATAAACATGTAAAATGAGTTTAATGAAAGCCTAAAATTATGTGTGTGTGTGTGTGTGTGTGTGTGTGTGTGTGTGTGTGTGTGTGTGTGTGTGTGTGTGTGTGTGTGTGTGTGTGTGTGTGTGTGTGTGTGTGTGTGTGTGGTAGTAGCAAAGCGTGGTGCTGCGCAAACACAAACCTGCTGGGTGGAGAGGCTGAGGAAGACTTGGTGGAGCAGTGTGAAGCTGCAGGGAGCCTCATTACAACCAGCAGGAGCCTCACACTGCCTCATCACTTCCGGCTGAACTGGGAACAACCACTGCTCACTGCTGTACACACACGTACGTGCACACACACACAGCAGATGCTCTTAGCACAGGCAAGCTGACCTTCTCTCTGTTCAGCATCAGTCATTCAAACTGCTTTTGTGACAGGAAAAAGAAACACTTTCATCTGGATGAATTATCAGCAATTATTATCTTAACAGATAACTTATAAGAATCTGTTTGAAATTTGATTTATAGAGACTTAGTTACCCTCAGTTTTTTATGAAGTTTGTTTACATTTCTTTGGTTGAATCTATGAAAAATACCCAACTTAAAACAGTATGACAAACAGAAAAATGATAGGGGGTTTGCATGTGAATTTAGCTGCAGCTCACAACTTGAAACTGCACCTGAATTGAGAAAACTCATAGTATGTTGTTGTAAATTCTCTGTCGTTGAGGAAATTGCAAGCTTAAAGGTCTTTTTTTAAGTCAACTGAACATCTTTTCAAAAACTATGAAGATCCAAGTTTTTAAAGTACAGTCAGATTTCACTGTTTGCAAACTGAACTCACATCCAAACCTCCCTCCCCTTCCTCCATCACTTAATTGAATTTTACACTTTTATGCCTAAAAGTCTGACATGTAAACCGCAGGACAACAAAGACCTCCAGTAAGAGGACTGAAAATACACACAACAAAAATACAAACTGATAGTCAGAAATAAAATCTTTAGCAAAACTCTCCTTAGTTCCACAGATTCAGGAATGTAGAATCAGAACAGGCAGGAAAATGAGGATTAAGGAAATGAAGGGAATGAAAGACAGGGCAAAGAGATAGGAATAAGGAGAGGATAGAGTAGAAAAAAGAGAAAAAGCAGACAGGAAATACAAAGAGGAAGTGAGAGAAAGCATCAGGACTTGAAAAAAAAGATGTGAAAGGATGGAGCGGTGAGACTGGAGTTAGGGCAAGGAGGAGCATCTGAATGAGAGAAAGAATTAAATAAAAATGCAATAAAGCAGCTGGTGTGAAATCAATCTGCTTAGAGTTTTGTTTAATAAAAATTCATGAAGGGCTGGTGGCCGAGAGCTCATGAGAAATATTGGTGGCAATGTGTGAGTGAGGGGGGGGCTATTTTTGTGGGGGAGGGAGGGAGTGGAGTGGGTTGCTCATGTCTCTGTTGATAGTGTGTGTGAGTGTGTTTGCTTTTGGCTGTTTATCAGTTGTGTTTGTTTTGACATCAGTGTGAGTTACAGGGCTGCAGTGAGTTCGTGAGAGAGGGGACAAAGAAGAAAATATTGAAGGTCTTCATAACAACGGCATTCCTACAGCCGAGAGAAGGAAAGAAAGTAGGCTGTAAGTCATGGTGTCTGCCTCCCTGTTTGTGTGCGTTTGTTTATCAGCACACATCTATGTCTTGCCAGATCTCTTCTGCTTTTTCATCAAGGCCTCAAAGTGTGAGCTATGAGGAGTCTTTACTAACGGGATGTAAATCTCTTTCTGTAACAGCGGACGACTCTGGATTGGTCAGTGGTCTCGCTGCTGTCCTGAGGCAAGATGGAAAAAAAACAGCAGCTCATGTTCAGTGTCTGAGGAGGAGAGCAGTTTATAAATTGGTAAAATAAATAAAAGGGGCTCAAACATTTTTTTTTTTCTACAACAACATACATATTTACTGGTAAAATGTGACGTTCTTCCTACTTTCATATCTAATAAACTGGAGGAGTTACCACAACAGGGTGTAAACTAAGAAAATCAATATAAGTTTTATTGGGGAAAACGTATCAATTACTTTTGTTGATTTATTAATGATTCTTTGTGACTTTAAATATCAGAAAAAGTGAAATTATAAAGGTCAAAACCCCAAAATATTCTATTTACAATAGGTCATGGCAAAGATAACAACATGAAAACTTAGAAGTTTTGTTACAAAATTCATAGGTTATCACGTTTTTTAATAATAATCAAATGTCCTTTGATAAGTAAACAATAAAATGTTCAATTAATAATGTAATTGTTTTTTTAGATCATTTTATGCCACTATCATAGTATTATACCCAGAGGTGCACATAAATAGTCTACCAGTACCAGATATCATGCCTGCCTGAACACACCTTTGCGAACCAGCGCTTTTGTGGTCCCGATGGTGCAACCCACGATCTGATGAGCTTCACATCCTGTTGCAGCGCAGCAAATGAGTGCTCACCTGGCCTCTGAAGCTAACGCACACTCGCAGCACCTCCAACATGCGCGCCGCACCACTGACACACGGCCGCTGCACTAGCAACACACACACAATTGCAGCACGTCTGACACATGTAACTCACACATGCAGCACTGGTGACAGGCGTGCACAGCACTTGCGACAGCTTATCATACACATACACACACACACACACACACACACACACACACACACAGTGGCAGCCCATCAATAGGGGGTGCAAGGGCGCCACTCCACCAGTCTCACAGGAGGAGGAAGAAGAAGATTAGAATCACAAAATTGTTTTAAAAGAACCATGAAAAATAAACTAAACAATCTATCCACTATACATACTATAAGTGTTGTGTATAATCTGCATTTAGGTGTAGTTTTAAAATGTTCTATCACTATTTTTTACCAGACTGAAAGATTTTCCCTATTCAAAACGCTTATCAGCAAATGGCAGAGGCCTGCTGTTTTAAGTCCTGATGAGTGAATTTATACCTTAAATAGCAACCTGTCTTTGTTATCGTTGTGGCCGAATGTTAGAGGAACACTTACTGCTGATTGAATACTTTGGTTCATGTTCTTTAGCCCATTTTGAGGAGTTTTTTCTTACTTTTTCTTAAAACGCCATGGCGGCCTATGGGAGTTTTGTGTGAGTAGTCTAAAATCATAATGTAACTTATTTTGATGGGACATATCAGTGGATTTGACTTTATTTTGTTGTTAATTCACTTCAGTAGTTGAGCTGATTGTCATGACTTGCTTGTTTATTGTTTGTTGTCTGAATTGTAACATTAATTATCTGACTGTGTTAGTTATAGATGTATTTATTTGTTTGTGGTATCAGTAGAAAGCTAATTGTGAATATTAAGATATGTTTTTGACTTGTAGGTCAGGTTGTTTTTTCCTTAAAGCTCTTACAACTTCTGTTGTGACCACATTGTGGTTGTTTTTTATTTTTACTTTTATCTAATATTAATGCCCACACTGGTGCTGTGCGGTTCAGCTCAGCATCTACATGTCTCACAGCAATGTGACTCAATAGTCACTGAAATATCTGTACAACTATTTCAAGTAACACATCTTCAGATAGAGGCTCTTTCTCAACAATAGTACCATCAAACCACAGCAGCAGAAGGAAACACAATGAGAAGACAGCATTTATAAAAGGCATATAAATGATATGAGAACATTAATGAAAGACATTTCTAATATGTATTACAGTTTAAGTAAAGATATTGTTGGCTGTCATAACATTTAGGAAGAATTGTCTAATAGTAGCAATTATTTTCAAATTAAATGTAAACCTAACACACAATAGTGTTATAAGACTCTTTTACACATAAGGCAGTTTTAAGTCTTCATGGCTTCTAAGAAATCTGTCTTTAAAACATTGAGCTGATTTGTAGTGTGGAAAATAAAAGTGCAAATTATTGAGAAAAAAGAGGGGGGTTCTGCTTCTATTAAATAGTTTTTAGATATTGCTGCCACTTTCATCCTGATGTACACATATCTGAGTTTTAATTATGGCTCTAAGGGAACTTAAATCAATGCAGAAGAAACTGCAACACTACAGAACAGCCACCCAGCATGACAATCTGCAGGATAAGCTCAGCAATTTCAGGACTGCAGACCTCAACATCAGCCAGAAATATTGCATAACTACAAAAAACGAATATGAAGGAAGATGAAATTAACCCATACATATAAATATGTCATGAAACTTAGAATATATGAGTGTCCAAGCCTGTCCCATCCAACTTCATGACCCAGGGATCTACTTCCAAAGTCTCCATCAGGTGATTCGTTTCTTGACTTTTAAACTACAAACATATTGCCTATTATGTAATCATTTTTATGTCCTATTTAAAAAGGGTTCGTTTTCCACAGAGAATCTAAATGTATCAGTTGTATTGGCAACCAAGTGAAATGTGCCAAAGTTCATGAGGGAGAATTCTTCCGTTGAGCATGTTAGACAGGATCCAGCTGCAAGGAGGCCCTTGATGGCCTCATCCTCTAAAGGCCTTCAGCTCATGTACACATACATAAAGTTTATGCAATGTTTTATGATCTTGTAATTCTCAGTTTTTGATTTTGCACCACAATTCATCCTTCTTTCAATTAAAATAATGTCCAAATTGCTGCAGCCTCTACTAATGTATCAAAAAGTGTTTATCAGCAGAGGCTCACAGGCGTCCGGGTCAGGTGTCAGGATGTTGTTTGATTTACTGACTAAAGTCATAGGACATACAGGTCAGGGCCAAGACAATTTAGATAAGAAGTCTTTATCTGGATACCCCTCCTTCCTTTTCTTTTCTCCTTGCTTTCTCTTTTCAGCCACGGAAGTTAAAGCCAGAGGTTACAAAGTGAAAGCTCTTCACTTTTAGTCACTGCTTTTGGAAAAGGCATTCCAAGAACGGTGCTTTTACTGGAAAGTTATACTGACTATGTGGGTAAAATGTGATTGTTTTTGTTGTTGTTTTGTTTGTTTGTTTCATATAATATTCCCTGTTGTTTTTGGACATATAAGGTTTTTGTCCTCTTCAAGGCCAGAATGTGCTGCTGACTTTAATGCAGTACAGTGAGTCGTATGACATCAGCCACTTAGTCTCCAAGTTCATTAAGTAAAATAAATCAAGCTCAATGCCAGACCTGGAGCTAAGATATAAAGATTCTGGAAATAGAGGAAATCTGGGAAATTTCTCTTTCTCATTTTTGGTCCAAAAGCAGGAACACGCATTACTCATTACGCCCAATGTACTGTCTTTGTTTCCTTTTACTTATCAAAATTCATACAAATTGATACACAATGTTTTGTTTTTCTGAATTCCAGTTCACAGTAATAGAAGACAGTATTTTCTAACAATAAAGTCTGTCCCTAGATTTTTTGGGGTCATTTTTATGTGTTTCTGTGTAACATTTATAAATTATCTTACATATTGTAGCCTCTTTTCAAATTATAGAGTTTTTTGTCTGATAGGACTAATAGCTGGTCTGAACAAAGACCAAAGTGTATTACTTCTTTCTTAAAACAGTTCTAGTCTCCTAAACTTTGCAGCAATTTGTGCAAAAATTCTTTTACACCACCATCCCACATTACATGGGAATTTATAAGGGTTTTAATGGTTACTTATTATTGGCACAATATTACCAGCAGTATAAACACAGCATTTCATTACATCCAGAGTTCCGCTACGGCAAGAGTTTTTAATGTTTCCGCCAAAATAATCGTAGATTGTTTTAAAAAAATGTCCTTGTAGTTTTCTGCAAAATATTTTTTGTTATATGCAGATCTTAATTAAAATATGGGTAAAACACCTGGGAAAAGTCATAATGTGTGTGGGTGTGTTGTTACTGTTGTGTGTGTATGTGTCTAATGTGAACATGAAGGTGTTATAAAGGTCTATCAAAAAGCTTTTGCATGAATCACTATGACATTTTGAAGATGAGAGCTGTTTTTGGACAGCAGCTATCCCTCTTAGATGTGGGTCCATTAAGACAAGTCATCAGTCTGAACGGACCCAGCACTAAAGTTTATTGCTGCCTCCTTTAACAATTACAAGTTTCTGAAATTCGTGACAGTTCTTCTGAAAGACATCATGCCGGACCCGAGCCCTGGAGGCCCTGGAAGTACATTTCAAAGCTGCTGTTGATATTTATACTTGTAAATAACTGATAATAAAAGTTTAAACAGAAAAACTTTGCACGAACCGTCATGAAATACTGGAGATTGGAGCTGTTTTAAGAGGGCAGCCATCAGCTTTGGTCTTAACTGTGCTCAAATGAGCCATTAGCTCATCAGGCCTGTAGAAGGGGGTGAACTTCCACTCAGTAAACAGCAGGTGAGACACACATGTAACCTTTACACAAAAACAAACTTCAACATGCCTAAATTCTGACATTTAAATCGTTTTGATTAATTTATTGCAATAATCTCTGTATCCAACGTATCCCAGTTTTTGTTGTTTTATGTTGTTGGTTCATAGCCATTGATTTGCATTTTAAGACATCCTGTCATCAGGTCTTTTTTTACTATGATTGATTGTAATGGCATTAAGACCACATATTTTATGAGGCTTCTCTCTCTTTCTACTTTCTGTATACATCAACTGTCACACAAACTCTCACACATGTAGCCCTGCCCCATCTCTTTTTACCACCTGGCTCGTGCATGCAGCTTGTACATGTCTTCCTTCCTTTTCTATTGTCAGAAAGGACTGGGGGGAATCCCTGCCCTCGGATACGAGGGGTTTTTAAATCCCTGTGATCTCCATTGTCCTCATTCCTCTTTGCTTTGTCCAACATTCATCCAGCGCAGGAGCCTGCAGGTGAAGGATAGGACATGCTTTCCTGTGCCACTAACACAGAAAATTCACTTTAACGCCTTCATTTATAAATAGCAGATGCTTAAGAGATACAAATGTGTGACTATGAAGAAAAGGCATTGGGAAACATTTGAAAATGTGAGTTTTTTTCTTTTTTCATTTAAAATAGTACAAAGGTAAAGAAACAAAAGCTGCAGCGAAAATGTGATGGGGAGATGAAGATAAATGTAGAGCAGATAAAGCCTAATTACAGCAGGACTTTGCTCCTTGACAGCCATAATGAATAACCCTCAATACTATTAATTTGTACAATCGCTGTTCGTTTAACAAAATCACTTACTGCAAGAGAGTAGAGCTGAGCTTAGCCATCACTACTGCTGCACTTTACTGCTCTTTTACCCTTCCCACCACACTTCTCTCACTTCACTTCACCTCAGTGTGCTGTTTTACCTCCCTCTCTCCCTCTTGTTTCACTCCAGACTCACCCACACTTCCCACTTTCCCTATCATTAACCAACTCACTGTCCCATCTCCATGTCGATTTCTCAATCTCCACCAGCTGTTCAGGACAAAAGACGATTGGCAGCGATGCACTAATAGCAGGAGGGTTATTGTCTCGGGTTGTGAGGGTTTAACTTCGAACAGGACTCTGCTCAGTGTCCCTGCTGCTCCTCAGCTCCACCTGAAACTCACACTTTTTAAAGAATTTCTCTCTCAAAGGACAAGAAACAGTTCCTGTAGAAACTCATTCAGCAGCCCTGCTTTCATTTTGTTAACTTTAAGAATGTCAGGGGAAAAAAAATCAAACGACCCCCGCCTTCCACCTGGGCAATTAAAGGGGGAGCCAATTAAAATTAATGTAATAGTCCCTGCCGGGTGAGTTGTTAAACAAGATGGGGGTTATTGTCCTTGGAGGAAATGGCCCAGAACTCAAGACATCTTTGCTTCTTGGTTCAATACACCTGCCCCTCCCGCTCAGTGCACCTCCTGTGCAAACTTTGCTGTTCTAAAAAACGTGGCGCTCTTTTAAAAATGAAAAACTCGTGTATTTCTGAACTCAGGTACAACAGAACAAGAATAAATTCAAGGAATCCATCAAAAATACCTAAATGTCTTTTTAGTTGAGTCAATAAGGGATGAAATATACATGAATGCAAATAAAAAGGCCCATCTCAGCTTCTCCTGCTTCCCATTTATTCAAAAGAGTCTTGTTAAAGTGCTTTGTGTAAGCAGGAACTGAGTGAAACCCATCTGCACTGTAAGGTCTGGTTTACTGTAAAGCGCTGAAAGTGGCAGAGAACAGAAGGAGAAGATGACAGCGACAAGCAACAAATGACACGAAGCACTTCATCAAACATCGGCAGCGTGTTCTGGCATGGCGGTGGCAGATGAGCCATCCCTGGCTTGGTGTGACACTGTGCCAACATGTGAGAATACATCAGTCCCGTGCTTTAATGTCTCAATCTCAGGAGATTAAGGGCCTAATCAAGCCAGCGTCTGCAGTAATGGAGGGAAATTGAAAGATAGATATGGTGCTTTACACAGATGATTAACCAGCAGATTGTGTGTGTGTGTGTGTGCATGTGTGTGTTACGTGCACAACACAGCAAGTCTCTCACTGTAAGCTCATTAAGCTAACCATGTTTGTTTTTCTGTCATATTGAGCAACAAAATAACATTTTGTTGATGCAAATTGAGTCACATATTCTAGTTAAGGTTTAACGGCTGAATACATGCTTAGACTTGTAATGTTGCATTTTTAGAGGCAGATTTATAAATTGGTTGTGCTTCAGCATCAAAAAGCTACTGTAACTACTAAAGAGATGCAGGGATGACTTTATATTTTAGATATGTATTTGAACCTGATTCTGTTGCTAAGAGAGTTTTTGTCAGAGCTCAAATTTAGAAAGAATTTAATGTTTTTACCCAGAATAATTTATTAGACTATTCCCCTTTATTAATTTATGTATTTGAATTGACCAAATAAGGGCAGTATGAACACAAAAAATTGAATTTACTAAAATAAATCAATGATGATCTCTCATGCAAAAAAAAAACTCAAACAGAACTTTTATTGTCATCTGCATCTGTTGTGTTTATGTTTTCCATGATGATAAATTAACACATTTTTCTGCTGCTGGAATGTCATTGTCAATATTTTTATCTCTGTCATCTTTGAATACAGAGCCCTAAAATAAAATAGCAAAAAGAAAAGTCACTTCTTTGTTAAGTTGTAGCACCCATTTCGGATCCATCAAAAAGCTTCCCTGATTGCTGATTTAATTAAAAACGTAGCATTCTTTTTTATATATATATACATATTTCTCATCACCTTTCATGCCAGAGTTTTAAGCCTAGGTGATTTTATGCTAATAAGTGACACAGTTTTAGCTGTTTTGGTCAAGTCTTTATGATCTCACATGAACATTATAATATCTGTTAGCATACAGAGAGTGTTGTAAATCATTCTCAGCTACAACCATGTTCAATTTTAACTCAGTATTTCATTGACTGTGTTATAGCCATGTTTGTGTTTGCTAATGGTGATCAAAGATTGTCCAGTGATCATGAGGTTTTCTCCAAAGTAAAGAGTTGACTCTAAAAGTCAACTCAAGACAATATCCTGATTTATGATCAACATGAACAAAATGTTCCATGGTCTGCGGTGCAGCACAAGGTCTCCAGTCACTGGGTAGGGGCGTGTCCAGGGTGCAGCGGTCCGAACAACACCAGCACTGGGTCCAGCTGCAGCGTCGTACTCCAACCCCTCAACCTCTCCCCAGATGAACCTTACAGTGACAGGATGGCTGCCATAACCAGATCTTAATTTGTCCAGCGCTTTATGAGAAATTTAACAAATACTACAGACAAACACAAGTGATTCTATAATTATCAACAAGGGGTGAAATTAGTTTGGACTGGGACACCGTAATGCACTTCCTTGCCAATCTCCTCATGTAGCTTTAGGTCCTATTTTTTACAACTAAAGACACCCTCAAATTAGTTTTTATCAGAAGACATCTTTATCAGTTCTCTTGCTGTGTCTGAACTGAGCACAAAACGTTGGATTGATGGAAGTGTGTTCAAAAAAACAGTATCTCATTTGGGCAATAACTGCTGTGTCAATAACAAGTGTTTAATAAATGGCTAATAAGTGTCGCTGCGCCTGTAACAAGTGAGCAGTGGCTGTAAGTGTCTCTGTGGGGACGTGTCATCCCATCAGCCTTATCAGCTGGGTGAGAGGTCCGCATGGCGTCACTGAATATCTCTTCACCTCGCACGCGAACACCGCGTTGTCACAATTTATCTCCTCACCAGGGAACTGTGGAGGGTCTACAGAGGGGGATGAGCACCTCATGAGGCAAAAGGAAGGAGCATATGGAAACAGGACAGGCGAGGAAAGTGTGCACGTATACGTTTGTGAGGGTGTCAGTGTGGGAGGATAAGTGCGAAAGCTGCAGATTATAGCTGTAGGTGTGGGAGGGTGCAAAAACAAGTATGTCAATAGGTGCTGAAAAGGTGGTGAACACAGCAGGATAGCAGGAGGACAAGTGAAAGAAATAAAAAGCCAGTGAGTGTGTGATTGTGTTGATGTCGATGTGACTATGTGGAAGACACACACACAGACAGAGAGAGAGAGAGCAGCAGCCTATGCAGTGTGGTGGAACTTCTCTCATCTCAGCGCATTTGGTTCGCTCCCATTCTTCATTAACTCCATTAACAGATGAGCCGCGGCGATTAGCGGAGCTACCCGCTGATTCAGCTCTCACACCCCCACCTCCCCGCCACACGTCCCCCCTATCCTCTACCGCTCTGTCGTTCTGTTGCTTCCAAGTCCGCTCTTCCTCATCTAAGGCCATTTCACCCAAAGTCACAAGACAAAGCATTCCAGACACACGTGCACGCACGCAAATCCACACGTAAAAACAATCAGGTTAAGCAAATGGTCTAATTTTAGTTTTCTAATCACATCACATTTGATCATTTGCTTCTTCTGCCACAGTATGTTAAACAACCTGGTGTGCATGGAGAACCATAAAGCTAATCTATCTCTCCCTGCAGTGGATCTTTATTCAGCTAACAATTTTTACTGCTCTGTGCCATCTTAAAGCCCTCTGCTCCTCCAGCAGGCATTGCCAAGGGGGCAGTCTGCCTGCCGCACACTGAGCCATTAGCCACAAATGGCTCTTTACCCAAGAAGTAAAAGGAAACATGGACTGACTGCCAAAAGGTCCTTCAGATGAGCGAGAGGGGATGTTGAAATAAACAAAGAGAGAAACAGGCGAAGGAGGTTTTGCTTTAATTCTCCGGCATCTGTTCCGTAATAGGCCCGATTAACAGATTCATTAGACCCACACTCCTCTCTGCCTCATTCTCTTCACTGTTGCTTTTTTCCTCTCCAAAAGGCCTAAAAAGTTTTGGGTGTGCAATATTACATATATAGTTTTGACTTACCGTACTTTTCTTCCATATGTATAATGTTGTTGACTGTTTCAAGGAACTCAATAACTAAGGTTCAGATTTGACAGAAAAATGACATCCTTTGTCCATCTAAGAACCAGAGACAAAAAGGCCTCAGTTGTGATTTTTGATTGATAATAAATCATACAACAAAGTCACTGCCACTCAGAAGACTCTCCTCCACTAACAACTGAGATCTGACGGATTGTTGAGACGGCTTTAGCGCTTTGGAAACAACAATAACAACCAGAACAACAAAAAGACTTTCAAATGCATAAACACGGGTTTCTTAAGGGGGCTTGTTGGTTGCTTTTTAGGTAGATAAGGACACATCATGCTTTTTGTCTAGCGTTCTGGTTTTTGCATCATGAAATTAATGACCTGCCAGGTGACTGAAGTACGTCTGAGGTTTTTTTTTTTGTTTGTTGTTTTTCCTTTTTTTCTGCATGTTTGTGGCTTTGTGTCTGCTGTGCACAAGGGTGAGTACTGCATTTGTGTGTGTATGTGGAAATGCTCATTTACATATGTCTTTAGTTGTGTATGTGTGTGCGTGTAAGGATTTTTGTTAACAAAAGCCTGCTCTCTAAGCCTGGTGGTGGCCTTAGGATCCATGGGTACTGTAGCGCTCCTTTTGCCCTTCTGACTCACAGCACTACCTATAAATTATTGACACATCCCCATCTTCTCATTTCCCTCCCATCTATCTCCCTCCACCTCCGCCACTCAACCCCTCCGCCACCACAACACACAGACACTTAAAAGGGGGGAAATCAAGCTATGTTTTCTTCCACAGCTCCACGTGCGAGACAGAAAAACAGCAGGGAAGAGGCCTGCTGATTGAAGCCTCACACGTAGCTCCAGTCTCGTTACTCTCAGCGTGTTGCACCAGAAAGCTTACGACATACCTGTAAATTATTCTGCTTCTTTCCACGACTTTATCTCCATCAACTTCTCCTCGTCTCAAGCCAGTCCCTACATCACTCTTGCCATTTGGCTGTGAGTCAATATAATATTAGATTTGCTATATCACTTATTTCCACTGAAAGCTCTTACTCCTACCATGCGCTCACAGTCTCTGTATCATCTCTGTGTTTAACAAAGCCATCACTCTTTCTCATCCCTTTCTTTGTCTTTTTTCTGGCTTGTCTTGTCTCAGGCCAGTTCCAGACACAGGCAAGCTAACCTCTTTTTAAACAGCTTCATATTATTAGGATCCTAAATACAACAAAAGGGGACCTTAACAATGGTGGAAGAGATGCAGGAGACAGTGTAAGAAAATGAAGCGGGCTTCCATTCTTCCAGTGACTCGTGCCTGTCTCTGACATGAATAAGAGGCATGGCTAAACGTGCTGCATAATTTGTACTTTTAATGGCAGAGCCTTCCATTCCTGTGACATGACTTAATCAATAACCCGGCCTGTCGGAGTCTCAGCCCAGACTCGGCTGGCGTTTTATTAATTTTGAACAGGCACACTAACTAGGCGTCTGCTTGCAAGAGGCATTTCACACGGGATAATAGGCACCCTGGATTGATAGGTTCATTCCATGTATGCTCAAACCCTCATCCCTCTCTTTTTCCCCTCTCTATCTTTCTGCCCCTTTTATCTCTCGCTCTCTTTATATCTCCCCTTTTCTTTCCCTCCTTCTGTCAAACAGTGATTTAGGAAAGACTCAGCACGTCTGCGTGTGCGTCAGCTGAGGGAAGAAGGAGAGATGGATAAATAAGAAGGAATAAAGGGATAAATAAAGAGGTAAAATAAAAGAAAGAGGTACAGGTTCTTATGAGTGTCCTTCAAATTTGTCTTTTGTTTTCAACCAGAAACAGACATTTATATCTCTGGGGGGAAAGTTTTTAAAGAAAATGGAAAAATATATACTACTCATTCAGAAAAACATACTCATTTACTTAATAGAGTACATTAGCTAGTTAGGCACCCCAATCTGTCACTGTTTAACACTGATGTGAACACAGAATGACACCACGTCACAGAGTAAAGCTCAAACAGGAGGATGTGTCAGAGAGGCAGATATGCAGCAGCAAAAGGACTTGACCACAAACAGTAAATACACAGAAGTAGAAAACTTCTGCTTCTGCTGGTGGAAACTTTATAAACTATAACTTTGAAATTGGGGAAAACAAAGAAGTCAGATCAAATAAAATGTTAAATAAACATTAATTATATTAACATTATTACAAAAGGATGACATGTAAATATAACACAGCTAAACCAACCCTGTTGTTCCTGTTCATGTCAGCCAGCACTATAGCATAGCTACCTGATAATCCTAGCTTCTAGCTAACTTAATTACTTACCAAAAAATAAAAACATTTGTTTAGTGACGTTTTGTTGTGTGGCATTCAGTTAAGCAGCTATCATTTTATGGAGTTTGTTCTTTAGTTTTTGACATTAGAGTTACTCCAATCCTTTATTTAATGAACAATCACTCAGTCATTTATGGACGGGTGACACCACCATTTTTCCTCTCGATGTGAAAGCTTTTGTTTCTGGAACCTTCTCACCAATATTGATACCAATACTTTGCCCCTTTCAGAGAAAACCACTTGACTACACAGTGTTCATTAACAAGTTTATTGCACATTTTGTAAAACACAGTATTAGAATATTTTAAAAAATATCGATATCAACAGGTGGTTATCTAAGTATCGATACTATACTATTGATCTATCCCTCCCTAACTGAACCAATGGCTTTAAAGTTATAAAAAATAAACAACCAGGAATGCTAAAAATGTATAATGTTCTCAATAAGTCATTGTTTTAACTAATCTAGACAACACCATTAAACAAACTTTGGTCTGGTTGGTGCATGTGTGTTAGGATTGCACAACTCATGGTTTCAACTATTACATGTCCCATGCATCTTAAAGCAAGTGCAGGACAGAGATTCAGAGCATTAAACTCAACAATAAACCATCTGAATAAAGCGATAATGAAAAGTATGTAATACAATCTAAATTTTGAACATTTTTTTCTTACTCATTTAAAATCTGTTCTGGTTTAAAGTACATTGTCTTTATTTTATTAATTCGTGAAATCATGTTTAATATTCCCTCTTACTTTTTGTGGTTTAGCCCTGACGGTGATAAATGGGACGTTAGCTGCTGAATTCTCCAGCGTTTACCTGCCAGCGTCACATTGCGTCCGTTATTTGATACTAAGCAGGTACCATGCAGGGTTTTACAGCTTTTACACCAAAAATAGCAGCAAATAGTGATCACAAACTAAACTGAAAACAGACAGAATTTCAAATAGCACAAATTGATGTGTCACAAGATAAAAGTTGTTTGTACAAAACAAAGCAATGCCAGCATAATCATGACTATTGAATTGTTTAATATATTTCTTACGGAACCCTAATCTTTGAAATCAAACACTTTGCTGACAGATGACTCCGTGCCCGTGTCTTACTAAACATCACCTAATTGTCTTATCTCGTTTTGTGGCCTTGAGGGTCATCACACTCACACCGAGCGCAGGACGTCACCACTCATGTTGTTGACGCTGTGTTTATCTCTGACTAAATACAGCACCAAGCCTGTTCGCCATGAGGGTGGAAAATTCCATCATCATCATCATCATCATCATCATCAGGATTGGCCAGTTTGGATCACTTTTTGTTGCCTATTCATGATTCAAGGGAGAAGACTACACATGTAGCCCCTGACACAGGCAGAGCTGTGACTCATCTTGTTGATAGGACAAGGGACAGATGGATGGAAAACAACAAGGCAGTGTGGGAGAGTGAGGGAGGTGCAGTGGATACTGAAGGTTGTGGTGGGAGGGAGTCCGAGAAAACACGAATTGTCTGTTTACCAGAGAGGACGGAGAGCGAAGGAATGTGTCTATAAAGATGAGTCACATTTGTTGACAGCCCCCTCATTCATCGTTTTGTTTTTACTCCCATCGTGACCAAACAGCATACAATGAAAATAATATATATTATAATGTCTAATAATGCTCTCCACAATTATCACTAGAGTCAATAAGTCTGCATGCAGTAAGCTGTCTTTTGCCTTGATGCATTGGACAGAATGTCCTGAAGGTTTCTGCATGAAACAGGTTGTTCTGGACTGCTCTGTTGTGTTTGGGTAATTTATATCTGAGGAGTAATAGCTCCAAGATTGCCATTACAGAAGCCCATTGGCTCACTGTTCAAGAATTCCTATCCTTCTCCTGCCTGTATTAGATATTTGTGAGCATTGTGTTTTGGTATGTGCCGCATAAATACCCCAAAACCTGCCAATACACACACGCATGAATGCAACGGACAAAACTAGCTGTTTGTACAAGTTTGAGTCACATTCAGCTTGTTCTGTTGAGTTTCTGAAGAATAACATGTCCTGGGTTTGACCACCAACACAGATCAAAGCACCTTTAATTAGGATAAAACTGAGATTTGTGCAGTTCAGACAGAATGTTCTTGTCTTCTGAAGTCTAAAAGTGTGCAGATTTTTTTTTCACATTGACATTGATTCACCCAATTATACATTACACTTAGACTGCTGACGAAATATGTTTTCCTCCATTCATTTCTGTCAATTCAGGATTTTTCATCTCTACTCAGTTTCTGTAAAACCAGTCAACAAGCACCAAAGTTTTGTAGAATGTTGACTGAAAAGCAGAGGTATATGAAATATAAGGATGCCTCCAGCAGCCCAACGGCTCTCTTTGCTCTGCAGAGCTGATCATTTTGACTTGTCTAACGAAGCTCTGTGACTTGCTGGCAATACGCAAAGTTTGGTTGTGGTACATTTAGCATGTTCATGTGATCACAGGTGAAAACATGTTAAATGGAAACATTTACAGCTGTGTCATCCAAATGTGTTAATTAGCAAAATTGAAGAAAAACAGACTTTAAAAAGACACGTCCATAGATTGATTCCAAAAGCTTTAGTTGAAACAGAACAACTCAATAACGGTTTAGATAAGTTTTATTTTTCATCTGACAGGTTTTCTGATTTCTAACTAACTACTGAAAGGTCCGTTAAGAGAGTTACTGACATACTTGGTGATAAAGTAAATGAGTAGTTTGACTGAGTTTCTGTGGAGCAGTAATGATCTACCTGCCTGCAGTCCAAGCACTATTAGGAAAATTAGGGAGAAATTCTCATAACAGCCACACAAATAAGGTCCTTCTATATGAACACGTTATGGATTTTTAAATTGTTTTATTTAAGCATCATAAAAAGTTACTTGTTTAATAGTTCACGACATAGTATCCAATCAAACTACTATAAATGTGAGGTCAGAGTTGATGGTAAAAAATCTCATATGGGCCCTTTCATTGAGTAGTTGACAGCTTGATAAGAGTTTAACCCTGATTCTTCAAACTAGTGTTGCTCTGGCTGTGGTTTGTAAGAATAGTTCTTGTTTAAAGTTTCCATTAATGGTTTAATATGTTTTGGTTTGATGTCTGATTTTCTGAAGCAAGCCCGTCCTTCTGATCTGTCCATAACTCTAAAGTTTCACTCCTCATCTCCTTCTCTACTGTTATCAATATTTCATGAACGTACAGTGATAAATTTATTTGAATGCAGTCTCCGGCACAGATGCAGAAATGGATGGGCCGATCGGTGTGGCGGTGGGCTTGTGAGCAGGACGGTAGCGAGCAGCTTTACCGCATACATTAGTCACACGAGCACTGACTGCCACTGGAGGAGGGGGCGGCCTACGAGAGGTGGTATATTGGGTTTCGGAGAGGGGGGGGGAGTATTGTGTGTGGAGTGCATGCATGTCTATCACAATGTGTTAGTGAGAGAGAAAAAGAGAGGAGGGGGAACTCAGAGAATTGAAGGAGTAAATTTATCATAGTTATGGCTTTCTCAGGCATCCATTTTCCTTTGGTCTGTTGACAGCAAGTAGTATCTGCATACCCTACCCTCTCCCTCCAACACCCTGTGTGATCGACAGCACCGAGCTTCAGCCTAATAGGCCTGGTTACACACTTCAGCACTGGACACAAAATCAAATGTACTTCTTTTAACTTACTCCCAATATTCTTTGATCAAATCTGATATGATAGCCGCTCCTCATGTTTCTTTAAAATAATAATCAAGAGCCATTTTAACAGATTCACCCTAAAAATCAGTGTCCAGATCAGCCAGACTGGACCTCTGTTAGACCGTCCTGGTGATGTGAAAAGGACTTTCTGTGACTAGAGCAGGTATTTGTCCTAAAGAGATGCATGTGATTTTATTTCCCCCTTCGAAACAAGCAAATTTGAACATCTACATTTAGGACTAAAGGACTAGAAACATCTGTGACTGAGTGCTGATGGCAAAAACTGTCAAACAAATTCAAAGAGCACCAAACACATCTTAATGTTTCACGTTTACTTGCCTGAACCACCTCAGCTGACTCTTGTTGATGTGGAGGAGCAGCAGTTTGCCTCCAAGCTTTGCTCAGATGACAGCGCTCCTCATTTCCTCCCTGGAGGAGGCTCGTTTCAGCAGTTTGTAGCCGAGATCTCGTTCTATCAGTCATGATCTAAATCTCATGGTCACAGGTGAACTGAACCTTCGCCTTACAATTCAGCTCCTTCTTCACCACAACAACAGGCCAAAGCAAAAATATTTACTTGAAAATGTCCAGACAGCTGTTAAAGTGGCACTCCGGAGGATTTCATCAGGAGAGCAGTTTTTGAATCTAACGTCCAAAGGCTCCTCCTCAAAACATCTCGACACGCGCGTCCGGTCGCGTGTGCGCGCGTGCGCGCGGCGCATATACTTCGGACATGAACTGTACAGCTCAATGTGTAGGGTTTAATCACTCACAGTTCACAATCTTATTCCAACAACACTACGAGGGTCTGATGAGCCCTCTCTGTCCCTGCTGCTTCTGATATTAGCTCTGTTAGCAGAGAGCTGCTGCTGGACTCTGAAGCTGAACTTGACTCGGCCCTGGATGAACTTTCTGACCAAAATAAACGCGTAACCCTGTCAAGCCTTGCCATTCTGTGAGGTGAAAGGTTTAAAAATTAAAATAAATCCATCTTTAGCTGGAGAATGGGTAGGTTTTTAGTAGAAATGAGCCGTGAGTCCTCAGTGAACGGCTGAGACGGCAGAGAAACACACGGAGCGTCCTGTACGACAGCGCCCCCTACTGGTACAGGTTTGGTCGATGCGCGTGCATGTTGAGAGAATGCAGACATTTGAATTTCATTGGCTGAAAAATGTCGGCGGCAAGAAATAATGGAAAGGGGTCTCTAGGAGGAAGGAGGGTCTTCATCAGAATGACAGATGTTGTGGAACTCAACCCATAGATCATAGTTTAGACCTGAGATATCATTTAAAACATTTAGAAAACTTTGATACAGAGAAAAATGCTCCAGAGAGCCACTTTAACTTAAAGTTATTTAACAGCTGGTTTTTTAACTAATTGGAAAAAATAACAAAACACTTGTTTAATTTGAAATACTTTGAAATGTTTAAAAATGAGGCTCAGACTAACAGGGCTGATCTACTGTTTTATCAGAGCTCAGACACTTTTCTGATTATTTTTCTACAGAGGAAGCTCCTGTCATACATTCAGTTAATGAGACAGTTTTGAAAGGGGTTGTCCCTTAAAACCGACACACACAATCATTTTAACATGTTTTTGCATTGCTGAGATCAGTTCTGAATAAAATAGCACATATATACGATGGAAGTTTTGCTGTGTTTTTACATCCATTTGTGTTTGACATCAGTGCTACTCACTTTGAAATTTTAGTTTGTAAGAATAAGAAAAAACTCCGCTTGCAGAGAAACACCTGGCCGAGGGTATGGACGGGAGCTGACCAAGGTAGAGACGGAGTGGTTCAGGTTTCGCTGGGATACTTCATCAAGGTAGACAGGAAGGGAAGCTAATTGTTATAATAATTATCATGACCGCAGGGAGAAGAGTGGAAAGAAACTGATTATACCCAAAGAGAGAAGGAAAGAGAAAGAGGGAGACGGATTATCTGTCTGTGAGTAGCCTGTCATTAACCTCACTCTCTCTCCCTCACTCACACACACACACACACACACACACACACACACACACCATCTCGTTCAGTCTCCAGACCAGTGGACTGCCAATCCATATATACCATTGTACCCCTCGTCTCTGCTGGGCTGCACTAATTGAAGGCAATCTGAACACGCTCCTACCAGACTCTTATCTCACCTCTCTGTCATCCTGAAATCCTCAGTGCACATACACACACACACACACACACACACACACACACACACACACACACACACACAAACATACAGCAGCTGAAAACACCAGTTAAAAACAGTCATTATGAAAAACTTCATGATTAAATTGTTTTAAAATTTTAGTTTTTAAAATAATTTCGCCAACACATAAACTTTTTTTTTATCCTCATAATTTGTGATTGCAGCATGTTCACACATTTTAGAGCAGCACCTAAAATTATATCACTTTACATTATTTAATAACACAACAATGCCAGGGGTCCCATAGTTAATACAGTCAGATAAAGGCACAATAGAGGCATCAGGTGACTACAGTATTTATTGTGCAGGAAACCCTGCTTTGCATACACAATTATAAAAGTCATGCTGATGATTGAGTGAAGTTCACTGAACTGTATGAGGACAGGGTCAACTATGAGAAAGTGTGACTCACACACAGCTTCCTTCCTTTTGCAAAGGCCTGCATGAAACTGCTCTAACACAACAACAACAACATGGTATTCTGACAACACGGTATAAACAAAGCATGTGGCACAAACATTCACAGTCATCGTTGTGTTCAATGATCAAATGGTGATTTTAAAACCAAAAACTCTCATTTTTAATCTGTCAGACATTGATTTGGTGCAAAATATGTAAGAAAACAGAAATAAAAAATGTCATGAAGTCTGAGAACCTGCTGAAAGTGAGGAGTTTAAGGTAGTTGGAGATGAAGAATACACATCTGAAATGAACATGAAATCACTGTAACGATCAAGACGAGGTTGTGAGATTACTGTCACACTCACATCTTTACGAACTGACACTCCTCAGACTGAGTCTCTAAAACGGTGATGTTTAAAGGTCCAAACTTAAAATACCTATTTCCTCGTGTACATTGTATTTAATTGTAAACTAAACCTGCAGGTGCCGTTTATTGTCTCCAGATAAACTTGTGACATGCACAATAGTTTTGCATATATGCCACAAAAGAACAAGTCAGTAAAAACCCGATTAAAAAATTCAAATAAATAAATATTCTTACAAGCAAGCTACTATAAAAAGCTATTGATTTAATAATAATGTGCTTCTATTAACAATTTAGAAAGTAAAACCTTAATCACACACTCTGAGCTATAGAAGCAAATAGTTTTTATCTAAATGTTTTAACACGTCTGCAGCTCATTTAGTATAATATTGTTTTTGTCTTTAAAAGTAAATCTCAGGGTCTGAGAATGAAGAAAATCAAGGGGCTACAAATGATACAAAGACCACAATTAAACAATCAGTCCAGTTTTTACAATACGCCGTGTAGAAAAAGACTTTAAAATAGAAATAAAGACATAGACTGTGAGTCCTAACATAATTAGAGCGCATGAAAACAACCACTGTGCTGAGAAATTAACTAATCACACTGAGACAAACACACACACACACACACACACACACACACACACACACACACACACACACACGCACACAGCGGGTGTACTGCTGAGTATAGATCGCCCTCTACTGACAGACCAGGAGAGGTCAGCAGCATGTCTGCACAACCAAGTCTCACTTCAGCCCTCAAACACAACAGGGTTTAAACAGATTACATGATTTAAAGTGGAATAATATTTTAAATGAGATCATTTTTACTCATTCATTGAATTTCATGCTTTTTTTCCTGCTCGAACAGCAGATTATTTATACCGGTATTAGTAATGTGCAATTGTTTGTTTTTACGTGATTTACATGTGGTTCATAGATGCTTCCTGAGCCAAAACCTAAATTAGTTTTTATTTTAATCAAGAAAAAACCTTCTTATAATCTTGTGGTTACACTTAAAAACAGACTTATGTTAGACTGATGTTGGAGTTTGGCAAAAGGGTGACAGTAGGAAAAAACATAAATGATCTTTTCCTAAGTTGGTAGAATAAATTACATTTGTCTAAAGAGTTTTAAAGTCATTTTAGGACTTTTTTAAGTGATTTAAAGCAGTGATTCTTAAACTTTTCAGCCTCGACCCACAAAACGTCAGTGGCCACAGATCCTACTAAAATATTGAAGCCAATTTTAAAGATGCAAACAATATAACTCCTTCAAAAATATCACATTTATTTATTTGTAACCACTCTTTTTAATATAATTTTATAGTTATTTAGATACTGGATCCTTTTTAAATATAGTTTTGTGACTATTTATCAAACATTAAGTTGAATAAAGTCCCTGTTGGATAATGATGGTGAGAGGGAGGCTGGATGGAGGTGCTTCCTGGACGTTCTGCTGTGTTCTCCTGAACAGAAACACTGGTGGGGATGTTTTGTGCTGGAACACAGTCTGTGGAGGAACTCACGTAAAGTTACAAATGGGCCCTTCAGGACCTGTATGAGTGCATGAGCACATGAAGCTGGCTGCATGTCCTGTTTACACTTTCTGGCCAACTGAAGAAAGTGCCATGACTGGTAAAGTCACAGATTCAGTACCAAGGTTCTGGTGAGTAATGCACAAGTGTGTGCAAGGACATGAGTTTGTCACGCGTTCGCTTGTGCACATCGATATGAGGCGTCATCGCGGGTTCTCTGCTCGTCTGAGAAAGTCACACTTTGTGCTCGCTCCCAACCCCCCTGCCAGGGACAAGACCCGATGACAGCACCGCATTGTTATTTCTCCATGTTTGTCAAACGTGGCATCTCAGTGCACATGCACACGTCGGCGCACAGATGTTGTCAGCATGTTACCATCTTTTCAGACACCTCTCACTCCCAAGTGAGACAGAGTTTGTCAACCCGTTGCCGACAACATCCACCGAATCTGCACACTCGGTTTCACAGTCCCATCTCGAATCCATCGACTTTCTTTCCAATTAATTTTCTGAAACAACTCTTGGTTCAGTTTGCCTCGCAGTCAGCCAGAGTAAGATCTCAACCTTTAAATGAAAAACATTGGTTCTACAAAAGAAGAAGCAGAAGGAAATCACAAACATATGCACACTCACAGGATGGAAGGGTATTGTCAGTCCACCTGCATCCAGAAAGACTACCTCCTGTTTCTCCTGCCTGCAGCAGGCTGGCCCTCCACTTATGTCTCTGTCTGCAAGCAGACCCCTTTTCCAGCTCAGCAGCTGAGAAAGTGCCAATCCTACAGTTTAAAGGCCCCACTGGCCCTGCCAGCATGATAGATAGTTTAGAAATGAGGACGCGTGTTTAAAAGACAGGAGGAGAGGGGGGAGAGAGGAGGAGGGAGGGAGAAAAAAGGCACGCAGCAGCAGCTGTCAGACAACACAGAACCCAAGCTTCACTGACCAGGCGCTCAACAGCAAGACAGACAGAAAGAAATAAAACAGGTCTGGAGACCAAACCTAGCATCTAAGAGAAGAATCAAGACATGCAAATAGAAACTAATAGGCAGAGATAAAAATTAAAATACAGATTTTTAAAAATTGCCTCAACTTTAGCATTTTTACATGAATATCACTAATAAAAAGGTCACAATAATCCAGATTGGATCAACTCTGAATGCTCTGATGAAAAAATTCATTTAAAAACAAAATGATCAGATGAAAGTACACGCTGTTTTCCTAAAATCTCACCCCAGACTGTTTAATGTAAACGTTCACAGCTCTGACACGTTCACATCCAAACACATCAGGGATAAGTCAACAGGTGGAGCCTCAAGAACATTTTCCTTATTTTACTTTCTCACACTAATCCTGTTTATTCAGTGTTTTTTCCAGTGTTTTTGGTTTATAATGTGTCATAAATAAAGATATATTTGTAAAATCAATTCAAATGTAAGATATTATAATTTTTTCTCGCCTCGCCTCGCCTCGCCTTCTTCCGCTTATCCGGTTCCGGGTCGCGGGGGCAGCATTCCAAGTCGGGCAGCCCAGGCCACCTTCTCCCAGGCCAAGTCCACCAGCTCCTCAGCTGGGACGCCCAGGCGTTCCCAGGCCAAACTGAAGATGTATTTCCTCCAGCTCATCCTGGGGGCCTCCTGCCGGCAGGACATGCCCAGAACACCTCCCGAGGGAGGCGTCCAGGAGGCATCCTTACCAGATGCCCGAACCACCTCAACTGGCTCCTTTCGATATGGAGGAGCAGCGACTCTACTCCGAGTCTCTCCCGGATGTCCGAGCTTCTTACCCTATCCCTAAGGCTGAGCCCGGCCACCCTGCGGAGGAAACTCATTTCAGCCGCTTGTATCCGCGATCTCGTTCTTTCGGTCATTACCCAAAGCTCATGACCATAGGTGAGGATTGGGACATAGACCGACCGGTAAATCGAGAGCCTTGCTTTCTGGCTCAGCTCTCTCTTTACCACAACAGACCGGTTCAGCGTCCGCATCACTGCAGATGCTGCCCCAATCCGCCTGTCGATCTCCCGCTCCCTTCTTCCCTCACTCGTGAACAAGACCCCGAGATACTTGAACTCCTCCACTTGAGGCAGGACCTCTCTCCCGACCCGGAGTTGGCAATCCACCTTTTTCCGGTTGAGAACCATGGCCTCAGATTTGGAGGTGCTGATCCTCATCCCAGCCGCTTCACACTCGGCTGCGAACCTCCCCAGCAAGAGCTGAAGGTCAGAGCCTGATGAAGCTAGGAGGACCACATCATCCGCAAAAAGCAGAGACGCGATTCTCCTGTCACCAAACTCCACCCCCTCCACACCACGGCTGTGCCTAGAAATCCTGTCCATAAAGATAATGAACAGGACCGGAGACAAAGGGCAGCCCTGGCGGAGTCCAACCCTCACTGGGAACAGGTCCGACTTACTGCCGGCTATGCGGACCAGACTCACACTCCTCTGGTACAGGGACTGAATGGCCCTTAACAAAAGACCATCAACCCCATACTCCTGGAGCGCCCCCCACAGGGTGCCCCTGGGGACACGGTCATAAGCCTTCTCCAAATCCACAAAACACATGTGGATTGGTTGGGCAAACTCCCATGACCCCTCCATCACACTAGCGAGGGTAAAGAGCTGGTCCACAGTTCCACGACCAGGACGAAAACCACATTGCTCCTCTTCAATCCGAGATTCAACCATCGACCGGAACCTCTTCTCCAGTACCCTGGAGTAGACCTTTCCAGGGAGGCTGAGGAGTGTGATCCCCCTATAGTTGGAACACACCCTCTGGTCCCCCTTCTTAAAAATGGGAACCACCACCCCGGTTTGCCACTCCACAGGAACTGCCCCCGATGACCACGCAATGTTGCAGAGACGTGTCAGCCACGACAGACCTACAACATCCATCGCCTTGAGATACCCAGGTCGGATCTCATCCACCCCTGGGGCTCCGCCGCTGCGTAGTTTTTTGACTACCTCAGCGACTTCTGCCCCAGAGATTGGACAGTCCGTCCCCAGGTCTCCCAGCTCTGGTTCCTCCTCGGAATGCGCGTCGGTGGGATTGAGGAGCTCCTCAAAATATTCCTTCCACCGTCCGACTATAGCCCCAGTTGACGTCAGCAGCTCCCCGTCCCCACTGTAAACAGTGTGAGCGAGTTGCTGCCTTCCTCCCCTGAGGCGCCGGATGGTTTGCCAGAACCTCTTTGGAGCCGACCGATAGTCTTTTTCCATGGCCTCGCCAAACTCCTCCCACGCCCGAGATTTTGCCTCGGCAACTGCCACTGCTGCACTTCGCTTGGCCTGCCGGTACCTGTCTGCTGCCTCTGGAGACCCACAGACCAGCCACGCCCTGTAGGCCTCCTTCTTCAGCCTGACGGCTCCCCTAACCTCTGGTGTCCACCAGCGGGTACGGGGGTTACCGCCACGACTGGCACCGGCTACCTTGCGACCACAGCTAGCAACAGCCGCCTCAACAATCGCAGAGCGGAACAAGGCCCATTCGGACTCAATGTCCCCCACTGCTCTCGGGACGCGGTCGAAGCTCTGCCGGAGGTGGGAGTTGAAGACCATCTTGACAGGCTCTTCTGCCAGGCGTTCCCAGCAGACCCTCACTATACGTTTGGGCCTACCAGGTCTGCGCGGCATCTTCCCCTGCCATCTGATCCAACTCACCACCAGGTGGTGATCAGTTGACAGCTCCGCTCCTCTCTTCACCCAAGTGTCCAAAACATACGGTCTCAGGTCAGATGATACAACTATAAAGTCAATCATCAACCTGTAACCTAGGCTGCCCTGGTACCAGGTGTACCGATGGGCATCATTATGTTCGAACATGGTGTTCGTTATGGCCAAACTGCGACTTGCACAGAAGTCCAATAACAGAACACCACTCGGATTCAGATTGGGCGGGCCGTTCCTCCCAATCACGCCCCTCCAGGTCACGCTGTCATTGCCCACGTGAGCGTTGAAGTCCCCCAGCAGGACTATGGAGTCCCCAGTAGGAGCGCTATCCAGCACTCGTCCCAGAGACTCCAAAAAGGGTGGGTACTCTGAGCTGCTATTTGGTGCATAAGCACAAACAACAGACAGGACCCGTTCCCCAACCCGAAGGCGCAGGGAAGCTGCCCTTTCGTCCCCCGGGGTAAACCCCAACGTACAGGCAGAGAGTCTTGGGGCTAACAGAAAGCCCACCCCAGCCCTCCGCCTCTCACCCGGATCAACTCCAGCAAAGAAAAGTGTCCAACCCCTCTCCAGGACTCGGGTTCCAGAGCCAACGCTATGTGTCGAGGTGAGCCCGACTATATCTAGCCGGTATCGCTCAGCCTCTTCCACAAGCTCCAGCTCCTTCCCCGCCAGAGAGGTGACGTTCCATGTCCCGATAGCCAGTTTTCCCATCCGGGGATCGGATCGCCAAAGCTCCCGCCTCGGTCTGCCACCCGATCCACAATGCACCGGACCCTTCACTCTCCTCCTGCAGGTGGTGGGCCCACAGTTGGATGAGCCAATGTCTCCGGTTCGGGCTGGGCCCGGCCGGGCCCCATGGGCGAAAGCCCGGCCACCAGGCGCTCGTCCACGGGCCCCAACCCCAGGCCTGGCTCCAGGGTGAGACCTCGGTAACCCTCCGGGCCAGGTACTCAGACTCTTAGATTGCTTCTCCATGAAGGGTCTTCTGAATAATATATTATATAATTTTTTCTGTCCTCCAAATTTAAAAAAATGTAAATGATCAGCTGTACTTGTGTAAAGAAGTAGCAGCACCTGGTATTTTAGAGAGTATGGTTGGATTTTGAATCTATTAAAACAATAATCTATTTAACAAATTCATTTATTTTTAACTAGATGAAAACGCCTCTGCATTATTCTTTATTATTTCTATTAGTGTAACTGCAGTGAGATGAGAAAACCTCCTGAGTTTTGCTGCTTTATGCCAACTCTTTCCCCGTTGTTCTCACAGGGGCCCTGCCTCAAACTTATTAAACAGATCTTAAGAACATCTTCATTCATCATTGCCACCTCGCTTATGCATCAATGCCTGTGTGTGTCTGTGTACTTATGTGTTGTGGGCCTGTGAGTGTGTGTGTGTGTGCGTGTGTGTTGTGCCCCATGAGGCTAACTGTCGGTTCAGAGAAGGGATGATGTAGGAAGATTAATACCGGTGTGACGGCAGAACCATGCCAGGGAGGAAGGGTCACTCGTTACCCATCTGACCAGCCATCTCCAGCTCTAAATGTTTTACACACACACACACACACACACACAGATGGCAGCTGCAGCGAGGAGCTCCTGTAAACCGTTCTCCACCCTCGCTCACCGTCTCGTTTTTGTGCATTCGTTAACGCTTTTCCACTCTCCAGTTTGTCTTTCATCTGCCTCTCAGATTTGTATCGTGTTCTGCTGAAATACGTTTTGAGGGAAAACGGCCGGCGTTTAAAATGAATTGACTGCCTCTGACTCATCTTTATGGTTGGAGTGGGGAGGATGTATGGACAGAGAGGAGATGGGATGTGGTGGAGACAGGAGAGGGGTCAAAGACTGCAATTACCACCCAATTGATTTCCATTGGTGTGATGGAGAGAATAAGTGTTACTCTGTCAATGTTCACTCAACCTGGCAGTGAATCCTCCACCGAGGAAGAAAAGGAGGAGAGAATTCTCTCAGTCCATCCATTCAGTCTGTCATTAATTAGTGTGCTCGTTTAATTTCACACAAATGTTTATTCATCCACTGAAGCAGCTGATGATCGGCAGAGTTACACATCCAGGTGGAAATAAATGTAATTGTCTTTTTCTTTTCTTTTTCAGAGCACGAGACCTTTTTAGATTATTTTCTCTGAATAAACCTGTTTTCCATATTTAATTGTTTTTTTAGAGCTTTCGTTTATAAAGTGTGTTACAGATCCAGGGGTCAGCTACGTATGCCTCTTTTCTTGGCTCCTTTTAAGTTTTCTCTCATTGCTGTTGTTTCTTATTTTGTCTTTTCACTCCCCCTTTGTCTCCCCTCGTTCTCTTTCCTCCTCCCTTTAGAGCCAGACTGCGGTCTGTCGATAGAATCAGTGGAAAACAGTTTGGAAACCCAAACCTCAGTGAAATTATTTGATTACAACCTCCCATTACTTGTTGGTTTGAAAGCATTAAAAACTTGCCGAGAAGTAATGATTTCCATTTTGTGTTTGAGTTGTAATACAATATTTGCTGTGGTTTTCTGTCCGAGGACAGCGTGTAAAAGTTGCTTGATTTTTTTTTCTCTCCGATAAATTGACATTATCAACGTGGAAAAACCGACTGAGTTTAATGGGTAAAAGTTTTCAAAGAGAAGGCGAGACGAGGCACTAATAAACAAAAAATGGAAAACTTGTGTAATTTACCAAACGGTTTAAAATCCCCACTCACAAAACCAAACACTTTCCCCATCCTGTGGGGAAGGCGTGTAAGTTAGTCGGCAGTAGCTGACTAATTAGCCAAAAGTCACAGAACAATGACCTTGCAGTACAACAGGAGATAGACAAGGACTAATTAAGGCGACTTCGTCTCTCACCAGCAATTAAAAAACAACAAAGCTCTGCAAATTTTTACCCCAAATCTCTCTGTCGCTTTGTCTTTTCGTCTCCCGACGATCTCGACCTAATTTATCCTTTCCATTTATCTCCTCAAAAACATGTTACCTGACGGTGCCATGGTGGAGGAGTTGGGACGTGGAAGAGTTGCAACAAAGAGCGGCAGACAGACAGGTTAAAGGAAGAAAAGAAAAGAAAAGAAGTTTGATCACGTAGTTTATCTGGTGGAAGGGGGAGGGTGTTATTTACAAGAAGTTGTGCTGGTACACATACAGTAGCTTTTGTGTAGATGCATAAACACATTTGTTTGTGTGTGCATGCAAGTGTACATATGAGTGTGCGTGATTGGGCTGTTTGGCAGGTAGAAGGCTGTGAGTGCAGCCTGTCACAGCCCAGCCCTGATTACTCTGCACCATTCATCAAAGTGTCACCTCTCTGACAGCTGCTAATAAATATACTGCCACAGACCCCCACTCGCACCTGGCAGCGCACTACATTCACACACACACACACACACACACACACACACACACACACTCATTCTGCCACCCCCAGCAGCCCTTCACAGCACCAAACAGCTCAAACAGCAACACATCCTAGAGCTCATTTGCTAATTGCTGCATTTCCCATCAATTCTGTTTCTGTCTTGTTCAATGTCAACAGGAGCAAGAAGATTGGAATAAATTATTAATTTATATAAATAACCAATTAGGAAACATTACTTCCTCCATATGGTTTTACCTTTTACTTTCATGCTATGGTTTAGTTTGCACATGTTTGTGAATGAAGTGTAATCAACACTTTATGTATCACTAAAGTCTAAATAAACTACAGCATATTTCCTGATCAAATGATCCACACAAACATCTGTTTTGTGCAGATATTTGACACAACTCCAAAGCATGCATTGTCTCACAAAGCTGCAAAAAAGTTCACCAAAAAAAATGTGCATTTATAATTAATATCTGATTTTTGGTTTTATTTTCTTCATCTTAAATCATTTTTAGCCATGTGGAACACATGGTCATCTTTCTCATGTGCGTCTGATTTGCTCTCTCACTCTAGCCTTTCTGACTTCTGTCTCGGCTGCAGCAGATGCTCCCCGGCTCCCCCTGTTGGGAGACGGATGAAGCATGTGACTCAATAGGGCTGTGTGTGTGTGTGTGTGTGTGTATATGTGTGTGTGTTACACAATGCGTGGGACTTTAGTGGTCTAGTGGCGGAAGCATGGATATTGGTGTATCCTGCGCTGGAAGGTGTCCTTGCCAAGCTGAGCGTGTGTTTGTGAGAGTCTGTGGGCGAGTGTGTGTGTGTGTGTGGACATGAGGCTGTGGGCATGCTGCGCTGGCAGATGGCTTTACTGCATTGCCGGGCCACCCTGGCTAACAGGGGGTGGGGGGTGGGGGCGGACAGGGAGAAGGTGTATTTGGAGGGGAGGCAAAAGGATGTGAGTCAAAGGCGATGGTAGCGTGAATGAGGACTGGTTGTAAAAATGAAAATAGCTCAATTGGAGTAAAGAGGGTAAAGTTGTGAGGAATGTAGATTGATGAAATGGGGCGTAATAAAAACAAAGAGGACAAATCAAAACATTTTTTGCAGCACCATTATTTTTTTATCCCAGCTCTGAGGTGGTCAGTCACCAGCTGCGCTCCAGTTCGTGCTGGGTTGCATATATGCGTGTGTGTTGCAATGCGCTGCATGCCTGCTGGGCAGCAAGGCTGGGCCAGGTGTGGAGTGGGAGTGCTGGGAAGACTGGGAACAGTGGGCCTGTTAATTAGAGAGGGGTGATTAATGGGACAGCAGAGGAGGAGCACTGTGTTAGGAAGATGAGATGAAGGAACAGGGGAGAAGAGAAGGTAAATTGTTTGGAAAAGGGGGAATAATTTAAAACCTAATGTGTTAAAAAAAAGAAGACTTGTCAGTGCACAAAAGGCAGGATATCATGTGTGCATCTGATAATATCAATACATGTTTTGGTTGGTGTCTTATTTAGGATTAGGAGTGTTATTGAGATGTAAGAAGTGGCGTGACAAACACTCCTCTGAGGATGTGCCGTGTAAACACCAATCATTTGGCAGATGCGCTGTGAGCAAATTGGCAGTCTATTCCCCATGGCCAAGCCACACACCATTATCAGGATTGAGACTAATCGTGTGCCGCCTCCCATATGAGGAGCAATTAATTCACGATGAATCAAACTGCAAGAGGAGCGAAGCGTGGGGTCAAAAAAGTACACGACTGAAGAAAGGAGAGGAGTCTAGGAGAGAAGAAGAAAAAAACTGGATGGAAAGAAAAGAGTCCGTCTGACACTTTTGTTTGGACTGAAATACAAAAAAAAGTTTGAGTTCAGTTAGTTTTTAAGTGACAGAAACTTTGTCCCACATAAAATAGAAGAAATGACAAATCAGATCAAGATTTATTCCTAAGATCTGGTTTCCACAAACAGAATTCATCATCTGCATCTAAACAAATACAAATGTGAGCTTTTCTTATTCTTACCTCAGTTGGGTCTGGAGGCATGGTTTAAGAGAGCCTGCGCTTCCAGACGCCAAGTCATTATTTCCTGTCTGATTGCTCTGCGGCCAGCCCGATTAAGGAGAAGACTAAAAGGTAATTTTTCACTATGATAGACAGAGGGAGAGAGAAAAGTCGAGCTGGTCTTGGTTTAATCTCCTGCAGATGGAAGGAGTTAGAGAGAGACAGCAGCGGGAGGAGGAAAGACATCGTTTCCAGGGATACAGGACTTACATTATTTGTCCAGTCTATTGGATAAGTAGCATCATACTGAGGGGCTATATTAAAAATACTGACAGGCCAAGGCAAATGACTCATCTTCATAGTACTGTCTGTGTAAAACCCCTAATTTTTATACGCTTTGCTTCCAATGACACTAACCTTGTAATCTTTCAAAGTGTTGGTCAGCTCTCCAGGCTTTCTAAAGGTCTTTCAAAGTTTTTCTTTGAACTTTGGATACTTTTATTTTAATCATTTTATGTGCAACTGGACAAATGCAAGATAAAGAATTAAGGCGAGAGAATTTCAAGCCTCCTGCAGCAGGTGAGACGAGTCAGACGACCAAGTTAGAACAAAAGAAATGAAAGAGAAAAATACCCATTTTATGTGTAATTCTAAGTTTAAACAAAAGCTCAGGAGGAGGTTTGGAAGGAGGAAGAGTAACACTTCACATTACCTATAGCAGTGAGACGTCAACCTAATGAAATGCTTTATTTCACTAATGAACTACAGGAGTGTGAAGTGGCTGGAATTAGAGTCTGTAGTTCCAGATCAGGAAAAGTTGGAATCCTTGCTCTGGGTTGGGAGTGAGTTTCTAGTTAAAGTATCTTGGTGTCTTGATCAGGACTCATGGTAGGATGGAGGGAGAGATAGAACAAATAACTGAAGCTTCACCTGCAGTAATGAGGGCTTTGCTTAAACCAAGAGCTGAGCTAAGTTCCAGGATACTAAAATGAGTTTCCTCTGTAGGGTGACTGGGCTGCTCCTCGAAAGGAGTTGGTTGAGGTGGTTTGTGATGCCTCCTGATTGCTTTCCTCTGGGGGTTTTCAGGAACTGGGAGGAGACCCAAGGGCAGATTCAGAACTCACTGCGAGGTTACAACTCTCTGGTCTGGGAATGTGTTGGGATATCCCAGGAGGAGATGGAAAGTGTGGCTGGGAAGAGTTATGTATAGGCTGATGGAGATTTGACAAACGGGCAGACAGACAGAGGGATGGATGAACTATAAAGAAACAGGAAGGCAACAAGGATTGTAAAGCAAAAGGAAAGCAATACAAGTCAAACAAGGTGCTTAGATACCAGTTTTTATAGAGTTAACACAAAACATGGAAAACATTTCAAATTATGTAAAGAATAGCACTAGAAGAGCATTTTGATTGATTTAGTTTCAGAAGGAAACATCCATCAAACTTTGTTGTTTTCTAGAAAATCCTTTATTTTAAAAGTTGGAGTCGGTAAATGTTTGTCATCTCTTATTCTGTTCAATGATCTTTTAATCAGCTGACTAATTAGCCAATCAGATTAATGATTTCTACAACCCATGTGTTTCAAATTAATTTTTTCCACATAAAAAGCATTAAAATGATCATCTTCTAACTGGATTAGGACCAATCGGTTGAACTTTTATAGACTGATATGTGAGTGATTACAAGTCCTGGCATCAGTATGTGCGCCGCTCAGCATTCTCATTACTAGATGTGCTTGAAATCAACTCTGTTTTGCTAAAGCATTAATATCTTTCATCACCAACAGATCCCAACACCTTTCCTCTCAGTGCTGTCCTGGCAACTTCACTGCAGAAAGAGGTTTATCAGCTCGTTATGTCAATCTCCCTATACCCCCTGCTTTGACGTTTTTTAGCCTCTGTGTGTATGGGTGTGCCCGTGTGTGTGTGTGTGTGTGTGTGTGTGTGTGTGTGTGTGTGTGTGTGTGTGTGTGTGTGTGTGTGTGTGTGTGTGTGTGTGTGTGTGTGTGTGTGTGTGTGTGTGTGTGTGTGTGTGTGTGTGTGTGTGTGTGTGTGTGTGTGTGAGAGAGAGGGCTGTGCACGTGTTTGATGACTTGTGCGCATCAGCATACTCTTGAATAGAGTTTGTCGGCTCGCCCGCAGCCCCAGTTTGGCTCCCACTGAGTGACTGTGAGCGTGTGTTTCCTGCAGAGCAAACATGTTAGTTCATCTGCTCTCACAGTGGGCAAACAGTGAAGGGGGCTCATGAGCGGTGTTAATGGAGAGGAGAAGGAGCGAGGAGGCAGAGCAGGAAGGGAACCAGGGGATGGGAGTTAAAGTGCAGAAAGTATTAAATCAGTGCAAAATGTTAGTGGTTTCTGCATGGTGTTGGTGTGTGTGTGAGTGTGTGTGTGTGTGTGTGTGAGTGTGTGTGTGTGAGGGCCACAGGGAAACCTCGAAGAAACTCCACTAATTGTGACTATTGGGCTTTACATGAGGGTCTTCTCAGGCTAATATAATTAGCTAATCTGCTGTGTGTTGTCCTCTTTGGCCCCTCCATCAGTACGCCCCCTTCTAGTATCACACACACACACACACACACAACCATCACTTCCCTACCCCCAAAATCCCCACCACCACAGCTTACACCCGGTGCCTGCTTCCCAGAGACCAGATTGCTGAGTCCGGGCTTGCACTTCTGGAAAGGCCCTACATCTGGGCTGCACTGACAAAGAAGATTAATACGCACAAGCATGGGCACACATGCACACGTTTCACGCCCACGCACCAAGGTACCATCATGGATCATCTGCAAATACACACAAGCATGCGCATTCCAGCCTCAATCAAAACTAAAAGCGGAGGGCATACTTTCCTGTGTCTTACCGTAACCGCTTGCTCTCCTGTAACATCAAACTCCCCCACCCACGAATCCCACTTTACTCAGAATCTCAGGGTCACAAAAATAACTTTCAGATGATGAAAATTTCCTCGAATCCCCTCCAAATCCCATCACACACCGAAAGAGCTTTTCAGGCGAATTATGATGCAAAATTCACATCTGTGTGGGACACAGAATGCTTTGGTTCCCCACCTGCAGAGAAAAGTCCACAAACATGCTCTACTAATCCTTTATTTTTAGAAAAGCAGCACTATTCCAAACAGAACCAGTGAATTAAACACATTTTGTTAAAAAGCAAATGTGGCGTATGCATTTCACAAATGAATAACCACTGAACCAGAACTAATTCACATTCAGCCACATTTATGACCACACGTTCAAGATGAAACTTCTCAAATGATGTCACCTAAAATAACGGTTGGAAAAAAGCAAAGAGAAAGTAGATAAGGACTGGTGAAGAAGCAGAAAAGAGGGTTATTTCCAGATGTGATTTATTTCTATACCTAACCTCTATGTGTTCAGAGTGGAAACTCCCAGGCATTCCCCCTGCGGGCTGCCAAATGTGTAATCTGGCCCACAAGAGAGCAAGGAGAGGGATGTCAAAGGGGGCTGGAGGCGCTGACATAACCTTCTTCTCTTGCATTCACCTGCGATAGCCTGCATGACTCACCTGTCATCAGAGGCTGAGGTGAGTTTACATGTGTATGACTTGAGATGAATAAAAATAGGCTGAAAGGAAGAGATGGAAAAGTGTGGAAAAATACCAGAATATCGTGCCAGAGCTCAGGATCAGATAAAAGAGTAATTACTTAAACAGAGATGGCTCTCACAGATCTCGCCAAAACACTTCCCTCGTGTCAGCACGTTGGCTGCTCATCTGAGAGCAGACAGAGAGGGAGTGAGACGGAGCAGCAGAAACCAAAACGCTTTGGGAGCAGGATGCAAGGAAGCTGATGAGATGTTTAAGTGTAATAATCACAAATTAGCATGTGAATTATTGAACAAAAATAATGAAAATACAGATACACAAAGCTGCAAAAGTGACAAAAAACACTTATAGAGATATTTAGAATGAAAACTTGAACAAAATTTGGTCCTATCCTTGTTTTGGTTTGCTTTTTCCTTAAAAAAAAAAAAAAAGTCAACTTTTTATAATTTCAAATACTTACATTTGCTTTACTCTACATAAAAATAATTTTTAATTGAAAATTTGCCAGGCATTTTTAAAAATCTGTCTTTTTTAAATTCATGTATGTTTTTCTGCAGAAACACACTTCATGACTTGTGCAGCACAGAGTGAGCTGGAACAGAAATAAGCTGCTCCGCTGATTTGATATTGAGCTTTATAGCTTCCATGAAAACATATCAAACTGTCTTTTAGACGACGTGTGTGTGAAGGTGGAAGCGGAGAAAATATAAGTAATAATGTTTAAACAAAAATAATAAAACACTTTTACTATGCAATTTTAGCAAAGAGTCGTATTTCAATATCAGAATATAAAAGGGAACATTTGTGAAGATGATAAAAATGAATAACTACTGTAGGAAGTGTCATGATCAAACTTGTAATGTTGTTTGGGGTTTTATTGTAGGTGTATTCCTCCTCTCTCTGCTCCCTATCGGACCAGTGTTCCATGTCCTTATAAATAATTCATTTTTTAATCTGATTTCCCAGAGCGGTTCTCAATGTGTTAGTCACATATTCAATAACGGAGCGCCGTGAATAATCTTGTTCTGTGTTTCTGTGATTTTTTTTTTTCACCGTCTTCCACGGTGGGGTGGAGAAGGTTTTTCAGAGTCACAGTGACAGTTATGATGAAGGAAAAGAAGAGGAGGAGGAGAGGAGAGGAGAGAAGAGTCAGGTGTATCCATCTGTCAACATTCCTACAAGATGACAATGAACAGATGCACGGAGTTCTGCTACACGTCCTCGCTTCGGATTACTTGTCTCCCTCATTTGGATCCCGACTATCGGTGCTGTCTCTCCTGGTGCTTTTGGAGAAGCCACACATCTGGAGAGCTGGGGTTCACTTGTTCAATGATTAAACAATTTCTCAGCTGACAGTGAGAAGCAGAATATCATTAATTTGTTGGGAAATGTGCAATAAACGATTGTCTTTGAATGATCTCATAATTATATACAAGTTAACTTTCATTAAGAAAATATAACAGCTTATGTCTACATCCTTTTTGTTTTTGTGCAAATTTTATAAGAAAAAAAGAGAACACATGATAGACTTAAACATAAAAAGTCTGAATGAGAAACACATTTATTTTCCATATTTTATTTTATGATTATTTCCAGTGTTTTATTTCCAAAACCACAAATGTGGAAAACAAGACAAATGAATCATATGAGTAAAACATTTAGAAGATTAGCTTTTTATAATGTGCTCAAATATTATTTTGAGGGAGGGGGAAAAAGTAACACCACAAACATATTTAGAGCAGTGAAGTGATAGTACTACTTTACTATAATATACCGCTCTTTTGTTTTTGTTATTTGTTTTTTTTAGAGCCTAACAGACAAACCAGCCATCACTAATTTTAACATTTTTATTTTGTGATAAATTATGTCATATTAATATGCACCTAATTTGCAATTTTGGTCATTTTATATTTTTCAGCCACAAACAAGCGAATTCCACATTAAAAAGGGGCTCCAGTTTGCAGCAAAACACAATGTGTTTAAGATCCTACATGGATGGAAAATTTTATGAGAAACACACACACACACACACACACACACACAAATGTGAAGCCTGGAGAGCAGCTTCAGAATGGATCTCTGGATGATTAAATGTCTGTATGTAACCTAATCTCAGTAATGAGACCAGTTCACAGGGATCAGGATTTATTTTCCACATTGCTTTTACTTTTTTTCCCAAACTTTATAAACTGTTAAAACGACTTGAATCAATAAAAACAGAACAAGTTGTCTTATTAGTTCAGTAAAGTACATCTTTCCAACATTTAATTACTTCAGTCTTTTATGTCTACTCAGCAAATTTGTTCAAATCCAGCGACATTAAGTAACTAAATATAAAGTGATGGACCCAACTTCTTGAAAACCTTTATCTATTAACCCTATTATCATTAAATATTTTGTAACTATGAACCCTGACCTCTGACCATGCGGTGTAATAATCAGAGGCGTGGAGTTAATGATAACGGGGTCTTGTGGTTTGATGTGAGGTGACCGAAGACGGAGGAAGGTTTTATATTTTGGACAGCGAGTGGATAATTCTGTCACATACATCTGCTTGCATACATATAAACTCACACCACCACCTGGAGAGGAAGGCAGCATTAAAGCCCACTTGCTGGCTGGACAAACCTGGAGCGCCCCCTAGTGTTGATTTTTTTTAATCTATCAAACTACAGAGAGAAAAGTGTTTTTGACAACTTGTGCACTCATCTAAATAAATGTAAATGTTAAAAAAAACATCACAGTTTCATGTCCTATTAAGTCAGTTTATTTAAGAATCCAAATTTCTTTAAAATTTTAAGAAAGAAAACTTAGTGACTGACAGACAAAACAGATGGACTTCACCAAGTTTAAAAAAAAAAAAGAATATGCCTGATCTGAATATTAATGAAAGCTGGTGATCTTCTTAAAAACCTCACAGTTCATCACATAAATGTTTGCATTATGTAAACACTTCAGCAAAAAAATAAGTTCTAGTTTTGGCAATAATGTTATTGAAACAAAGCCTGCGGTCTTCTTCTCACGTGAGGGAACGGATCCTCCTGCTCTGACTGCGATCCAAGGCCTTGCCCTCCATTTAAGGCGAATCCTTGGCTGAAGCCTAATGTGCATTTTCATCCAGGGCCCACGTAAATGTTTTTTGCATGTTTGTGATTAAAAAGGGAGATATGAGAGCCGAGGCGTTTCTGCAATCTTTGCACATCCTAATTTGGTACTCGGGGAGTTAACACACCTGCCAGCTTCCTGCTGACGAGGGTGATTTCTTAACTGTTGTTGTTTGTGCGTCAGTTTAAGGAGAGGTGAGGACAGTGGGAACGGGAGAGAGAAGTCTGTGGTGGGCAAAGACAGCACACACACACACATATACTCACACACAAGCACAAATCCCTGGCTGCTGCCAATAAGAGGCAATTTTAAACATGTAAAAACGGTGACTGCTTGATGATTGATGGTAGTTATTTGTGGCTTTTCTAGCCCGCCTTCATTGCCTCCTGTTCCCCTTCTTTCCCCCCTTTTTTTTCCTTCATCTAACTCCTTCTCGTCTGTTTGCTCTCATCTTTGCCACCCCCGCCCCAGGACAATGCGAGGATGATTAACATTGTGTAATGTTGTGTAAGGAGTCTGCTGTCCATCACTCCTGTCTTGTCTGACATTCATCAAAGGCTGGATTCTGACATTCGAGCACACTCAGAACACACTGACATCAGATATAGAAAATGTACCACAATTATAAAACAGTTAACTAAATACTTTTGTGATATTTTTTAAAGTATATGAAGAACTCTCTCCATATACTTAGATCTTGGTGTATCAAACAAAAAAAGATGTGAATCTGAAAAAACATGAATAAGTGGAAGTTGTTCTGGGTGTTTGTCATTACAGTCACAGTGTCAACTCCCCATCCGTCACACACTAACACTGTTCGTCTAAGTGTGTGTGTGTGTGTGTGTGTGTGTGTGTGTGTGTGTGTGTGTGTGTGTGTGTGTGTGTGTGTGTGTGTGTGTGTGTGTGTGTGTGTGTGTGTGTGTGTGTGTGTGTGTGTGTGTGTGTGTGTGTGTGTGTGTGTGTGTGTGTGTGTGTGTGTGTGAGTGTGTGTGTAGGAAGAAGAAGATAAGGCTAGAGGAAGAGGAGAGGACACGGGAGGCCATAGTGCCAGTTCCCCATCCATCATTCCATGAGGACAAACGTTAAAAGCAAAAGAAAAGGAGACAAGAAATGTTTTCACAGAATGATTCTTTGTTTCCTTCCACTTTTCCTCAAGTAATCAATGAAGCAGAACCGTGTCCTCGATTGTTCGCCAGCCAGGAAATTCCTCTGATTCTCTCACTGACCTTTTCCAGCCAACAATCGTCCTCTTTTCTGCCTGATCCCGTGTTTCTTCCTCTGGCTGCTTCACCGACAGATGTGGGGGAGGGTCAGGGAGAAAGTGGGAAGAGGTGGGGGAAACAAGACAGAACAGGGCCTTTAGTCTAGAGATCATTACCTTTACATTATTAATGTATGGCCAAACCACAAAGGACGTTCACAGACAATGAGGAGGAAAGTGACTGCTTCTCTGCTCTCTGAAGAAGAACTTTTAGAGAATTTCCAAACTGAACTATGTGGAGTTCAGCCTATCTGACTTCAAACAACCACTGCTGAGGAAGATAAGACAATAAAAAGTTCAAAATTGACATGGAATTATCAATATGATGATAAGTAAACAAGTCAACTATCACTGATGGGTAATTCTTTGACATACAGTATGAACCCAGTTACCAAAGTTTGTTTTATTTTTAGGCCACTGAATTCCACTAATTCATTAAAAATACGGAACATATTCACCTCATAGGAACAATTAAAGCTCACTATTATGTTTATTATAAAAATAAATTGTTGATCATTCTGTTCCAGACGTTTCTGTTTTACTCCTCTCCTGTATTGCAGGACTGATTGTGTAGAAAACTTTGTATTTAAAAAACAAACGTTTTAACATATTTAATTTGAAATTGAATTAAAAATAGCAAAAGTTGCCGTTTGTAGCATTATTAATTTCCTGCACAGACATTTTTATTTTCATCACATTATATAAGTCTACTTGTGTGTTTTGGAAAAAACATAAAGAAAGCCCATTACAGTTTGTACTTATGGGTCAAAAAAAAGATACAAGATTTTGATTTTAATAACATTATTGTACTTGAAAAGTAAGCTTTGTATCTGTTTTTAATTAATTTCAAGTATCAATTTAAAATTACACAATTTATATCAAAGACAAAAAAAAACTCCTCACAACATAGAAGTCTAAAAATGTGCCACATGTCAGCATGTGTACACAGCGAACACGGAGAATAAAGCAGATTTAGCAGACACTTTGGAAAAGCTGCGAGCATAATTAAGGAGTGTGCTGTGTGTTTCATTAAATGCTCAATATATCTTGTGTTTTCTGGATCATTTAAGCCCCATTACAGAACAGTAGCACTGCTTTAATTTCTAAAGTGCCTTTCAAAGGCATCACCTCAGGCGCCTATTTCTGCTTCCTCACGTACACCTTTTGCATGCAAAGACATTTGAATGTACACATCATGTGCGTCATGGACACACACCCCTATGCATTTCTGCAACTAAAGTTGCTGCTGAAACACCTGCTCAGATAAACAGATAAAAATAAAACGAACAGATTTTGCATTAGGAATCTGCTTGTCGCGTTTTATTTGCTTTTGCCTTTATGTTTAATTTTCTGTGTAATAGATGACCGCAGCCTTGCAGTGGTTGGGAGTGCTGTCTTGGCACCCAGATTCATTTGACTTGCCAGTTTGGCTGGAGGATGAACCCCAGGTACCAAGGTCAGAGTCCCTCTGAGTGTGTGTTTGAGGATTTGTTCATTTAATTTAAAATGCTTGCATGATTAAGTTTGCTTGATCACAGTATGCTCTGTGTGCTCACTGGGAACAGCATCTTGTGCATTTTGCAAATTTGATCTTGAACACTTGCTTTTGGAGGTATGGGAGAAGTGTCTGCTGAGCCAGCTGCAGATTGAGGGGATGTGGAGGTAAACGGAGTGTTGTTCAGAGCAATTGATACATTGCGAATAGAGTGGGCTTCCTGTCCCGGGTTTTGTGGCTAAGGTGCTAAACGCTTCAGGAAACCAGATACACTTGCACATTAACTACAGAGATGGAGAGACAAGGGAGGGTAGGAGGGGGGAGAAAGTAGTACGGGAAAGTTGGAGAACGAGCGAGTCACTTTGAGATTTCTGTAGCCCTCCAGTACGTCCTAATAATCTGAGGTTATTCAAACTGTTTAAAGTCAAATAAGCATTTATTTCTTCGAGGAAGCCGTTGTTGTTTGCTCTTCTCCTCTTTAATGAGATGGAATGTGACTAAATTAGGAGCTGAGAGGCAAGGCGTCATTTACAAGACAATCAAATGATCCTTTACAAAACACACTCAATATGCATTAGATGTAGGCTTTGTGTATATAGGATGGACTCTTTATGCACTCAGATGAAGAGTTGGAGGGGGGGAGTATTTGAATGTTGCGCAGTGGTGAAAAATGCCAAACTGAAATCATCCATCACAACGCAATAAAAAGGCCTCCAGCACTTTGAGTGGGTGAGAGGAGTGAGCTGTTTGTAGTGGCCCACTGGGTTTCCGTCTGTGAAGGAGGGAACGCGTAAATGAACGTGTAAATGTTAAAAAATGTTCCTTCTATTAGAGGAATTGCATCATTAAATCACATTATAAAAACAAAAAATGCACCATTAATTTCCTTCCCAAAACAGCCGTCCCTCTGTCCCTGTGCCCATCTCTGCAGCCCCCACGGGGGGCGTCCGTCTCAAAGCCATTTCATTCTATTATACAGATCTGAAGAGCCATGAACATATGTTTGAGACTGGAAGAGGGAGTCGAAAAACAAATAAAGACATAAATAAGTAATAAAACTGTAATTGTGCATAAGCTTGTTTCTCTGCTGGCTACGCAGCAAACAGGTAGTGTCTCCTTTCCTCTTCTTGCCCTTCCTCCATTAGGACATGAAAGGTAGCATGAATAATAGATAAGGGAGGTGATGAGATCAATCAGGGTCTATCAGTCTGGGAGATAGGAGTGGACAGAGTAGGTTGTATATCTGCAGCAGACTGGACTGGAACAGCAGGCCCGCTGTCAGAGATAGCAGGAAGAAGGCGGAGATAAGCAGTGATCTATAGAACATGGGGATGGCTGAGAGGCGTCCAAATGTATGTAAAGTGGTGGACTGGGAAGCATCTCATAGCTGGCCTGCATCAGCGTCCGCACCTGTATGTATTGACCTCCTGCACTTCTACTTCTCACATATGTGACAATGCCACAGCCGCGTGACAAATGCAAACAAAAGGTTCCACTATTCATCACTGTACACACGAGGGTGATGCTAATTATACAGCTGAGAAAATCGTGACATTTTGTGGCTTTGTTTGTCCTCTAAGAGATTACAATGCTGAGCATGAGGGTGTGGAAGGTGAATAAATAGCCTTACAGCCTCTCAGTGAGGAGACGCATGAAGGTGGAGAGACATCCAAAAACACAAACACACCTACACACAAATGCACTTTGCGTCTGTACCACCTATACCTCGTCCCTGCTCGCGGGCGTGATTAATCCAGCGCACAGAGAGAAAATTTTGACCCTAAACAGAAAAGTACTGTTGAGGCTGCAGGAGGCATTGATTTATGTAGGTACCCGTCCGTCCACATTAATTATCCCCATGCAGGTGCAGGCCCAAATTCCTCATCCACCAGCTGTAGCTGCATGCTCTATCCACTCACACACACACACACACACACACACACACACACACACACACACACACACACACACACACACACAAGTTCAGAAAAATAAAAATAAAGTAGGCACATGCAGCTTGCCCCCATTGTCGTGCCAGGCTGTACCTTTGGTATCTGGGTGGCACAGAGAACACTGGCCATCAAAGTCATGAAGAATTGCACACCCAGATTTAGCAGACACACCACCAACAAACCAACTGCAAACACAAAGACAAACACACAAAATGAGTTTATCCTGGAACATCCTTTTGGAACAAAGGTTTTCCTGCATCTATTGATATTCTTTATCTTCTGAGAATCTTATCAGTAAATATTTTTATTGGAGCTGCAGCATCCAGTGAAGGAGTACTTCATTAGTAGAAATACAGTCAAAATAGAGCATTTAGCTTAGTGGAGCAAAAATAAAGATTTTCTAAAGCAATTTTGGTCAATTATCAATCTTGCAACATTTTACTGATTCTATCAATAAAATAAAGATGGTCTTGATGCGCTGCATTTTACTTGAATGGTGCAGCAAATTATTGCTTCAAACATCTGTTAGTATCTAAGTTTAAGTTACCATCTTAGCTCTCTAAAACAAATTGCCAGGCATTGTTTTAAATTAATGTTTTTCTCTTATGTGGAAAAAGGTTTCTCCATCTAGTTGTGAATGCAGAAACTTCCATTAGTTGGCAATAACGTCCACATTGAATGCATAAAACGTAAAGATACAAGCTTCTAAGCTAGTGATTTAGCCAAAACAGTTTGCACATTCCCCTTACAAATGAAATGACCAAGCTATCCAGAAGAAAAAAACTGATTGAAATGGCTGATGTGGTTTCAAATACACATAAAAAACAATACGGACTATGAGCAAAGTAGCAGTGCTGTGTGGTAAATTGGCTAAAATGTCATTTTGTCCCCTAAAATTGCTTTTTGTCATGAACAAACAGTTAGAATCTGAATCTATAAAAACCATTAACTTGTAAAAGGTTTGTAAAACTCAATTTTTGTCACCACAGATCTCAAGTTTGCATATGGATGCAAATCCAGTGAAAAAAGTTTTCTTGCCAAAGCAAACGTGAGAAAGGTTTAATCTGGAAAGTCAGAAATAACTACAGTGATCCCCTGGAACATAACAGGAAAAGCTGCAACAAAATGAGCTTAAGTAAAATTATGCAGCACTAATTCTTTAGGGGAACTTAATCACTCTTTCAGTCTCATTCCCTTAATACCCCATACCCTTTATTTTCTTTTTTCTTTCCTTTCTTTTGTTGGTCTTTTTGTAATATTGTCCCCAGGTGACACCAGGCTGGGAGTTACACCTGCGTTTGTATCTGTGTGGTACACGCAGCTCTACTACTGCACTCACCCAACAGAGCCAGTGGTGTGTGATGTGTCACTGAGAGCTGCACTCATTATGGCCTACATTAGCACCCTACCTCGCCCTGATTACTCCCCCACTGAGATGAATTCTACAGCGCGAGTGTGTCTTCCTGCGTGTGTGTGAGAGAGTCAGACACAGAGGAGGAAGAAGAGAAAGAAGTGAAAGCATAAGAGAAAAAGAGAAGACTTCTCCCAGTTTAGAACGAACACTGTCTTCATTCCAGTGACAGCCTCCTCATTTCTCTAATACAAATGGTTGCCAGTGCCGGTCGGCATGCATCACAAGCTTGGGAGACGGCCCCATCACTGCTGCTCTGTCGCTCTCATTTATTACCCAGTTTGTTTGCACTCTTATCCGTGGCCTTGCCCTGCCAGCCCATCCATCAACACACAGACACACCCAGACACACACATCCATGTCTGCCCGCCAACTGTCGGCACCTCGTGTTCCTGGACTTGAGACGCAAAAACACAGACGTGCAGTTTGCAGATCTGCATCAAGCCCTCAAACTGTATGCAGTTTTTAAAACAAGTGTAGTTCAAAATGGTGAATATCCCTTCATCTGTTTTCTGTCACATCACTTCATCACTGTCTTGTGTTTGCTTCATTTCTCAGTTTTGTTTTATTTAAGACCTTTACTCTATTACAAATCCCCAGGAGAGCAAATGATTGCATGAATGTGATGTTGATCCCAATTTTATTCATTAAAGTATATAAATTGTTATAATTCTCACACTGAAAATCTATGACAATAAGTTTTTATTCAACATGTTATCTAGAGATCCACTAGTAATAACAACACATCTTGTCAGGTCCCATTACAGAACAAAAGCCATCACCTTCAGGTTCAGTGTTACCTCACTAAAGCAATAGCTGTCGTTTCCAGGAACAGATCAGACTGACATGATCAATAATGTTAATTATGTTTACTGGAGGTTTGACTTTAAGAGGCAGATCAAGTGGGAAATGTTTGAAAAAAGAACAAATGTCAATCTGTTAAGTGAAACAAGCCCCCGTGCCAGCTCTGGTAAAACTTTGAGACATAAATAACCAGTGTAATCTAATATTCTTTCATACACACATTAAACACTGGGTAACATGTAAATCACAAATACTAATCTTTACCATTGTGCAATAAGATATTTTAAAATGGGAACCAACCGCTGAACAGCTGAGCATACACAGACTCACATAGAGCATATTTTGGGGGCCAGCTGCCAGTGAATGAAGGATCTCCTTCCCAATTCACTTGTTATTGTGCTGTCTGGGTGACAAGTATACCTATAGAGTGAGTATTTATTTCCGGAATGTTTTGTTCCGTTTTCCTGCAATGATGAATGTTTCTTTTATAAATCCATCGCCAGGCCTTTTAAACCATAAACAATATTTCTCAAGCCCAGATTCCTTGTGCAGCAGTCTTAGGGAACCTTGAGATTTCCAGGCTCTGATTTAATGGCTCATAATTCTTGAAAGGCAATCCTTCTTCACTTTCCAACGCTCAGATGCACCATCGTTCGAGCAGCCCACCTCGCTCGGCCTCTGCACCCCTCCAGATCCCCAGGCCGGTCCAACGCCAGTTAAAACTATTCAGCTGGAAACAGTACCGTGCCCCTTGTGTTACTGGATTACCTGTTCTGGGCTGACAGCACTAAGCCTTCTGTTAAAGTTTCATTTCTTTTTTTTTCTGGATAGTTTTTCTCCAACTGGTTTTGTTTAAGAAACCTTGTGTATTCTAATTAAATTCTGTTCATTTTAAAATGTAGATAGAGAACATGTCTTTCAATATCCTACATTTTACGCTACATACGCAATCTGACCAGTTTATCTTTCAGAAGAAAGACAGCATTACTAAATACATTTGTTTATTTAAAAGGTTGTGAGATAAAATACAAGACACAGTAAATTACCATACATTTTTGCAAATTTTGATGTGATAAGATGCATGGTACAATATAAAATACTATGATATACTGTATATATATATATATATATATATATATATATATATATATATATATATATATATATATATATATATATATATATATGATTTAATACAAAAATAAAAATGCGATAGGATAGTTATCCCATCCATACCATATCGTACCGTACCGTATCATACCATACCATACCATTGTTACAGCCTGGCTCATCGGACCATAACAAAAGGAGAGACACACCATGTAAATGTTCATCAAAAATATTATTTATTTAATCTAACTTAAAAATAAGCACACTCAAACAATGGTGGTTGACCTGTAAAACAAACAAAGGTTAAATCATATTCAAACTTAAGGCAAACTGAAATGTGGCAGCATACCTGAGGAGGAGAGCAGAGCTTCTGAGTCAGGCAAAACTGCAAGGGTTTATAAAGGCAGGCTTCCCAGGTCCACAGGTGTTCCCCATGTCAATCAGGTGCAGCAGGTAACAATGACCTGATCAGCCTCACAGACCCACAGGGTCATGACACCATACCATACCATACCATACCATACCATGTCATGTCATGCCATGCCATGCCATACATTACCATACCATGCCATGTTGTACTGTACCATACCATACAATATCGTACCATACCATAATAAGCCATACCATACTGCACCATACCTCACTGTACCATTTTATTGCATGCCATACCATAAGTGAAACAATATAAAGTTCAGAACTAGAATACACAATTCAGGCTATCACTACAGCTCCATGGAGCGCTTCAGAACTTAGTCAACTGATTGGCTGTTAGGTGACATAAAGTTTAGCTTCAACTACACCTTAATTCAGTAATTCTACTGTATGTTTTTCGATGTGTTGGCAGTGGCACACAGAAAAGGTTGAGCTGGTTTTAAAATGTGCAGTAAATTTACCCCAACAAGTCTACAAAGTATGAGGTGGAAACACAACAGCAAGTTAAAAAGCAATCATTAAGCCGGTATCTCTAATTGTGTTGCTTCCTCTCCTCATGTATAATCCCTGGTTTCTCGCTTTGCCTTCATTAACAATGAATGAATTAATTAGAAACCTTCATAGGATTTCTGCACAGTGAACCCAGGAGATAAAACACATCCTATTCCTCAGACTTGTTCCTTTCCCCCTTGTTTACTCGTTTTTTTTCCTGCTCTCTCTTCCCTCTGTTCTTAATTGTATTGTTTGCTTGTTGTGTCGATAGCAGGATTAATTTCACTATAGATCAGGATTATTGACCTTCTCATCAATGTTATTTCATTTCTGTAAAGTGCTAATTATAGGGAACAGGGGAAAGCAAATTGCACTGTAACTTGCCTCACTTGCTTTCCAATAAAACCGAAAGAAAACAACATTAATTTCCTCTTAGTTGCTCTCTTTGGTAAAGTAATTCAAACAGCATCACACGATCTGTCCGCGACACTGAGGTGGGACGTTGTTAGTGAATGCTGTGTACTTGATCGGTCATCTTATATATATTTAAAGGAGTGTTGACTACTCTGACCCATTCCTCTCTAACAAATACCATTCCTGTCACAGTCACTGCACTCGCTGCTCTTTTCTTGGTTTTCTTACTTCGTTTCAGAGAAGGAGGAGGGCACAGTTCATAAACAATTAACCGGCTGGATAAGTGATACACTCGAGCTCTAACAGACCTGAAAAACATCATGTTATAAATTCTAGTAATTGACTGTAGGGAGGTGAGCACCAGGCCACTGAAACAATGAAATAGCAGGTGCAATTTTGCATGATCTTCTATAACATAACGGAGGAGATGCAGGCAGGTGTGTAGACATATGCAGTCTCAACCAGCTAATCAAAAAATCTGAAGAAGTCCAGTAATGGGCACCATTATGCCCATTTACTGACTGCATGTTACTTCCAAAGGTCTACACTGAGCCCTAAGACCCTCTGTGCCACCCTTCCTCCTTCTCCCCACCCCTCCCATCTCCAGCAGTCCTCTAATGAACTGAAAGGTCAGAGCACTAATAAAACTATTAGTAAAAATGAATCTCTCAGATGTGTTAATGCACTTTTAATTCCTGTTAGCAAATTTCATCCCCCAGCAGTTTGTGGCCCGCTAATGAGAAATAAAACGCCCCGCTCTAGGGAAGGGGGTTGGGGGAATGGGTCGATGCTCTGGCTACTCCACAGCATTCTCCATATATACACACACACGTGCACACACACAAGTAATGTACACTTTACACTGCACTTTACACACACACACACTCCCTGGATGTGCTGGATGTTATTCACGGACCGAGGCCTGTTTTCAGCCCTGTGATTCTGCAGGGTTAATTAAAGAGCACATCTCCATCTGTTCTCATTCAGCCTCGGCTCAGTCTCTTCCCATCAAGCACACAAGACAGTCGCACACACACTTAATCACACTCACTTTTACTACTCGAGGCTTGACACTACAGCCTTCACAGGGACACAGATAAACTCACTCGGACCTAAAGATGTGACCTGACCTTTCTAACCATCTTGTGTCTTGACCTGACTAATGAGGTACAAACCAAGCTTGACCTTGATGACTAGAAGCCACCAGAGGATTTCAAGTCACTGCAGCTAAGATGTTCACGGTGTTTGTGTGAGTGCGCCTGTCTGCCTACTGTCACATGAAACCCTTCAAGAAGGTCAAGGTTCAGAGAGTTTTAACGGCAAACTTTTTCCACAAACATGGTACATTTACTAGCACCAAAAAAAATTCAAAAACCTAGTAAATTATTGACATATTAGTGTTCTTATTACTACAAGTCCAGAAATTTGGAGTTGAAAACATGAAAATAGGACTTCAGTTTACGTTTATCAAATCAGAATCAGAAAAACTTTTATTGCCATTGTCATTGAATGTAATTTGCAGACTAGGAACTTTTTTCAGCGATAAGGTGCAGCATACACACACAGAATAAAAAACACAAGTAGCAGTAGAAAACAGTGCAAACATGCTGTTAAAGTGACAGTTAATGAGTATGTCGCTAATTGTTCATGAGCCAAACGGCAGGGGGAAAGAAACTGTTTTTGTGACGAGAGGTTCTTGTCCTGATGGACCGTAGCCTCCTGCCAGACGGAAGTGGCTCAAACAGACCATGTCCAGGGTGAGAGGTGTCAGCTGCTATCCGGCCTGCTCGCCCCCGAGTCCTGGAGGCGTACAGGTCCTGGATTGATGGTAGACTGCAGCCAATCAACTTCTCAGCAGAGCACACAATGCGCTGCAGTCCAACCATTGATTAGAATTCTGCCACAGTGCATAAACTTCTACATTTTAAGATTTTTGCCACAAACAAATCTCTTGTGGCCCAAAAATGACTTAGCACCTCTTTTATTCTACAGTCTAGATTTTAATTTCACTGATTTATCAGAGTGTGAACATATCAGCTGTAAATCCTCAAATTTACTGATATCTAGATTGGTTCCGCTAACTTCAAATCGTGTAACTTTTTAAAAATCACCTTTTCAAAACTGCAGGTGATACTTTGCAGATTCAGTGCAGAAACTGACTCATAATACATCTCAGAACACATAAAAACATTTTATGAACATTTTAACATGTTAACAACCTTTTTGTCTTTACCAAAAGGAGGCTTAACTATAAGTGTCATATAAACGGAGTCACAAAGCCTTTATGGCTCAGCTGTGTGAGCCTTTAACTAAAATATAGCCAATATGGTATTATTTGTTAGTTTTCTGAAACTACTTGACACAAAAGAAAACATATTTTAAAAAATTATAAAACTATTAAATGTTTCAACAATAAAGAAAATGATGATACTCACAAATTTTTTATCACATTTACATCTATAGAGAGGAAATAGGAAACAATAAGTAGAAGAAGGTTTTAAAAAAAAAAAAAGGTCCTGAGGGTAGGAGCAAAGACTTCCTATTACCAAACTAAGCCTTTTAATCAATAAAGAGATAAAAGATATTTTAATCAAAGACATATTTCCTTGTTTGGTTAATGCTTCTGCCTCCACCGTGCACATAATCTTTAAATGCTAAAAACAATGCATAATGCTCTCCCAGAGAGCCACTCATCCATATAAACACAAAACCAGAGCAGTCAGCAGAAACACACACCAGCCCAGCCCGGCTCACAGACACTCCATAGACGCCAAATTACATTAGGATGGGCTTATTAAGGGGAATTGCATCCTGTAAAATAGGATATTATTTCTGAATACAAACACGTTGCTACATACACACACAGAAATTACGTTTTTTTCCATCCCATTCCCCAGCCATGTGCACACGATTCAGCACCAGATCTATACTGTTTTGTGCATGCACACAAACACACATCAATGCAAACCATAAACACAAAGCATGGTGCTATTAGTGCGAGAGCTGTTTGTCGGACATGTAGGCATCCGCTAGGCATGGCTAAAGCCTTTCAATGAGATTAGAGGGGTAACTGGAACCCTTCTAGGCCCGCTGAACTGGGCTAACAAGTCTAGAGGTGGTGGGTGAGCTGGATCAGGTTCCAGTAGCTAATGGGTCAAATACTAACTGACACTTAATTGAGCAATATAGTGTGCACACTTAAGTCTGGGGGCAGGGAGGATGCTTTCTATATGGCACTTTTACTACTTTGTATTTTTATTAAGAAGTGACGAACACTCTAAATATAATTTGTATAAATGGCTTAAAACAACCCAAATGTATGTGCATGTGTGTCTGCTATTGTACTTGTGTGTGTGTGTGTGTGTGTGTGTGCGTGCGTGTGTGTGTGTGTGTGTGTGTGTGTGTGTGTCAGACTGTTAACAGTGCATCAAAGTTTGCACTTCTGCCCAACACCAGGGAGCAAACAGCAGCTCTGGTAATAATGATTCATGCTCGCCGTCAGGCCCCCTGACAGGCAGAGTTCGATCCCCTGTTCAGCGCTCTGTAGCGGCAGTAACGGCAGCGGAGGCAGGCGCAGGACCACGGACATCATCATAACAGCTGAGGGAGAGCTGGGCTGCTGACATATTGATCGCCCCTCAGTTAGAGATTTGATAGATTGACCTCAGACTCTTGACTTTTAACAGTGAAACGCAAAGACAAAAACCAGAGGAAATGACTGAATCCAGTGGAGGAAAAGTAAAAAACAAAACGTGTGGCTCAAACAGTAAGTCAATGAAGTCGCTTAGGACTGTAGCCTATTAACATAGGTATTATTTTTAAAACTTTCTACTGTATTTCAACTTTATTAATTTCACAGAGGTGAAAGTTTGACCAGCAGTTCAGCAACAACAAACACATTTTGATCACCATCAAAGCATTTTTTTAAATCCCTGTAAATTCTGTTTTAAATGTAAAATGCTATCATGATGTTGGCTGTTGTTTCTGCTGCAAAACAGTGATATGGTTTAACAGAACTGATTGAATATTGACTGCATTGAATTAGATTTTTTACAGTCTTACAACCTGTTTGGCATATTTTCAATTTAACAATTTTAAATGCAAAAATATTGAATACTAATTTCCGGTTACTCTTAGTGAGATCTTTATTTTTTTGTATTGTAATAGGAGTTGTGGTTTAGTAAGTTGTAAAATTGTAGTTTGAGTGCAGCAGTTGTTGAGGTGTGCTTTCAGTGCAGAGGTGAGGGGTTGGAAACAAAAATTCAAACAACACCAGCTGATCTACAATCTGCAGCATTGTTATGTATCGTAATTATTACTCAGTGCCACCAAACTCCTTCTAAACACATGTACATTTAAATCATTTTGTAGGATTTTCATGTTTAGTTTTTTCCAAATATTAGGCTGAAAAATACAGAACCTCTTATCTAAATGTTTGTCACAAAATACTAGTAAGTAAAAATCCAGTTGATGCAAATTTACAATATTGAATCTCTCTCCGTTTGCTTTGTAACAAGTCATCAGATGTGAGAGAAGACATTAGTTTTGAGACACGGTTTAGAGAAATATTGCAAAACTTGACATGTCTGGGAAACTGTAGCTAGTTTTCCAGAATTTGATGCCAATTCATTCTGCACATAAATTCTCAAAGCCTTGTTACTGGTTTTAATGGTGTTCTGAATGCTGAAAATGAAAAAAGTTTTTTATTTGTTTAAATTGGTCTTAAATAGGTGTTTTTAAAAAGTAAGACAATTTGACACAATGCGCATTGCATTCCCTTCCTCCATAGTCCACACCTACGGTCCTGCTAAGCCATGTCCCTCGCCTCGTCAGGCCCTGTGGGTTTCAGAGGGCAGGAAGGACCAGAGAGGGTACAAGCTTACACTAACGATAGAGGAAACCATGTCCAGTCGGCTGGAGCCTGAGATGGAACAGAAGACCCTGCACCATTGTTCTGCCAATGTGCTGACAGCCAGTGATTTAGGACCAGAGCTGCCCAGGAGCGTTAGGGGAGGAACAGGAGCAAGGGAGGTCACGGAGAGGCTCCACGGGCGCCCTTCAACAATCCTACCCGAATCCCTCCATCCATGAGATGGCAAAATGAATCATGGCTGACCCAACACAAGGCTCGGGCCTATCTTTTCTATGCCTTCCATCGACCCCCTCCTCTCCCTGGAAAAACATGACAAATTTGGTGTTTATTTACTTAAAAAGACCTGGAGAGAGAGCAAAGGGGGCAGGTAAAAAACTGTGTAAAATCGATACAGAGTTAGCAGTTCCTGCCCTGCTGCTGCTCTCTTGTTTGAGCGGCAGAAGAAATATAAGCCTGGGCCTAATAAGGACCCCAGGTGGGGAACCAGTGCAGGTGTCTTCAGCAACCCACAGTGGCACAGGAAAAAGGATCAAGCACAAAATAAAACCGAACTAGAACTTAAAAGCCTCTCCCTGGACTAACCCTAAGTAGCAATCCAAGTTTTTAGATGTGTCAAATGCATGAGCTTTATGATGAAAGTAGCTTCCATAAATAAAGAAAGAAAGACCAGAACTAAAACACTGCCATGTTGACAGAGCTCTGAGTGGTGACAAAATATGGAAAACATTACAGGCTAAGTCCAAACTGTGGATGATGTATGTGCAAAGTCAGATGTGTGAGATAAAATTGGTCTCAAAGTTTGACTCCAGACAGCAGAGCATTGAATCTACAGAGGCTCTGCTCTCAGCACATGACAACGAGAAAACAGATAAGGCTTGCTCTCAGGGTGGGGTGGGGGAAGAGGGAGGGTGGCCATCAAGCCAACCCCCTAAAAAGAAATAGCAGCGGTGAGCTGTCAAGGTTTCTGTCATATCCTACATCACCTCAGCCGCCCATTCCATCCCATCTCTGGCAAACCATGCAGACTGCTACGGCCAAGGATGAAAGTGCTGGAAAATGGGAGTCATTGTAAACCATTTTCGAGCCTGGAGCCCCCACCACCACCACCAGCCTCTCCATCTCCACCCCTCTTCTTCCCAACTGCTCTTGAAGACAAATGGGTCCGGGGCAATGACAGAGTGCCTGATCCACAAATCACCAGCGGCCGGTCTGCTCGTCCACTGCTTCCTCTTCCCCCACTGCCCCCTCCCTACACCTAACCTCGCCCCCCCAACAATCCCGGCCACTCCATTAGTCATGTGCACACGGGCAGCAGCCAACAGCCGTAATTAGACAAGGACAAATCGCCAGCCGCGGACACAGACGAGTTCGGCCGCTAAATAAGGCTGAACACTGAAGGGTGGGCGGCAAAAAGGGCCAAGAAGAAGACCGGGGTGTCAGAGGGACAAGGAGGGAGGAGCTGGTGCTGTCCAACTCATGAAGCAACCCTCTTGGCATGGGCTGGAATGTCCACTCGTTACTGTCCTCCAGTCCAGCAGTTGGCACTCACATCAACCTCCAAACTAAAACCCAACACCACCGTTTGTCTGTACCTCATCTTTTTAGGACTTATGTCCAGAATGGGTTTGAATTATTTTTTTTAATCAGTGCTTCTGTTATTTTAACTATGTAGAAAAGAAAATCAACATCATGCACATTGAAAGTGCTTAAAATGGATAAAAGAAACAGAAGGGTTTTTCTACAAAGTCTGAAAACAATCAACTCTGCTGAGGAGACCAGACGGAAACATCCCACAACTTTGCATCCCATTCCTGTCAATGCAACACCACTACGTCACTTGTTTTTGTGGTGGTCCAACCAAGTCTAATTAAATAAATTAAGTAATGTAAAGTAAAGTAATGCAAAGCTGGAGCAATAAAGTGCAATAAAGAGGTTCCAGGGTACATTAGGTGTAACATTAGAAGAAAGAAATTACCAAAAATGAGAACTCGCAGAATCGGATTACACATGGACGAAGAAACCGGCAGTCAACAAAATATAAATTAGAGCCATACGAGCGTGGAGCAGGCTGAATCCACTGAGGATATCAGTAACAATTGCTTTGGCCAGGTCAGAACTGCAACACACTCCCTGGGCGCAAGGGGCTGAATGAGAAACTGACCACCACTCACACACGCACACACTGACGCGTACATACACACAAACAGCATGCTCCACTAGAGCAAACTTTATTGATCCGCCACCTAATTTCCTAATTAGTTTTTATTGGATTTCATAATCGTCGTCAGGGCACATCAAAAGAAACTCAAAACCCCAGCAAGATTTTTTGCCCTCCTCAACATAATTTTTTTTAAACTGTAAAAAAGCGAAGCCATGTATTCAATTGCAAGTCCCCAGCTGTGAGAGCAACTCTGTTTTTTCTTCTTTTTTTTTCTACTTCCCCTCCAGAACTCCTTGGACAGCAAACACTGCACAAACACACCATTTCTCCCATGTGCAGTAACTGATGTTTAGCATTGCACATTTTCTGCATGATCTGCTGCTATTTGTCACACTGCTCTCTCTGCAGTCGCCTCTTACTTGTAGCACTTGTTAAACATACTGCAGTATGAAGGCTGGAAAAATGTGGAGATAGCGAAAAAAGAAAAAAAAAGTCTACTGATACAGATTTTGGTCATCGGTTGTTTGACCTTTTCACTTTTTTTATGTTTTTCATAAACAAGTAAGTCAACTTTTCTGAACAAAACAATTTGTCTTTGCAACCTTATTTGTTCAAAAGTACCTACGGTTAATTACCTGGTTTGTAATAACTATGAAGATCTTTGATGGATAAAATAATAGTCTGCACATAAAGACTGTTATCAATTTAAACTACTGCACCAATTCTAAAACAAAAGAGGAATAAAGTCATAGCCTTCTGTTTTTGAGCTTAGGTACTCCCAATAAACACTCACTGCCAGATGTTTTACAGCTACAACTATGTTTTAATGCATTTTCTTTTTGTTATGACTCCTTTTGTGTTAACATCTTTTTCACATAGACTCCCAACACAGCAGCTTTTAAAGGAAGTTAGATGTATAAAAAATGGACAAATTAAAAAAGAGGATTGTTATTGTACAAATAACAACATATTAGGCAAACGTACAAGTTTTATGTGTCTTAACTAAATCTTCACATTATGCCATTTTAAAAATACAAACTAAACAAAAACAAACAAAAAACTTTAGACTTTTGCCATCCACCCAAAACCTTTTGGATTGAAGAAAAGAGGAATAAATGATGTTTATGTATTGTGCTACCATGCAGGCCAACTGTATGTAACCTTGACCTTTGACCCCTGAAATAAGGAGGTCTAGTTGATTTTTTATACTGCAAGTAGACTTTTGCTGGCATGGTTTGAATCCACATGTCCATTCAGAAGGATGACTCCAAATCAATAGAAAGTTCTCCTGACTGATCATTTTATATTCAGATGGCTGTGGTCAGAGTGGCAACGTCCCCAACTAAAGGACACAAACTAGACTTAATGCTTTGAGTCCAAAATACAAATTTTACCTAAATGTTTGGCCAATTTATGTAAGGTGATACGTAAGCTCTTTTAACCAGCTAAAGCTGTTCTTGTAAAATGTAAAAGCACTAAATCTCACCAACACGACATGACCAGGTATTATAGGTCTGGTATGAAATTAAGGGTGGTGCTGTGTGATTGTCAGGTGTGTGTGTGTGTGTGTTTATTTTTGAGGGAAATACAGTATGATAACAGAAATAAAAATAACAGCAGAAACCAAATCTCCACTTGTTCTTCATTACAAGTTGTGTGTGCATTAGAACTGCTAGCTGCTACAGGAAGTTAGAGAAGCAGCCATTTGAAACTCCCATGTGGCATTGCTTCAAAAGAAATACAAAAATTCAGTGAGTTCTACCATTAATCTGTTAATCTGAGTCAGTGTGTGCCTACTGGGGTCAACACTGCCGAATCAGCTGAGCACTGCTCTACTCACACCTACTCATCAACTCAGCTCTGTGACTACCTGCCTTCCAGGCTCAAAAGTGAGTGATTTGAAGTGGATAAACATCCTTGTTTTGTCGTGACACTTTCATGCAGAACACCAGTGCAGAAAGAAGATACCTCAGGCTCTACTTAAAAGTGCTGTGTAAAAGGGGGTTTTGTCACTGTTCCGAAAGCATAAGTACAGATCACATTGTAGAAATTAAAGAACATTCTTGATCAAAACAAAATTTAATTATTCTTGCAAATTTTCTCCAACTTTTACTTCAATTTTTCCCAAAATGTCCTACAGAGAGCTGATCAGTCCGGTCTCAAAAGCCTCTAAATGACCCCCAAACGCCCATCATATCAACCTTTGCTCACATTGAGATGAACAACTGGGACTCAGGAAAGCAGAGCAAACCTAAATCCCAGTGAAGATGTTTTTGGCCTTGATCACCGTGCCCATCGATCCCTGGCTGATTCCCACTCAGATACGTCTTATTTTATTAGTGGCTTCGGCCTTCTGCCGCCCCATTCCGCTGTGATCAATACTAGCATGGGGATGGCCCTTATTTTTCACTTTTAGTGCCGTAACGCTGTTTAACCGTGTCACCTGATAAACGACAGGCCCTCCCCAAACACTGATTTCCTATTGATTTCTCCCTCATTCAGCCATACCTTCCTTCGTCACTCTTCCATTGTTTTTTATCCCCTGTTATCTCCTCTGTCCTATCACTGTACCTTGACCTCACACACCCTCACATACACGCCCACAGGGCGCGTGGGTCTCCTCCCTCAAAGAGAGTTAATGAAACCTGTACGCCATAAGACGGCCATACTTTCAACCACTGAGATGTTTGTAATGGAAGGTGAGCTTGTTTCCCTTTTTTTCATCATTATCCACCAATTGGCCCACACACAAACAGTGGCGAAGATCTATCTGTGTACATCAAGCATCCAGCGAGCTGGATGCAGTGAGCACCATGCAACAGATGTTATGACAACCTGGAGGGAGACAGCTCCATCCATCATCCTCTGAAGTCCTGATGATGGAAGCAGCGTTTGGAGGGAGTCGGGTTTGTGGAGGGAGAGGGCTCTGGGAGTTCCAGCAGGGTAACATACAATCCACTTACATGGATTCTATTGGACCATAACTACATAAACGCCTCTGATATTTGTGTACAATAGAGGGTGAAAACAGATGAACACAAATGAAAAATAGGATTAGGATGATTTGAAATTGAATTTATAAAACTGCATCTAAATATTGGAGAAGACAAACTACTGGGGGGGGGTTATCGTGCTGTTTGGCTGCATCAGTTTGATCACCCTCGCTTTTCTCCTACAGCACATTGTGTATGCAGAATTAAACCTGCTCCTATTTCTGCTTAGTCTGGTTCATCCAGTCAGTTACTTCTTTATTGATCTCTCATCAAAAGCACTTCTGTAAATCCAGTCTGCTCCCTCCAACCTTACAGCCATTAATGCCAGTAAATATGGGTCTCTTATCACCAAAATACTTATGATAGTGACTTCATTTTCTAATTCACAGGACAACAAGGTTATCTTATCAATGTGAACCTCTTGGGATTACTTTAAGTCTGGTAAATGCAGCTTTTGTCTAATATAAGATGTTAGATATATACTTTCGTTGGGTTTTTTTCTCACTGACAGTAAAAAAAAGCACAGCAGACTTTTATGCAAAACAGAATCTAAGTTACATTTCTGTCTCTTCAACCTGTTTTTGACTACAGAAACACCAATATCTGGTTGTTATGCAAATTGGGTAAAACTGAATGAATCATTTGGTCATTTTGGATGATCACATGGTGATGAACAAAAGGGGGAAAACTCTGTTTTGTCATTTCTATTGATCCATGTTTCCCCACTTGTCCAAGGTTGGGTTGTAAAGGTAACAGGTCCAAACCCAGACATCCTCTCACCCTGGTGACGCGCTCCAATTCCTCCTGGGAGATCCAGAGGTACCTTCAGGCCAGACCATATTTTAAATCCATCCAGTGAGTTCTGGGTCTGCCCTGGAGTCTGCTTTCAATGGGATGTGGGACTCCTTTAAATGTGGAGACTCCAAGATCCACCAGGATCTGTAAGGTAGACCATGGCCAGTAGAGAAAGCTAATATCAGTAGCTTGTGTCCAGCAGGGAAAAAATGGCTTCAGGAATAATTTGTAAATCTTAGTATTCATAGTTCTTCTTAATGTCAAGACACATGAGCAGAGCAGAGCAGAAAGATGATCCCTATGGGACAATAAAGAATAATTATCTATCAATAAACAATAAACATCAACAAATTATCACAAATCATCATATTGACTTTGACTTGAAGATAAACATCACCTGTGGCATTGCATGTTAACACTACGTCTTCATTACTAAAAAGATACATTAATGGGAGAAACTTGTTGCCATCACATGTCAATGTGAGCAGCTTCAAATAAGACTTGAATGTTTTAGACCCTGCTGGTTTATTTCATTAAACAGAACGTTAGCTAAACTTGCATAAAGCTTCGAAGTGCATCTGTCTGAACATGTTGCCTTGCATTAGTTGTTTTGTTTGTGTGGTTGGAATAATATCTTGATAATTCTGTGTGTGAGACCAATGAGAGAACATTCTTTTTTTGGTATTTTTTACCTGGTGTACAGTACACTCACATACAGAGAGAGAGAGTCAGAAAAATCTGATTTCACGTTACCTCCATGCATGCAGTGTGAATAATTAAATGCCATCTGGTAAGAAATCCACTTGCCCCTGCCTTCTACTCTTTAACAGTGGGTTAAGTGATAAATTGACATTTATAGCATGCCCTGCCAAGTAACACAGAGCACACTGAGAAACTGGCCGTGAAGCAGGCAAGCAGGCAGGAGATTTTCTATTAACACAAGGGGAGAGGAGTAAGAGAGGTTGTAAAGACCATTTTCTTGACTAAAGCCGCCCCACTTTTTAAAGTCACCCCACTGATACCCCTGTTTTAAAGTTTTCAGGCTGCAGGCATGGAGGAGCTCTAGCCCCAGCTAGTGGTAACAGACTTTCACTGCCAAGATAAGTTCCCACCAAACACATTAATCATGAGCAGGGGAGTGTAAAATTCAATCGGCTCCTTCCATCCATTTCATGTGAAGCAGACTGAAGGCCGGCCTTGTAGTGCCTGAGAAAGGAAGGATGAAAAAAACAGGGAGAAAAAGAAAAAAGGAGCTCCCTACACTTCATCAGAACCCCTACTTCATAACAAATGGAGTGTCTCTCTGGCGGAGGAGTGCCATCAGAAACACGCGTTCTCTCTATCCATTTAATTCCAGCAGTGGAGGAAGGGTCAGGGAGGGAGCAGTGGGCGCGCGTTCTGCTCTCCGCTCGCCGCTTCTCCAGTCACACAGTAAAGTACCTTTTAGGAATTGTTTCTCAATAAGAAATGATCAGTCCATTTATCTGCACCAGGCGGGCCTGTCTCTTCACCCAGACCTCCAATATTTTTCGTTTGACCTGATCAGGGCTATAAACTAGACCGAGACACTTTCAATTTGTCACCCGAGGAGGCCTCTGTGAGTCCCATGCTACTGATTGCATCCACCCTCCCAAATGTAAAAATTCCTCTAGTCTAGTGCTACAAATCTACTAGATTTTTTTCTTTTACATATATACACAGCAGCTTAGAGATTAAAACTGTTTAAAATAATAACAAATATATGAGGAAACAGTCACTGTTATTTATACAACTGAATACTGTCAGATAAGAGGTGGTTGCAAAAAAAACATTTTCACAAATCTGCATATAAATGTTTACAAATACTGATGACTGACCTCAGGTTTCATGAACTCACCTGTTCTTGTTCTATTTACATTCATGTCTTTTATTTATTACATAATCAGTGTTCACAAATTGACCTTTTTTTTTTTACAGAATTTTTAAATATGCAAGAATTCCTTGTCCATTTTTTGGACAAATTCACACAAAAACTTTCATCAAAACACATCACTGCACTTGTGCTTCAAGTACATGTGCAAAGTACAGTGCATCTATGGAAAAGGACATTTTTAGAAAAACATGCAAAAGCAATCATTACCGATAACCAGCGAGTGGAGAAACATTAACCAGTTTGTTTTCTTTCAAAACATGTACAAACTTTAAACAGGGGATAATTACAATTCACACATGACTTGTTTTTCCCATCAAACCCCTTTTAAAACAGTTAAACATTTCTTGAATTGGATGGAACATGTCAATGATTTTTTGACAGCGCTGAAATATGGTGAGGAACACTCGAGCACACATGCACAACCTGTTCAAACGGCTGCCTCGTCCGAGTCACACGCATGCAATTAATCACTGATACCTCCGGCTGTCACTTCACATAGATTTGGTTATACAACACTAATGGGCAACTGGGTGGAACTGAAAAATGCGTGTACTAATGTGGCCTTTCTTTGCTGACTTGTTTTTGTCTTCTGTGTGGACCTCAGCAGGAGAGACCTCTAATGTAAAAAGATTTTAAAAAACAACATTAAAGGTTTAAAACTATGATGCAGTTCCAGATCATGTTGAATTAATAACACCAAGTCAAAGAAATGTGGATGTGCATCTGAATTGTGTTGTTTTTGCAAAAGAAGGAACAACTAGCAGCTCAAAATTATGTTTGAAAATGAGAAAACTATAAGTAAATATTTGTGCAAAGCAAGTTAAATGAAGCATTTCTGGCACTTTCATTTTCATCACTACCTATCACTGCCCATGTCTTACACAAACATAGTTAACCTCCAAATTAAAGTTTTACAATTTGATCTTGAAGCAGGTGCTTGTTTGAGAAAGAAACAGAGAAACGCTCCATTCTAATCAATTCATTTGTCAGTGTTTATCATTAAATGCATGAGGCACTAGCAAAAAAAAAAAAGGTATGTTTTGTCTCAACGATAAACTCTTCCATAATAATGTCAGGAAGACATTTACTGGATACATTTTTAATGCATTTAAATTGTGTCTGTATGCTTTAAGTCCTGCAGCCCAGACTTGCTTGATTTTTGGTTGCTGCTAAATTTACTTTTACCTTATGCAAAAGAGGAATATGTGTGCAAGCTGAAAATTAGAGAACAGATGAGTAAAAGGCCAGTCTTTGCAAAAAAAAAAATCTTAAAATAAAACTGTTATAGCTGTTGAGTGTATTTTCTTTTATTTGGCCCCACATGGAACAAATTGGCAAAAAAAACTTTTTACAAGAAATCTATATAATTGAAATGACAGAAGCATAAATATAAACTTTTATATTTTGGCAGCTGCAAACTGAGCCTTAGAAAACAAGCAACACTTTGGCACAAAATGATAATCATAAAGACTCAAATCACAACCAAATGTTAAACAAGATGTGTAATATAATCAGTAACAGCACTTCAGATTCTTTTCAAGGAATACAAACATTATATAATAGCTAAGTAGTGTTCAAATTAAAAGCTTTAAAATGTATGTGAAGCTCACCTGAACTCCATTATACAAGTTTGACTAAATACTGTCTGATCCCTAAATCAAAGGAGAAACTCCAAGTAAGACACCAACATTCCCACTGGAAGCTACAGCACATTTAAGTTTGAATAATAAAACATAATCTATAACTATCTGGGTCCTACTGCTGTTGTTTTAGTTTTATGGGCTAAATAATTCTCATGCAAAGTTCAAACCTCTGAGTCTTCAGGTTAATGGACCAAACAGGTTTGTTTGTTCCTATTGATTTGTGCATTTGTGTTCTTATTGTATTATATTTTATTTACAACTAATAAATGTTTTTAATGGTAGCCCCATCTATAAAACGCTTGATGGTCTTGCATATTGATGCTTGGGCTGGAACAGAAAATAGTGGTTTCTCTACACGGACTAAAACCTATAGCTATGATTCCACATGACCGCATCTCTAAATGATCAGCAAACACTTTACACAGGGAGGATTAACACATGGAGGCACTGGTAAATGTTCTCACATTCACTTATGATCAGATTAATAACTGAAACTCAGCAGTTTGTGGAACAACAGTGACACCCTCTGGCAACAAACCACAGCTGTTTGAACAAAACCATGACCCAACAGTTAGTGTATGACAATAAGGCTTTATTTAGGACGAAATGAAAGGTGACAGTTTTCATCTCTGAGGTACACAGGCCTACAGATCACTGATTTATGAGCAGACATACTCAGGAATTATACAGATGAAGGCAAATGTTGGAAATGTTGTCCTTTGCAATACATCTACAAATAGTGTCTATAATAAGAGTACTACGTTACATGCAGATGTACTTTATTTTTAAATTTAGATAGTGTTTGTGGTGAGTTTACTATTTCACTGAGCTTACAGAAGTTCTGGCCAATAGAAAATAGGCAGGCAGATGTCAAATTTAGTGATATTAACAGAGACATTAATTATGGAGTTAACATTTAAAGTCTGAAATTAACAAGACCAAAGCAAAAACTTGAAAAGCATGCAGGCATTATAAAACATAACGCATTAATGGTTAACTGATTATATGGCAAAACATCAGATTTTAATGTGTATAAAAGAAGGAAAGACTTTACCACCACAAGAGGCGAGGTTGTGGTTCTAATAATCAGATGTTCGTGTTTCTTTGAGGCCCTGGATGCACAGCTAGGTGTATTTTTGTAATCACAGCTACATACGGCACTTTATTCTTAGCTCTAGTTTCACAGCTTTTTATTTACAATATTTGGATGTGTGTACACATTTCATCTAGGAATGAAATGTGAAATAGGCTGTTGAAAAAAATAAATAAATAATTGGCACAGAGTGGTGACAAGGCCACTATATCAGAGATGTATTGTGGTTAAAAAATAATGTTAAAAACTGTTTTTCTTCACAGTAGGAGGATCAGAGGTGGAATGAAAAAACACTAAATAAAAAAATACGTTTTTACATCAAAGTCAAGTAATATATGGGACTACATTCTGTACGAACATACTCAAACTTAACTTAGGAAAAAATAAGTCTGTGTTCAAGTTAAGCAATTAAACTATAACAAGGCACCCTCAGAGGGAAACGTCCTCACAGTCTGTCATCATTCATTATCTGCAACCGGAAAAAAATACAACTTTAAAAAATATATATTGAAGCCAGGTGTGGACGGGCCTGTGGCACAGGAGCTGCTCCCCGGACCTGAGCCTGCTCAGACTACAGTTTATAGATATTTATGGATAAACTACAAGGTGGCCATGCTTGAATAGGCTCCATCCAGGCCCGACCTGGCATCGTCTCACATCTATCACTTATGTTCAGCCAAAAAGCTAAAGGTAAAAGTGTTAACATCAACACTAAAAATCTACAACTTTCTCCTGTGGTTGTATGGCCACACACTACAGCGAGAGTTGTGCAGGTGGACAATATATATATTATATATTCATATATACAGTAAATATAACATTGCTGTCTTTGTCGTCTTTTCTCATGACGGCTGACTTAAAGGACCCTGGATCTCTTGCTGGCCAGTGAACCATGCTAAAGGATAAAAGACACCACAGTCAGTCACAAGTCATCCCAAAGGCTCAAAGTTTAGCCTGTCTGCTAATAATCAGGACCACATAATGAGTTTAGTTTATTGTCTTGACCAACCTTTGCTTGCTTGTAGAAGTGAGGAGCCAACTCAACCAGCCAGGACGACTCGACAGCAGTCACATCGCGCATGTAATATTTTGATGTCTGCACCACCTCGTTGAAGACAACCCTGAAAAAAATAAAGTTCAAAATGAGTTTCTGCAGATTTTTCAAAGGATAAATTGACAAACACTGGTAAAAACAGCCATTTAACTAAAGCCCCACTCTATTTACATCACATGATTAGTAAATCATTTAAACTCTTTAGATTTCACCACTGTGAAATTATGAATCATACAAAACTTCACTGTTAGAAACTGACCACTTTGGAGGTTTCTCTCCATAAAGCACAGAGTTTGGGTGGATGTGAAGCTCAAGATCATCTCGTAAAGTCCTGACAAGGCAAAATACAGCAGTGATGTAGAAGTACTGAGTTTAAAAATGAAGAATTTATTTGCAAAGAAAATCACCTAAACAAAGAATGATTAAACCTGAATCGAGTCTCACCGGTAGGAACCAGAATGGTGGATGCGAGCGGCGTTAGAGAAAAAACCAGAGACAATGCACTTCAGGATCACATCTGGGTCACCTGCTCAAAACAAACATTTAGGATCACAAGTTCTCATCCTCTTCATAACATCTGTTGAGTTAAGCCTGCATATGATGGACCTACCCTCACTTGAAGTTCGCGGTACTTTGAACTTATTCATGAGGCGTCTAAGCTGCTCTCGCACGGTCACGGCGCGCTGCAGACCCTTATAGTTGAGAAAATGTTCCTGACACCACTGGGAGCTCTTCTGGTGCTGCAAGAAATACAGAAAGAAGTCACACAGCCTTTATTAAAGTCTGCTTTAGGTTTAGTTCACATGTAGACGTGTACACATGCCATACCTTAAGAAATGCTTCATACACATTCAGCATGGTGAGGTGGTCTCCCTCTGCTACTGCAAATTTCCTGTGCTCGCGTGCCTGCAGGGTGAGGCAGCAAAAAAGGGGTAATTGTTATGTTGACAAAGCATTTTTGCAAAAAATGACACCAAGTTTTCACTTACAGCAGCTTTTTTCTGATTGGGTGGCACAACAAATATATTCTGAATCTGCATCATTGCTGCTATGGTAACGATCTCTTTGGAGCAGCCAAAGTTTCCTGACTCCAGCAGCATCTTCGCAAACATGGGGCTGAGGGGGAACTCCGCCATCCGTATGCCCATGGGGTCGGTCAGACGGCCGTACTGGTCCAGACCTGCCGTGAAACACAGACAGTAAACATTCTGTTTCCTGTGACACAACCTGCATCTCTTTTTACACTCATCTCCTTTCTGATCATTTTTATTTCGTACCTCCAAGTGCATAAAGAAGTTCCAGAGCCTGAACCATAGTCTGAGCTGGAGGAGGCTGTTAGAAAACAATTAAAAAATAATAAACATGGACTGAACTGTAAAAACAATATTCACTCTAAAAGACAGGAAGACTCCAGAGAGTGGTGTACTTGTACAGTCAGCATTTTAAAGGGAGACACTGATTTTAACAACTTTAAGGTGTTAGAAGCCTATTTTTCTCAGGAACCAGGAGCTATTCTCAGTGGAAAAGAATTTCTGGATGCAAAGAGCATGACTCACTGAGAGGAAGCTGAACCGCAGCACGTTGTCGATGCCTAATGCTTTGAGCTGAAGAATGACGGGGGCCAAATTTGAGCGCTGCATTTCTGGAACAGTAGAGGCTGGCAGTTTCTCAAAGTCCTCCTCTGAAATAAAGAACAGAAGCAATAAGAAGCAAACAAATGTCACTGAATAATGAACAAGCATCTTCAGTAACCTTGTTCATACCTGTGTAGAGTCTAAAGCACTTCCCAGGTCGGTTTCGCCCAGCTCTGCCTGCCCTCTGGCTGGCTGAAGCCTTGGAGATGGGAGTGACCACCAGGGATTCAATGGCGGTGTGAGGATTGTAGGCCCGCAGTTTCACAAATGCACAGTCGATGACAAATACTATTCCATTTATGGTGATGGAGGTTTCAGCTATGTTAGTGGCCACTACAATCTGTAAAGGAAAATAGAAAAATCTTAACTCAAATGTCACAACATATGTTTTTTTTCCCAGAGATCCACCTATGAATGGATGATCTTGTTTCTTTTGAAATTTTTGTCATTGTTCAGATTTTGAAATATAAACCAAAAGAACAACACAAAATTCAATGTTTTCTCGAAATAAATAAATACACAAAAAATCTTCACCTTGCGAACATTAGAGGGCGCCCTCTCAAAGACCTTCATCTGGTCAGCATAGGGAAGTCCAGAATACATTGGCAATATTCTCAGGTGTTTCTTCATACCAAACCGGGACAGAGCCCTGGCCTGCTCCTGCAGAAGGGACACCACCTTCTCCACTTCCTCCTACGGTGGATTAGAATTACCACAGTTTAATCTCACTCATAGGAAACCCTGTATGCTGTCAAACTTTTAAACCTTAAGAGAAGGTAAAACTAGGGATGCTCCAATCACGTTTTTGCTGCCGATCACCAATACCGATCACATGGGATGATGATGAGAAAGCTCTTTCCAACTCCTTCACTAATATTTAAATTATTGTCTTTTATACCAAGTTGAAGAATTATGTCAGCTGCCCGACTGGGGGGTGTTGCGTGGCGTGCCTGTAGCAGCAGCATAATCTCTTCCTGGAGCTGCAGGAGGGGCCGCAGCATTGGGGTGCGCCACTACCTTGGTGCCTGACCTCGCCCCAGGACCGAATTCCGAACGATCCATAAAAATGGTGCGGTCCGTTCAGGGGGTGGACGAGTCCCGGGTGCGCAACAAACCCACGGTAGCTCCGCAGATTTGCTATGCTCCTAGTGACCTCTGGTTTAAGAGCTACAGGTGATCGGCTGGTATGAATTTGCAGATCACGTGTTTTTTGCGGAATTCGGACGATTTTGATCATGGCTGTTATGCCCCTCTGCAGTTTCTCTGGCCATTTTCTGATGGTGCAGCAATCTACATGGTCTGATTGCTAATTGGGCTGCACCTGGGAGAGCAGGCATAAAGCCTGCTGGGAGAGGCCTGAGAGAGACCAACACTGGAGCATCACTGGAGCTGCCACCAGCCTTATACTGGCTGGAGATTTGGGGAGGATGACTCCTTTTTAATAAAAAGTTTTTAGAAAATTCTCCTATGTGTTCAGTCTCCATTTTATGTTGTGGCCCAACGAGTCGGGTCGTAACTGTGGCCGATCGATCGGAACATCCCTAGGGAAAATATATATTCACAACCTGTCCAGTGAGAAAAGCCAGGACGTCCCCATCATCCTCCGTCTCATGGATCTTCAGCACCGTCTCCACTGTGGCCTTCACATAGTCTGGGACAGGACTAACAAGAAGCCAGATGTTTAGAAGACATTTTCAAATTACACATTATAATTTCCTCTGTGTCTGGATCACCTAACAGTGTAGAAGACATCCACTGGAAAGGTGCGTCCCTCTACGGTCAGAATTGCACTCGTGTCCTTGTTTGGATCGCTGGAGTCGTTCAGGTTGAAGAATTCATGGAATTTCTTCAGATAATAGCAACATAATAAGTTAATAGAGAATTCATACAGCTACTTTTACAAATATTTCATACACTGTAGAAAAAACAAAGAAACATCAGTGTTGTACTCAATTTGAACACTAATAAAATCTACAACTTATTCAAACAGTAAAACTAAAATGATTTGTCTGGTTGGATAAAATCCTTTATAAGCAGACTGCACAGCAGGTGTCTGATAAGATGGAGAAAACAGTCAAAAGCTATCTATGATCAGGTATTTCAGATGTTCCCAGAGTCTGCCTTTGTGGATCTTTTCTAATCAAGCATATCTGTTCATCTTAATGATGTAGTCACCTTGGCATCGAGGGTGGCAGAGGCCACAATCACCCTTAGGTCTCGCCGCTTCTTCTGAATCTGAAAAATCATGGATGAATGCAACAGTGAGAGAAACAGAGGAGTCAAAGTGAACTTGAAAATTAAAGAGTAACAGCGTGTTTCTGTTGTTGCTGACGTTACCTTTTTCAGAAGACCAATGGCTATGTCTGTGTACAGGGTTCTCTCATGTGCTTCATCTAGCATCAACACACTACAGAACATAAAACAGCAGAACATTAGTAAGTGTATTTGGACTGTTCGAACCATCACGGTACCAACATCTACTGCAGGTCCAGTACATGATGAATCAGCTGATAGCACGGTTAGCATTTAGCCAACAGTCATAACAGAAAAGCATCAGGAGCTCCTGGAAGCTCTACATGAACATGTTGAAGATCCAACAGTTTGTTTCTAATCAAGCAAAGAAAGGTTTGTCCTACAGCAGCTGTTTTACTTTTTTTTTTTTTGCTCATTTGTTTTGGGGGTTATTTACCCCCATATTTCACTTTTCTTCAACCTTTCTGGAGCTGATCCAACTTAATGTGTGACTCATGTCCTGTATGACACTGTATATATAAACATTATTAAGTTGTGGGATTTTGGGCTCCTAAAAGGTTGCATTCTCAAGTAGAAAGTGTAACATTCCTCAACTATTACCGGTATTTACCTGTACTTTTTCAACAGAGGATCAGCCATCATCTCTCGCACCAGCATGCCATCTGTCAGAAACTAAAGCACACATTAAAAATAAACTAAATTAAACTGATTAAAGACGATGATGAAAACCAAACATCTCTTTCACTAAACTACCTTAACCCTTGTGGCATGGGGATCAGAGCAGTCATCAAACCGGATGGTGTAGCCCACCTCGTGACCCACCAGGGCCCCTCGCTCCTCTGCAACGCGGTTAGACACCTTTCAGAAGAAAAAAGTGGGGAAATGCAAAACTCTTTACGCATGCATGTGTCCTTCAAGTTTGCCTGCAGCTAGATGACATTGACAAAGAGAATGCTGTGAATAAGTACATCAGTGGAGCTCTTACAGAGATGGCAGCCACACGTCGAGGCTGAGTCACTCCAATCACTTTCCCTTCTGCTGCCCAGCCAGCTTCCAGCAGGTACTATTGGAAGGCAGACGAGAAAGGGAAAAAAATGAGCATGAATAACAGATTCTGCATAATTTAAGTTTTAGCTGATGTGGTGCAAACCTGGCTAAAAAACTGACAAAAAAAACTGCTAAGCAGCAGGACAAGGTCACAATGTTGAATCACTATAGATGCAGTTCATCTACAAAGGATGTCTGAAAACTGCTGACTTGTACTGGTTTATATTCAGACTTTCATGTTTCATGAATTAAACTAACCTGAGGTATTTGTGTCGTCTTCCCACATCCAGTCTCTCCAACTATGATGACAGTCTGGAAGCTTTCAACCAAATATAAGATGTTGTTTCTGTGCTGCACGAAGAAAAACACACATTTACAGAGCTCAAATCAAACAAACCCACAACTGAACACCAATAATCTGTTTAAAGAATACTCAAATGTGCAAAAGCGATAAGAAACCTTAAAAACTGGGAGCTTCTGTCGCTGTTTCTCAATGGACAGGGCAGTGTTGGGGTTGAAGATGATAGGGGAGACAGTGGTCTCAGAATTTAGCTCCCGTTCCTCTGAGATCCCCGGAGCCTCGGTGCCTGGAGCAGAAACATGGCGAAGGACTATTAGAGGTTTGATGTAATGTTTATGTGGCCTGTGATCATCTGTCCAGGGTGTCCCCCTCCTCTCGTCCTGTGACTGCTAGAGTAAGGCACTAGCTTCCCGCGACCCTTACTGGATGAAGTGGTTAAGAAAAGGGATAGATTTAATGTAGGAGGAGGAGGAGGGTTCACAAAACGATAGCCGGGATCTGGTGCGGAGCCACAAACAAGTCCTGTGCAACAAAAAAGCCACTAATTTTACTGCACTTTGATATTTTCTTTCGTTTTTTCTTTCCTAAAGGGAAACAGCATTCGATTCTGGAAAAATAAACAGAGACGCGCCGCAACGCCGAGCAGAAAGCTGCAGACACCCGCAGCAGCTGCGGTGAAACTCCGCTACAGTCGGACCGACACTCACTGCTTCACAACAAAAGCTGCTTCTTTACGAACAAAACAACCCCAAAAGTTTAGCACACGCTTTATTTGTTAGTTTATTTCACACTTACCCGGCTTCCAAAATTTCATTGTGGTGTGGGGAGCCGCCATCTTGGCTTGTACGTCACATTATTTTTCCCCCTGAATCTATGGCAATGACGTAAAGATCCGGGCTTTTTTCAGATTTATGAACTATGTCAGATAATAATAATAATAATAATAATAATAATAATAATAATAATGTCAGAAGGGTTAAAACGGTGTTCCTCAAGTTCTCAACTTTAAAAAAGCAGCTCAAAGTCATAATACTTAAGTATCTCAAGTATCTCATTATGACTTTGCATCTTAGATAGTATCTAATTATTATGACTTAGTCTCAAAATAGGTCCCATTTACTTGTTTAAAGCATTTAATGTTATTAAACGCAATTGTTTTTTCTTTCATTTTTTTTATTTGAAAAACGCGTTTTTTTTTATGTCCGTAAATGGACGTAAGAGCACACTAACCTGAGGGGCGATCTCTCTGCCACTGAGTCACCCAAAATGTGGAGATGCCGGGGATTGAACCCGGGGCCTCATACATGCAAAGCATGCGCTCTACCACTGAGCTACATCCCCTGTGATAAGGATGTTCTTGCCACATTAAAAATTGAGACTTTCTAAAGTTGAAAACAGTTTTTGTGAGGTTAAATTATGGTATTCCATTAAAAACTTTTGAATTACCGGTATTCTGTTTTCTTTCGTCCTTAACCACTAGAATCACCCGTTTGTTATGTCACTGAATAGCCACAAGAGGGCAACACTTGTCCAGCAGAAGGTTGGTTTTGCCTGGTTAAGATTACTGACCTTGTCAAACCTTCTAGTTTTAAAACACTGCTGGTAACGTAAGACATGTCTGAACTGCTCTTCCTACTCCTGATTGCTAATGTCTGCTGCTGAAAGATGAATGAGCATTCAGCTATTATTATAAACAGTTTGTCAGTAAAAGTTAAAATCATACTGACATTAGTTTCTTAGTAAACACGCAAAAACTGTATTAATTTTTAGCCCATGTTTTGCTTGAAAATGCAGTTTTTTCCAGGAAAGTTTTGCTTTTACTCATTTTAAAGTTTTCCAGTTGATTAACATCCGAAATTCTCTTTTTAGTTATAATTTCTCAGCAAGGTCTTTAGTGTTTGACTGCATTTAAACTTGACCTTGGTTTTTTTTTTTTTTTAACATCTTTATGATTATTTGAAAAATTCTAAATGAGTTTCTGAAAAATCAAATTTCCCTCTGGGATTAATAAATTATTTTTGGTTTGATTGTTTGATTTTATAATTATCTGTATCAAATGGAAAGTCACCTACTGGCAACAAAATACATTGAAAAAAATATCCAATGCAAAGACTATCACACACTCCAGGTTTTGATTACCCAAAACCAGAAGTAAAACTATGATTTTATCACCCTCTGAATGAAGAGTCGATACTTTCGCCTTTGAAAATGGAGGCCAAACAAAGCCCATGTTTAATGATTCCCAAAAGACTTGATCAGAAAATACAATCCTTTCATACATGAGCTGCATATTGAATATAACAGTATTATAACATCTTTGCAAGAACTGTTCTCAAAAGTTCTTCATTATAAAATACTGAGAAATGTTATATCAATCAAGATACAACATAAATACAAATAAATCTGTAATACAAGGTGGATCTGACCAACAGAACATTATACAGCCTTTCCAGAGTATAAATTAATTTTAAAAACAACAAACAAAACTCATGTGGAACCTACTTGTGAGAAAGATTCTATTTAAATAGGTTTAATTTTACTAAAGGGTACTAATGACACTTAAAGCAAATCATGGCAGTGCACAGATCAAGTTCAGCATTGAAAAAACTGATTATTTGCATCTCAACACAGCAGGCAGATTTTCTCCTCTTTGCTTGGGTAATTATTAGTTCCTGACACATTGATTCTGGATAAAAGTCTATGCGTTTCTTACAAATGGCATTCGTTTTGATTTCAGAAAGTATATCAGCTATGGATAGCTTCAATTTTCATTTTGTTCAGATATCAGACATTTGAAGAAACAATCTCAAATGACAGTCTTTACTCATAGAAGGAAAGAAGCAGTCACATTTCAACATGCTTAAAACAGAGAACATCAACCTTTAACCTGCAGACACACAGTAGCTGATAACCTCGACTTCACCACAGTCACTTAAGGTTTGAACTTCAGCTCTGTGAATAAAGAGTAATGTTACAGAATTCATAGCTAAAGATAGTTCTTCAGACGAGGTGCATTTGTTCAAGTTAAAAACTGAATCTTAATTATAAAATGATGGCATTTTGTCTTTATTCTGTTACTTCACTGACCAGCTATTGAGCAATAAACTGGGACGAGTATCCATACTGCTTGTTATCTTTATTGTGTAAAGTCTGTATTCATATTCTAAGACTAAAAAATTAAGCTGATTAATTACTTGACATCAACGTACTTTACTAAAATCAACTGAAATGTAACTAGGCTGAACTAACATTTTCTTTCTGCATCTTTAGTGTTTTTTTTTCACAAATGATGAACATTGCATGAGATGGAAAAATATTCTAAAAACTGTGATGCAAGATGTTAAAAAAGGGAGCCTCAAATTAGAAAGATTTACAGCATTTAGGTTTGTTCATCACTGTGTTCTTGTTGGATCTGGCTTAGTGCACTACAATTCCCACCGCACACCAAGAAGTCAGCGTATGGAGGGAGCACTGAGAATCCCAAACCATGATGTTCTTTAGTTTTACTTCAACAGAAATGTTTGTATTTTTATTTTCTGGTGGATTCCTCTCAGTCAAAATGTAGAGCTGTGTAAAAGATTATCCACACCACCTGGTGAAGGAGAAAAATGACCAATTAGTTTACAAAGAAATCAAATTTATATCTTTAACAAATGGTACGGATTTAGTTTTTTCTTGTTTTGCTTCGCCCTGTTCAGATTCAGAGGAAGTAGCAGTTCAGTCCACCACAAGGCAACAAGAGGCAGAGAAAAATAATCCTGATCAAACTCACCACTACTCAGCAGCTGACTCTTAAGTAAGCCAAAGTAAATTTGGAATTCTTTGCTAAAATGTTTACACATCTTTAGCAGACCCACCAGAAACAGGGCAAATGATGTCATGAAGCCTTCTTTGGTAAGTTCCCATGTGCCTCCATATTCCTCCTCGTCAATCTGCTGAAAGCTGCTGAAGTATACATACAGGAGACCCGCGTTGATGACGCAGAAACTAATGGAGCAAACACAAAAAATATTAACATTTCAATATTTATTTTGAAATAAATTAATATTTTAAAACAAAAGCTTTCAGAAACATACGAGTGAGACGGGTAGTACAGAATACCTACATGGCTATTCCCAGAAAGCCTTTCAATGGTGCAACACCCCATATCACACCGAGGATAACTGCAATAATTTGTCGAAGCCAATAGATCACATCTAAAAACTCATCCTGTCAAAGGAAACAGAAACATGTTAAAACTGTGTGCACACTGTCACTACAACAAAAACACTACAAATAGCTATGTACGTTTAATATTTGGTCTTATTTTGTTACAGGGCATAAAGGAAGATTACTTCTGAAGTGTCTCTGTGTGACAAAGAAGGCTTTTTATGTGGAATTCACCAAAAAGACAAATAAATTAATACAATCTTATCAGATTTGACGTTTATAACTTCTCTGGTGAAAGTGAGTGACCTTTCCTTTAACTTGTCTGTTAGGTGTACAATTTAAATTAACAGTGTAGGAATATCACGTTGGTAAGAAACTGAAATACTTATTATTAGTTAGGAGATTAGCTTTAAACCTGCTCATCATAGCAGATTACTGAAATAAATCTGTCATAAGAAAATTGCCTGGCAGAAATTGAAGAAGTCACTTAGAATAAAATTTAAAAAGTCACATATTCTGTAGCTCCACTTTTCCCATCACGAGTAATGGCTTATTTCCTCCGTTTAACAGAACTAGACTGATTTTAAACCTAAAACAAAATAACCCATAAAAACATGTATCTGCTGGTAGTCCGTAAAAGGAAACGTATAAAGTTATTTTTAAGGGGTTTGGATATTTTTTTCAACAAAACAGTGACAATTAAAAAAAAATGTTCCATTAGTTATACCAAAGCAAATGTGAAGTGTTCCTGTTGATATCCCAAACACTGTTTTTGTATAAATTATACCGTCAACCCAACCAACCAGACCAGAATAATCCTTAGCATGGCTGCTAGCCATGCTAAGGATGTAGCATTAACACTTTAAAGAAATTGTGTGAATTCCGAATCAAAAACAAGCAAATAAAAAACACCAAATGTAGCAAAATGCGCAAAAACACTTGCCTTCTCTTCCCAAACAGCGTTACTGCAGAAGGCTTTGCTCCATGTGGACTGTTTTACTCCCCCATTCAGTAAATTACTTTCTTCTTTCCGCTTTGAACTGCTCGACATTCTGGACTTTCCTTCAATAACAGGAATAAAAGTTCGAAACCAAAAGTGAAGCTAACTTTAGGAAGACTCAAATGTCTAGCGTTGACCAAAGGAAGACCGTTCACGTGGATATTTAAGGTTATTTGAGGAATCTTGGCTCCGCTGAGCTGACAGATTTCAGGTTTCAGCCGTGGAAAGGAGTTTGCGCATGCGCAGTATTGTTTGATGACAGCCAATTGCAGAGTGCGACGTTTCTGCACGACTGTGGCAAGAAAATCCGTGTAAATCACAGCGACCCCTACTGGAAACGGTGTACAAATGCAAACATCAAGTGCCAATAAATGTTGGTTCTCCAACGCCTAAATTAGGTACACCTCTGGTCAGTTTATCCATAGCACCCAAAATATTGTTTTACAATTGTCACTGAAACAACTACAGTAATTTGTTAAACAATGGTTTTAAAAATCTAGCTTGCATACATGAGTGCAAGAAAAGACTTTCCAGATTTCAAGATTTTTATCCAGCCTTCCAGCCACGGTCTCATTCAAAATTGTGTGCTGCATATGTATAAAATGTCAATGATAATCATATAATTATTATTAGTGTTGTTGTTGTTGTTGTTTACCTTTATTCATTAAAGTTATTTATTTTTCTCACGCAATCTCAGTTTTTCTGCTGTTGCATCTTTTTTCCAGCAGAGGGATTCAATTATAATTTACACCCTTGCTCAAAGTCAAGTTTGTTACCCCTTAAACATCTTTCATAGTCAGTCATCAGGTATGGACTGGCCATCTGGCATACCGGGCAATGCCCGGTGGGCTGGCGCACCTATTTGGGCCGGTCCCGACTGATGTTGTTTGGAACCGACCGGCCCACCCGGTCAGCTGTTTGTTGAGTTGCGACTTAAAGCGTGAAGAGGCCCCAACGCCTGCTCTCTCCGGACTGCATAAAGGGGCTGCAGGCTGCGCCGTCGCTCCGCCCGCGCGCATCACGCACTGTGCCTAGTGCACCATGCGTCCATGGGGAACACATAAAAAAATCGGGCTATTATAATGTTCATACAAACGTAATATTTAAAATAAAAACGTGTAAAGCATGTTAATAAGCAATGACAAAACTAAAATATTTGCTGGAAAAAGATGGACCTCTCTCCAGTCTCCCCACCACCTCCCAGCCCAGCATTAGGGGGCTGGAGGTGGAAGAGACAGCGGGGTGATGACTGCCCGTCACTTGCCGGTAAGACTTTTAAATACAGGTGATGTTTTAACAAAATGATGAGTTGATGAATGGAAAACGGATCGAACGTGAACTTTGACAAAACCTGCAGCCGGGCTGTCAAATTAACACGTTATTTGCGCGTTTAGGCAGAATCTTTTGAACAATTTTCATGTGAGTAACGAACGTGCCTCTGTCCTCTTTGGACCTCGCTGCGCTGCAGTTTGAACTTTATCTCCTGTTTCTGCTGCTTCTCCTGTGTTAATTTATTACAAAAGTCGATACAGCTCCACTATGTCCCCCCAACTCTCCTCCTCCGCCATGCGCTCCTCCTGTCCCCCGCTCCTCTGTCCTGTCCTCCTCCTCTCCTCTTGCTCCTCTACACTTGGTCTCAGCTGTGAGCTCCGCTCAGAGCAGCTGAGTATGGAAAGCTAAATTGTTCACAATGCATGCACTATAGCTTAGAAGGAGAGGAAGAATAACAATTTGCATAAATATTTTTCTGTTTTAGACCCAAAACATTATTTAATCATCATTTTACCTGCAGGTATCCACTACTGAAGCAACACTAAATGTCATTAAACAAATAAACATGAAAAATGACCAATAAAAACAACAAAGACCAAAATGAACCAGGTTCAGCCTGTTGATTCTGTCCTGCTTCAGAAATTATTCACTTTGAACAGCAGCAATACAATCTGTTTATCTAGAACAGCATAGAACTTAATGTGAAGAAGTTAATAGTTTTCCTCCTAATGAAGCGACCTCAGGAAAACAAAAGCAGTCCTGATTCTACGTATGGGTCAGTTCACTCTGTGCACTCTGACCTGTCTTGTTTTAGAGGTTTGCATCAAACAAGTAAAGCCAGCACCAACATAAGTCTAACAGCGCTTTATATGACGAGTCCTAGTTCTTTCTCACATTCATTCATAGAACTTTTTCATTTTATTCCCACTTAAAATCTGTTGTCTTTGTTAATGAGTTACTGATGTTTTTCAGTAGAATAGTTTTGATAACATTTGTCATGTTTGGTATTGTTGTGATTAAAATAAACATTCATTTGCATTAAAGAAGTAAGGCATGCACTGACAAAAACTGTTTAATGGCTCATTCAGGCAGAGATGGAGGTGCATGTCCAGGGGGAGGGGGCGTGGTCAGGATGATCTGGTGGGCTGCTGAGATTAAATATGCCAGGGCTGCTTTTTGGTCCCAGTCCAGCCCTGTCAGTCATACTCCTAACACTCACCCTTGAAGTTTCAATTAAGACTAATAGTAGTGGTTCCACTGTGAAATCAGTCCTAAATAAGTTAAATATAACAAAGACAAATAACTGACTGTTCAGGATTTAGATTTGATTAAGAGAAAGCCTTTCATTGTTTAAAATGATCACTGAAAACTTGCATTTCTCCTTAATTTCAAGCAAGTAATATAATTGTTTTAATTTCTGTGTCAAAAAACAGAATTTTAGCTCATCTTGAAAGGTTTTCTAGAAAATAACTTGTGTTAATATTTCATTCCTTAAAACGTATTTGCTTCAGGCCCATCATGTGAGACTCTATCAGGAAATATCCATTTCTATTTAGACTCACTGAGTTGACCATCTGACTCAATCAGGAAGAGGTGAAGGATGTGTCAGCATTTGGTAAACTTGGAACCAGCTGAAACAATAAATAATCACACTGCAACTGAAAAATCAATAAAAAGATTTAAATATCTTTGCATAATGGTGGATTAACGTTTAGCTGTAGAATTCAGTGAGTGTGTTATTTTTGGTCTTTTGGGTTATGGATTATGCAGTGATATCTTTTTGGATTAGGTTTGTTTACAATAACTATCAGATTGTGATTTTTGGCAGCCAGGCATATTTGTACATTTTACATCTATATATTTCTGATAATTTTTACATGTTTATTTTTTTATTTTCATCTATTTTATATGTGTAGTAGTTATAAAACACTGAAAATAAATGTTTTTGTAATTGCATTTTTTATTTAAGGAGGCAGTGTGATATTTAAGAATTTGCAACTATGTAATTGCATTTATCACATGCAAAATATGTATTTAAGTCACATATGTTTATGTATAATTGAATATACAAATATTAACTGGATTTTGACCTCATATAAATACCGTACATAACTTTGTCACAGTATTAAAATTTACTTCACATTTAACATTAACATAAAAATCAGTGCACAGCTTTTATGAGTAACCAAGTTTTTTTCAGCCTGAAACATTAAAGAGAGACTCTTTTCCATGATCACATAATACTCATCTACAACACACAGAGATAATTAAAAGATTATACTGCAGCCAGTTTAACCCATCTGAACCAACAAGTTTGACAGAACTCTCCATCATCATCATCATCATCATCATCATCATCATCATCAAACACCAAAAGAAGCTTCATTTGGGGAGAATCTTTAAAAAAAAAAAGTGTAAATGAATGTAAATGAATGTGCACTGATGCAGATAAATACATCTTCTTTCATTTAAAATTGTCACTTGTATTTATGTGCAATACATCTTCATGTATTAAAAAACCTGAATATTTATTCATATTCTTTGTTTTAGTGAAAGTATCACATTGTAAAATACTGTTTTATGCTGTACATAGAAAATGTTACATCAAAAGGAGGTGACATTTACTTAATCACAAGTTCATATCAAACCAATTCTAGCCAGATGGAGTAGTATTAGGATTTGTACTTTCAGCAAAAAACTGTTAGTATAACTGCTCGTACTATACACGTATACTGCCCTCTAGTGGAGGATCAACAGGTGAAAAAGGCCAATTTGATTTTTTATTACTGTTATATTGTTATATAATTACATGGTAAAACATGATAGATTGTGATATAGTTGATATATTAACATCAGCAATAAATAGTTCACTTTAGATTAGATTTTAAAATTATTTCACATTTCAGGCACATTCAGGGTTTAATTGTATGACAAAATATATCCATCTTTACTGTAACAAATTGCATTATTTCATGAATTATTCAGTTGATAATTTTCTTGAAAAAAGTTGTACATTTTCACATGTTGTAAAACAGATAAAGCATAGTCACAATGTACTACGGCACAAAACACAAGAACAGTTTTATTACATTAAAACATGTTTTTCATAATTTGATGGGGTGACATCAGGACGTGTTTTTGGGGCACTATCTCTTTAAGAGATGTTACCTGGGAGGAGGGGGGGGACAGGTGAGAACATCACGATGGACAGAGACCCCTAACCACCTTTACTCCGCTCACATCAAACACAGGATGTGTTGTTGGGTCAATGTTGGGTCGGGATGTGTGATTCACTTCAGCTCTGCACCGCAGAGAGCTCGAGCCTTCACGCCAACTCAGCCGTCAGTGACGTATGCGTCACGTGTGCGTCTCTTCCCTCGGTACGTCCGTCGTATTTTCCTCCCCTCCGCCGCTTGCTTTTAGCCTCAGTCGAGATAAACAAGCACAGAAAGGAGGGCGGTTTGTTGGGACCGGTCCGGTACCGGTGTCACGTTCATCACCAGCCGATGGACGGAGGGGTCTCACACCTATAAGTTACCGTCAGTGAAGCCCGAAAACCTCCCGTCCGTCACTGTCTCCTGTGTGGAGCTAATGTAAAGTTTTAAAAACCTACGCCTCGTTACGGCTGAGTTCCAACAAAGCGAGGTGAGTGTGCTCCTCTCACAAACATCTTCATTAATGTTTTACCTTTCCTAAACTTGTTGTGGAGCCTCACCTTTATGGGCTTTGGCTCAGCAGCAACGTTGGCCAGCTGCATGTCGCCTGCTTAAAATGGCGACAGCCAGCGAGGGAGGGGGGTGAAGAAAGTCCAGTTTTTATTCTTGAACTGGAGTGGGTTGGGTTGCCTTTTTCCTCCACTGTGAATTGGTTTAAATCCCATACTACAGACAAGCCCGTTAAGTTGGGTCTCACTCCGCCTAAGTTGAGCGGAAGATGCATCATTTTGATGTTCTGTTTTTAGCTGCTGCGCTCGAGACGCTCTGTTTTTGTGCTGTTCAACAAAAGTAACCCCAAATACTCTCATTTAAAAAGCTACTGTTTCATATTCATAGTTATTATATGGTTATTGTTTAGATCTAACCTTGATCTGTGAAATGTTTAGTATTTTCTGAAGTGTGTCAAAGAAATCACTGCTGATCCAATCACTAATATCCTTTTATTAAAGCACAAGTACTTTAATATGATTTTAACACATTTCACATATTGACAATAAGATGTATTCAGTGTAAATTCAAGTTTCTGTACACCTACAGGTTGTAAACAGCAAAGTTTGTCTCGCTGCATGTTACCCAACAGTTATTATGAGTCTGCGAGCTGTTGCCGTGGTCATTTATCATGCCAGTGTGTTGTCATGAGTGTGTGTGTCACTCCAGGGATTAAAGCCAAGCTTTCCCAGGCTGCTAATTTGTGCCTGGTGTCCACGTGAGTCTCAGGTATAGACACCCAGCTTAATCCAGCTATTTGTTTATTACCCACAGTGCTCCACTTCTACAACAAGCCACTTTACTGCTGATGGTCACACGTGGAATGACAATATTAAAGAAGGTCAAAGGTCACTGTGGACTTCAGAAGTGCTCAATTGTAGAATGTGTTCACAATATTTTATTTATTGTTATTGTTGTATCTCATCTTGCCTTTCGTTGCCATGGTGATGGCTTAAACTCAGTTTCTCTCTCTCTCTCTCTCCCTCTCTCCCTTCTTCTCTCTCTCCCAGCTGATACATCAAAGCTTCTTTGTCTTAAAGTCCTGTTTTGGCCGTTTGACTCTAGAAGACACTTTATATTTTGTGTTGCTGAATGCTCTGTTGTCATCCAATAATCTGCTGATGACTTGGTGAACTTTAGTAAATTTCTGAGTGTGTCGGGGTTACATCATTGAATATTCATCAACGAGTTGATTTTTCACAACCCCGTGCTATGATGATTTACTTGCAGATCTTAACCAAGTATGATGATTAAAAATAACGACAGTAAACACAGATGGCTCAAGAGCCCGTTTTAAAGAGTTTGGGAGTAAAGCACAGTGATCCATTTAACCCTGCACAGTGGGCAGGTTTGGGTCGTCAGCAGCAGGAGTGAACAGCTTGTGATGTCAGCCATTTTAGATTGGACAACCCTGAGTGTGGTGCTCCGCCATCTTTCTCCCCCCTCCTCCTCCTTCTCCTCCCCTTACAACAGCCCCATTTTAACGCATGCACCAGCAGCAATGCAGCCCACGCAGCCATCCACTCCGACCTGAGAGCAGCCCACGTGCACACTCAGGGATCAGAGGGAATGACACTGTGGGAACGCCGTCATTGAGGTTTCCTTATCATTGCCAGTGTTGTGTAAGAAATGGGACAGCTGTGGAAAGAAGTTTAGATGCAGATGATGTGAGCATTTTTAGCAGTGAACTGTGTTTGTCAGCTGGATTCGGACTGACTGGAAACCTTGGAGGTGACCGACAGGAGGAGGTTAGCTGGAGCTGTGACTGTTTATGGTGGAAGGAAGTGACAAACGCAATGATCTTTTTACTCAGAAAGACAAGAAAACATTTCAAAAACTGAGCGTGCAGACACTGACAGGGGTAAAGGTGCAAGTGCAAACGTATTAATTGGCTGGAGCATGTTTTTAGGACTTTCCCCCAGAAAAAGGAGATGTGCCAGATTATCTACCCCGTTTATGTATCCATGCTGTAAATACAGCTCCCCCTGTGTGACTTTTGGCCACTGGAGGCCTCAAAGTGCACTCATAACAGTAAAGGATGGTGGTTGTCTGGACAGAGACTGTGCAGGAAGATACGCCATCAGCTCCGGCCAATAGTATGTCTTGGAGACGGCGACCACACCTATCAGAGAAACATGAACGCTGCATGCGGGAAGCACTGAAATAGGAGCAGGGCAGGGACTCTCCGAATACCACTCAAAGGGGCGTGTGGAACAAACAAACCCTGCTTGGGCCAAGGACTGGATGGCATAGGAAAGATGTGTGTGTGTTTTTTTGCACACATGCTTTAGAGAAGTGAGCTGGTGAAAGGTAGAGGTGGGGGGGGGGGTTGCCATGGGGACAGTAACACACCAGTGCCGCTGCCGACCTGTCTCCCTGAGCCAAACTTATTTGGAGGAGAAGAGGGAACAGTTGGAGGCAGCGAGGGTGCAGAGATGTTATAAAGGGAGGGGAGGAGTAAGGGTGAGAGAAAAAAGCGAGTGGAGAGGTGATTAAAAAATGGAGCAAACAAGGACAGGTCTACCTGTGTTGTACACCTATTCTCTGCCTTGTTAGAGCACTTGTTTCTTTCTCAGACGTTCCTGTTATTTTCAGTTTGGCGATTTCCTTGAGTATGTTTGAGCGTTTCTTTATCTGTACTCAGAGCATACAGCCCAGACCGAGGCCTTGAGATGAAAGGAGGTCATGCTGTGCTGAGCCATGGATGAAGCAAACATAATGTGGGTTTCAAACAGTGATGTCTGATACATATTTTGTGTGTCACTAGGAGAACTGACACACAATTTAAAGAAAGGCAGCCTCACTACTTTGGTAAACAGGCTTCACACACAGGCATTCAGGCACCCACCCCCGCATGCCAAATACACAGACACACAAAACGTGAGCACACATGCCCCTATCACCCCCGTTACCCCATCTCTACTCTCAATCTCACAGGAAACCCACACATGCAAACGCTGACACATATTAGACACAAACCTATCATACCACATGGTCAGTTAACGTATGCACAATGTTCACTTAAGGTTTATCAGCTGACGCACTGAGTCGACAGAACTCATCTAAGCCCTGCGTTGCTGGGATGTGAGCAGCCCGTTTGGACTCGCCGATGGTCGCGTTGTCTCAGCCTTCACCTGTGTGAGGCCTCCAGACTCTGCTAGGTACTTAAACTGCACTGTGGCTCATTTTTCGCTGATTTGTTCAGTGTTGTGGTTTTTGAGTTGTATTTGAGCTCTGTCAGTCTGATATGTCCAGATGGGATATTGTGTTCTCTGACATGTTGGTTGCTTGTTTTAGCCGTTATTTCACTGTTGAAACGTGTGTGTGTGTGTAGACAGACGGTGAAGTGGAACTCCTGGTTATGTCCATTGGCAGAACGTTCCAGGCTTTGCAGCGTTGTGAGGAGGGAGGGTACCTCTGTGTGTGATTGCACTTTGGAGTAAGAAGGGGGCTCGGAAGTGCGGGGGTAGGCTGGCTGTATGGGGGGGGGGGTGTACCAGGGAGGAAAATTCCTCACAGAAACACCTCAGTGCTTCCTCCACGATAGTTAACACCCCTCCTCACCCTGAACAGCCTGCCCATCCCCCACCATCGGCTCCCATTCGCTCTCCTTCTCTCGCCTGCCACCCACACCCAGCAAAACCACGTGATGGATGGCTGCGACTGCCCACCCATAAGCCTTTGTGTTGGTCATGTGATCAGCTTGCCTTGGCAGAGCGGTGCCCCCTGATGCAGAACTGAATGGCAGGGAGGGGGGGGGTAGGAGAGGCAGACAGCAGCCCAAGCCAAGGGCAGTTACACTGTGGGGTGGGGGGACGAGGGGCATCACGTTCCCTCACAGTAGCAAACCTCAATTGCCTGTTAACCCCTCAGATGCATATCCAAAGCTTCTTTTGCTCTAAAAAAAAAACCAAGATGATATTTGATTAATTCACTACAGGTTTAATTGTCTAATTATTACCATTTTGACACACAGGCTGAGATTTATTTATTTTCAGTTTAGTTCAAACTGGAACTGAGTTGCGTTGGGCCTCAGAGTGTAGCAGAGTGAGCTCTCTGTACCTTCTGTCACACCCCAGTCCTTTGGGGGTTAACTGGTCTCTGAGCTAATGTACCATGACCTCTGTGTGGCAAACTGAGGTTTGACATGTACATTTGTAGGTTTAGGGAAAACACAATGATTGCTGTTTAAAAAAGTGATCAATAGATTTAATGAATGAAAGCTCTACTTTGGAGGCTGTTTCACAGGCCCTAGAAAAGTTCCTCATGCTCCTGAATCTGCTCTGGTTGGGTCTTTTCATGGAGATTGCCATTTCAAACTGGGATTTTGTTAGATTTTCCTGTTAAACATCTTTGAGCTGGTGAAGCTTGGGTAAGCTTTTGCCGCTGTGTGCGTGAGGTGTCATGTCGGGGCAGAGTGACTGGGAGAGTAATTGCCCTAGAGCTGTCCTTCAACCCTGCATCACTGCCTCTGTGTTGTGTGGAAAAGGAGGGAGGAGCAAAGCCCTCCACAGGAAGCTTCGCCATTTTGTGTGAAGACGAGGTGTAGTGTAGTGAACATTTTCTAAGACGTGTGTTCTCACTCAGGTGTGTTTTTATCGCCTGCGTCGCCGCTGGGGAGAGAGCACATCATTCCAAAGAACATCTGCTGAAAACACCCACTTGTCTCATTGTCAAGTACACTCCACCTTAAGCAGCATATTCACAAGTGGGTATCTCTGTTCCAGTTTTTAGAAAGGTGTTCAGAGGCTGCAGGAACTGTGGATTGAGGAGAAAAAATACAGTCTCTGTGGGGGTGTGTCTGAGAGAGGAAGTGAGACAGAGTTGGGTGGGGGAGGGGAAAAGGGGGGTTAGGACAGGAGCGCTCCCAAAAAGCTTGTAGTGAAGAAGCAGACTGAGCTGGTTTGAACGTCTTCCAAATAAAAGGGAGAGCCTTGAGTTTCATGAGACAGGATGGCTGAGAAGAACTTTTTATTTTTACAATGAAATATTAATGAGCACGTCTTTATTTTAATGGGTTTTTTACAGGTGATATTACCTGCATTGACTTTGTTTTTGCTGGGATCATCTTTCTGTTCATGACTTTTATTTTAGCTTTTACTGTTTTAACTAAGAAATCTATTTTTTTTTTTCAGCATGCATTTGATCCTCCTCTTTTATTGGTTAATTCAAATAGACAATGTCAGAATTAAATAGCAGAAATATTTCGGTAGATGATGACTGACTGATCTTAAATATGTCCTTTTCTCTCATTTCTAGGATCTCTCTGAAACCTTGCACAAAGAACCATTTGGACCAATGGACAAACCCCGCCGTCCTCCTCCCCCCATGCCCGGTCTCTAGTCGACAAGAAGCCCATCTTCATATCTTTCTCAGTAGTTCTAGCGGCCCTCCTCACTCTGAGAGCAACACCATGGCCAGCAAAAGGAAGTCTACTACTCCTTGTATGATTCCAAGCAAGATTATCCGCTCCACAGAGGAGGTTGAGCGGGACTCTCCGGTTCTTCTCCTTCAGTCCAGGATTTCTGGAGGTGACAGGCTGAGCCCTCTGGTCCCCGTTGAGTCTTCCAAACCAGAAGAAGGGCCTGTTGACGGGGATAGTGCTGGCATTTACACGTGTAAGTCATGTAACTTTGAAACCCATGACCTTAACCTGTTTTTGGATCACGTCTACACCGCGCACCCAGACTTTCGGGCAGACCCGGGCTTTGTTTGCAGAAGCTGTGGCGTTTCAGCGCCCAAGTTTGAGGGGCTGGCTTTGCACAATGCCAGGGTTCACCCCAGCATGTTGAACACCACTCTGCACCTGAGGAAAAGGTACAAGAGGGTGGTGGTGGAGCAGAATGTTGTGACTGGGGGAGAGATGTGCAAGGACAGTGAGATTTCCATCACTAAAACCCCAATCATGAGGATGCTGAAGGGCAAATCGGAACCAAAACGGATTGTGGTGTCTCACTCTGTCGCCGATGAGCCGTCCTCTGATCCACACTCTGCATTCAGAGAGTCTGACAGAAAGGATGCTACTACAGTGACAGTCACCCATGTTCCTACAATTGTCCACAATGGAACATCTAAAGCCACGCTGCCATCAGCAATTCAGATTGTTAATGGAACAACATTACCGATGCTGAAAACACCCATCACACAGGTAGATATTATCTCTTTGTGCTGCTGCATTTTGTTTGTTTGTTTTATGACATGAATTCACACTTTCTAATGTTTTTAACTTTTTGTAGGTGGTTTCTGTAGGTCAAAGCAGAAACGTTCATCACTCAACACAAGTTACAGCCTCTTCAAACGCTTCCTTGGCTTCATCAACATCCTCTCAAAATCTTCCCAAGGTAGCTGTTGCTTTTGTGCTCCAGTAATATGTTATTAAAAATCAGATGCCAAGTCATTTTGTTTTATTTTCTCTGGCAGGTAATGATTCCTTTGAGCAGCATCCCCACCTACAGTGCCTCCATGGATTCCTCCTCTTTCCTGAAGACCTCCTTCAGTAAGTTCCCATACCCGACCAAGGCTGAGCTTTGCTACTTGACTGTGGTCACAAAGTTCCCCGAAGAGCAGATCAAGATCTGGTTCACAGCTCAGAGACTGAAGCAAGGCATCAGTTGGTCTCCTGAGGAGATCGAGGAAGCCAGGAGAAAGATGTTCAACACCATCATTCAGACGGCACCGGCCGGCTCGCAGAACCACACGCAGAGTCATCACAGCCCAGCTCAGCACACCATCACAGTCCTGCCTGCCTCCCTGGGGCCAACGGGAATCCCTCAGTTTCTGCAGGGATCTCTTGTTAGCCAGGGAGGAGTGATTGTCACACAGCCTGTGGTGGCTAATGGTATCCAGGTCAGCAGCGCTCCTGTAGCCCTGGCTGTCACTCCCAAGCCCCAGGCAGCAGCTCGGCCCACAATGCAGGCCCGACCTGCTGCGACCCTGGTGGCAGACAAAGGCTCCAGCATGGTGGTGGGCAGCAGCAGCGCAGGGAACAGCATCATTACCAGCAGTAATGGCAGTAAAACAGGGGGAGGGGGCAGCACCAGCAGTAGTCAGTCTGGTGTCATCAACCTCAGTCTTGCGGGCAGTAGCCATGGTAACTCTAAGGTGAGCAGTGTCAATGGTAAACACAGCAGTGCTAAAGCTGACTCCAGTAACAAGAGCAATAACTCGAGCAGCCATGTTACTTCAGAGCACAGTGATGTAAACAAAGCTACCAACACTAACAAAGTGCAGAGTGATGGTAAAATCACCTCAGAAAGTAAAGCTGTCAGCGGCAGCAGTAAAACAGGAAATGAAGAACAGAAGAGTGAACTCAGTGACAGCAGCACTAATAACTCCACCAGTATGAACACAGAGGAGGATGATCCCTCTACTCGTGACTCTCCAGCCATCAAAATGGAGGACGCTTCTTCTCCCGCCTCCAAGTCTTCCTCCCCTTCTCCTGCAGCACCCCCTGGCAGCACGCCCAGCTCCCGGACTCCAGTCAGCACATTGTTGGACCACAGCTTTTTCAAAGGCAAGAAGTCTCAGGAGCAGCTCAACACCCTGAAGGACAGCTTTCAGGTGAGCCAGTGGCCTGACCAGGAGGAGGTGGACCGCCTCATCGCCCTGACTGGCCTCACAGTGCGAGAGGTCCGCAAGTGGTTCAGCGACAGGCGCTACCACTTTCGGAACCACAAAGGCCCTCGTTCCAGTACAGCAGGGCAGAACAAACCCAGTTCTGCGTCTGGTGCAGGGAGTACTGCAAATACACCAGCGAGCAGTGCTGCCTCTTGTAGCGCTGCCCCCATGGATCTGTCAGAAAGTAGCAACAACACTGGTGCAAAAACTCCACAGCCAAACTCTCGCAATACTCCCCCGAGCCCACCTGCAACTCAGACTCCCACCTCCCCCACCACACCTTCACGTCGACTCCCCAAACTGCCCTCACCAGATTTCACAGCCATCCGTTACAAGGAGAGAGAGCCCCACCAGGTGAGTCTGACGCAGACTTGTAGTTTATTGAAATTAGTCCATTACAACTTCAAACTTTATACTTAAAGTTGTTTAATTGTTTTGGAAAAGGTAACACTGTGAAATTTAATGTCTCAGGCTTTGGAAAAAAGATTAAACTTATGAATTTCATTGTAAATCACTCTGCTTTCTTGCTGCAGCTTATTAATATTGTATAAATTGTGTTCAGGTTAAGGCCCTCGAGGCTAGCTTCACTCAGAACGCTGATCCATCAGGAGAGGAAGTGGATCGGCTGCGCTCTGAGACCAAGATGACCAGGAGGGAGATCCACGGCTGGTTTGCTGAGAGGAGGAAGAGGATGGCAGCTGAGAAAAAGAAGGATGAAACAGACTTGGAACAGAAAGAGGATGAGGAGGAGATGGACGTTGATGGAGACGAGAGACAGAGAGATGATGGGTCAGGAGCACCAAAAGTCAACCCCATCAAAATAAATCTGAAGATGCTGAAGGTGACAGAAGCCAGTGGCAAACTGGATGGTGAGGGGTTAGATAGTCCGACTGTACTGACTCAGTCCAGCAGCTCGCCTGCTCCTACCACCCCCACCCCCACCACTAAATCCTCTCAGCTCTCCACGCCAACACCAAAAACATCCCACTCACCTAAACTCACAACTGTCAGAGGCAAGAAGACAGCAGAGCAACTTCACCTGCTCAAACAGGTCTATGCTCGAACCCAATGGCCCAGCGCCTCTCAGTACGATGAGCTGATTGCAGGCACTGGGCTGCCCAGACCTGAGGTGGTGCGCTGGTTTGGGGACTGCAGATACGTACAGAAGAATGGGCAGCTGAAGTGGCTGGAGGAGTACCAAAGCATGGCTCTGGAAGAGGACCTACAGGACGGGATCACAAAGATTCTCCAGGATCACCTGGACCTGCATGGCAAGCTGGAAGATTCACAGGTACTGAGAAAGAACACGGTGTTATGTTTGTCTTCTGGAGTTGATCATTAATCCACCCAGGACAACTAAACCCTGAAAATTTTATGTTATGTGATAAGTTGGTCTGTGAAAATCTAAACAAGAGACGAGAGGTTTGTGCTAATACTTTCACCCAAGTTTCAAAGTGATTCATATCCTATTTTTTTACAGCAGAAGATATTATAAGGATTTGTTTGTAAATGACTGAAGTGACACAACTGAAAAAACCTAGTTTCACATCCCTGTAGCTAAGTATTATCAGAGACCGCTCAGTAAATGAAGTCAGCTTTATTTAAACTAGTTTAGCTGAATTTGAACTGAAAATGTAACTTTTTTTTTTTATGCATCACTTCCTCCGGTTTTAACCTGTAAAAGTTTGTGGCGTCACATCATACATCTTTTTAAAGTTATTTCCAGGTGATGGTTTAAGCTCCACACTTTTATATGTAGCATTTTGCTCAAACTCTGGTTTTAATGTCTGAAGTGCAAAAAGGAAGCTGTAAGAGTTTTGAAGTGTCCAAAGTTAACTGTCAGAACTTAGAGCTTAAATAGTCATTTTTGTAACTTTTATTTATTTAATAAAAGCTTCTCGTTCATTATAAATAACATAAAAACAGAGGTCCGCCACTTTGAGTCTGTTTGTTTTTCATATGCTGCTGCAGAAATACAGAACCTGAACACGTGCTGTTGAGTTTTCTAGGCTCATTTTGTAACGTATCCCATCAAATATAGACTTACATTTTTTTGCATCAATTCATCTTTGCCTTTCTCTCTTTTAAACAATCCTCTTGATGAGATGACTTGACTCAATCAGAGCAGCAAAGAAATACAGAAAAAAATAGCATGGTACAGGACCACCCCCCTCCGCTCCGTATGATCCCATCATGTTAAAACAAAACCATCAAGACTTCCTTTTTAGATTTGTAGGATTTTATTTGTCCTGTATGTTAAAATATTAAACAAATATAAACTTAGAAGTAATAAACAAAATGGTATGATTAAATTTTAAAGATCTGTTACTAGAACAAACTATAAACTATTATTTTAAAAATGTTCTCTGGTTCTGTATTTGATAAATATATTGCAGTTCCTTTTAGACACGTTTAGAAAATATTGCATGGGAATTTAGAGTTGAGCAATGTAAATAGTTTAAAATATGAAGAGAAATTCAGTATGGTCCACTGAAAGCACAACTACTTCAAACATTTTAAACAAAGTAATAATTTGTGAACCATTGAGCCTAAAATTAAGCTCCTAAAATGACGACAAAAAAATGTATGCCGTTTGTTTTTCACAGTTGCAGGAACTGACTGAGAAGAGCGGTTTAACATCAGACCTGGTGCGACACTGGTTTTCTACCCAAGCGACTCAGTCGGGGACAAAACAAGCTGCTGCTGCTGCTCAGACAACAGGAGTGGGACCAGTTGGAACAGGTGTGGCAGCAGAGCCACCAACGACAGGATCCTCCCCTCTGGAGCCGCAGCCAGGAGGCGGGACGGAGGAGAAAATGGAGCAGTCTGTGTGCGGTGTCACAACAGGAGCAGAGGAGGCCGATGCTGATGAGACGGTGAATGCTGCTAAAGGTAACCTTCACGTCTGGAGTGGGTTTTCCCCTCAAGTCGTAAAGAGGCATAATGTGACATAGATTTGCTTGAAATAAAAACATTAACTGTTAAACATTTATATATGTTTAGGTCATGTTTTAAAAATTGATGGACTTTTTTTTTTTTTTTTGCAGCAGGAACTGAAGAGGCCTTTGTATGAGGATGGAGTTCACATCGCAGGTGGTCTTTGTCCTGGGAGTCTGACTGAAAGACAGCAGATGGGTTTCGTAACCAGATCACTGGATGGAAATGGATCTTGAATACACACACTCCTCTCTCCCTTTCTTACTCCCACCCTTAGAGGTAGGCATGCCCCCCACCCCCCACCACAAGATGGACATCAAAGCCACCAACTCCCCACAACCTCCTCCTGTCACCTTGTAGCCCTGTCCTACACACACCCCTTCCCATCAGCCATTTTCCCTTAACGAGGGAGTTTCCTGTAGAGACTGAAGTGAAGGAGGTAGGTGGAGGTGACAGCTGCTCTTTTCACTCCACCTTCTTGATGAGATGGGATTAAAAATAGAAGGAAAAAGAGACGCTCGGACAAGGTAGACCGTTTGCTTTTGGACAAACTGCACAAGTCTTTGCTACAGGGTGCTTGTCAAGGCCTTAGATTAACCTTTTTTATTGTCAGTCATATTAGATTTATGCCATCAGTTCATGTTGCTGTTCATTTTAAAATGGCATCTCTATCTGTATATTATTTACTTACAAATATTGACATCTGAAATCAATTTTCCAGAATAGAGCAAGCACCCTGGAGCTTCCAAAACACCCAATAAAAAGACAATACATTAGATTTTATGGAATATGGTTTGTGTCGTAGCATCAAGTGCTTCTTTTACGTCACCGACGTGTATGTATGTTTATTTTTATGGAACTTTCTTAATGCATAAACTTGACTGTAAAACAACTGTGAACTTTTACCAGAGTTCCATACTTAGGCTTGATGTACAATTTTTACAAATGTATTTGCAGAATAAACAGAATGTAAGGAATTTACTTCTGAGTGAGTTTTTAATTAACCTATCAGACATTTTAGAGAAGAGTTTCATCCATGACTAATTTTTAGAGGTGTGACTTTAGTGCATGTACTCTTCACACGTCTTCGAGTGAAACTACAACATTCATTTCCTGTGGTGCAGTGTTGAAAGTAAAAAAAAAAAAAAACACGAGGTAACACTGAACAAAAAAACACTGAACACGAGGAAGAAAAAGGACAGTTGTATAAAGCAGTGAGTATTTTATTTTTTCAGGCTTGAATATGTCTTATATGAAAGGCAAAATAAAATTAATATTTCTCATCTGTTTTATAGTTTAGGCACATTACAGGAAGGCAAATGTAAATGATGCTAGTGAAATACGAAAAATCAAAAACAAATTACAATTATGGGCCCTGATCACCCACATAAGTGTCCGTGGTTATTCTGGTGGATCCGACTTTGTTACAGGTTGGCAGGGAAAAGTCAAACATGATCTGAAAAACAATCAGTCTTGAGAAGTGCGGCTGCCTGTGTGGGAGTTGTCTGCCAAGCAGGGCAGGTGAAAGATGTGGCTTTAATTTGATGTGTATGCAGATGGAGGCACAAAGAGCAATGCAGCACTGGAGTGTGGGCGCTCCACAGAAACCATACACTGACCACTGAAGGAATGAAAGAAAAAAGTTACATGAAGATGTTTAAAAATTAACATCAGGGTGCAAATGCAACAAAATGCAGACTTTCTGTGAGACCTCAAACATTGACTTGTGATTTTACTTTAAATCATCCCATATGGCTTATTCGTGTGTTGATGCTCAAACACTGAGCCTGTAGTTGTCATGCAGAGAAAAATACTGTTTCTGATTCATACCTGTAAAGAGAACGCTGTTGGTTCTGTGCAAGCGCTCTCTGGGATCAGTGTGACTTTACATTCATCTTCCACAGAAACACCGTCACAAATGAACTCTGCCTGGTCCTTAAAAACATTCACTTAAAAAAAGATAAAACAGTAAAAACATCTATGCTGACCTGCTTTGAGTAAAGAGTGTAAAACTATAGAATTCATGTCAAATACAATAATGGGCAGTGGCAATTTAAAAGGATGTCAGGGCAGTGTAACTTAGTTTGGTACTGCAACAAAACTCAAAATCATATCGGTAACAAAAACACAAGAAGGTTCTTTTCATCTCATGTGAAGCAGCAAACTTGACGAGACATCATTCCTTTAGGCATCATTCAAACCCTAACACTGAATCACCACCAACTACAAACACTGATCATCTCAGTTTAAGACCAGAACTGTGTCAGCCACATGTTGAATTAAAACAATTCCATTAAAAATCTGTTTATGTTCACCATCAACCCATCACTGTCTTCATAATGGGTGCAGCCGCCGTAAATGAATAGAAACACTGAACAAATCGGCATGATGTTGCAGATAAGGCTTGAAATATGACAAACAATCCAGACTTCCAAAACACAAACATTTTCTAAGAGCATCAGCGTTTGGTTCGTAATTATCAAAACGTGGAGCTTTTTTTTTTTCCGGTACAGATGCAGCCTGCACGAGTCCTGCATGGACCGCCCTTTAAATCACAACACACTTCTGTGGCCACAAGCGCGTCAGGAGTTAATGCAAGAATATGACCAAAAAACACAGTGACCAGCCACTATCTGACTACAACCTTCTGTAGGTTTAACATCATCTCTGCTCTTATGTCATCATCACACCGTTACCAGTATTAGATGATGTCTGAAGGGCGTAAGACCATTACTGAAAAAGAAACGCATGAAAGTTTCAGACTGGCTTCTACAGCAACACAGGAGAATGGAATGATGTGCAGTTTTTTGGAAATGTAAAACAAGAAAAGTGTGCAGAATCATGACACCGTCTGCTCTCTGGCTGCAGTAACAGCAGACTATGACTTCTTCCTTATGCCCTAAAAATAAAAAAAAATCAGTCAAGGTAAGACTTCAACTGGAGGCACAAAACTTCCTCCACAAAGCAGAGATGCATTAAAAATAGCCATAGGGAGCCCTCATGTTTCACACAAAGTCACATTATGAATGTTTAAAGGTTTAAATAATTATAATAATTAAAAATACGGAGACTGGTGCTCTTTGAGAGCATGTCAGCTGCTGCTGTTCTCTGGGCAACAGTGCAGCAGGAATAAATATATAGATTTGGACACGGCAAAAGAAAAAAGAATAAGCAAAGAATCTTAACTGGAAACAGTTTCTAACTGAGACCTTTTTGAGCTCTCTCTCCCATAGCATCCAAAATAAGCAGCTGTGGTGCACAAAAACACGAGGGTCACAGTCAGCCCCACAAAACCCAGTCCAGGGACAGTACTTTTTTTACAGCCTCATTTTTAGTTTCACTGTCCACGCCGTTTCTCCTTCCTGTCTGCAGCTGTCAGCTTCCTCTCAGTGACCCCCGCCCCTCTGGTGTCCAGCCCCTCAGTCTCATCAGAGAACAGGGAGGAGGGGAGCCAGTTGAGGAGTGGAGGGAGGAAAAGAGAGCTGCCTGAAATGTAGGCCAAAGCGGTGGTGGGCGTTTCCATGGAAACAGTGATTACAGCAGTCAGTGACATCATCAGTACGTGGAGAGGCTGCTGGGTGGGTGAAGGATTGGGGGGGCTGCGACAGAAATTAGTCTTGATTGGCTTGGACTTAGACATGGTTCTCTCCACCCACTTTGGTTCTCCGCAAGTTCCTAAAGAGAGGACAAAGACGGGAGGATGTTGTGAATTTTGTACATCCTCTAATCTGGACATGCATGCCTCCAAAACAGTCCACACTGCAAACTCACCTTCTGTTCTGTGAGTCCATGTGGTCCAACAGAGCCTCCTGAGTCACTCTGAAGTCGTCTATAGGGGGCTGGTAGCGGGACTCTAAAGAGCCCTCCATCACTCTGTAGGCTGAGGCCTGGGCAGGTGACTGAGGCAGAGGAGACATGGTGGAGGGAGAGGACGTCACGGAGCTCAGCTCCCCAAAACGATCCCGTCCTACTTGGGCTGAAGCTGCTGGCACTGCTGTGGGCTCGGTAGTAAACAGCGGGCTCATAATTTCACCATTTTCACCCTGAAAAAGTAGAAGAGTAAATTCACCACACAGTCTGTTCATTCAGGGGAAAAAAAAGGCTTAATATGAACAATGGTGGTTTATGAGGCTGACTGAGGTTTTTCCACACAAAAGCTTTTGTTTTCATGTGTGTGTATGAGATGTTTTTACATGTGTGTGTGAAAGGTAATTTAGAATAATGTCCCTGGTGGCCTCTCATAGTCAGGAGTCTTCTCTGGGTAATACATCTGTATTAGACTACTCTAACACACGCTGCAGCCTTGACTGTTCTAGATGTTAGATATTCAAGCTTTGTGTTAGAAGGTCAAACTTTCCTTTGAACCAGACTTAGTAAGAACTTTAACCAGAAAATTCCCTTTGAAAACATTTAAAAACAAACATCTTAATGAATGAAAACACACCTTTTTGATGTGTCAACAGACAACTTCATATTCTGTGAATATGCAGGAAACAAATGTGTGAAAGGAGTATGACATCACTCTTCTATAGATGAGAGAAATGATACCATTGTGTACATGTGTGATGCTAGTGTTGATTAGCTTAGCATAAACAAAGCTCTGCCTGATTCTCAAAATGTACTTATGGCTTCAGAGGGTAGCGTGTTTCAGTTGCTGTATGTCGAGAGGTTTTAAAAGAAGCATCTCAGTTCAGAAGAGTAACCCACCCTGCCTCTGGTAATATCTATGTGGACTAACAGAGAGGCCAACTCCAGATCCTCGTTGTAGCTGTTCTTCAGCGGTACTGAGCGATAACCTGGAACAAAAACGAAGACAAATTTTAAACACAATTCCTAAACTGGTCAAAGAAAGTATTAACTTTTCTAATAATCAGATTTGATAACACCTACCTGTCTTGAGGCCTTGGATGGGGAATGTGGCCTGAGCCAGGAAGTTTTGGTCACTGAACATGTCAATCTCATAAACCACAAAACGCAGGAAAGCAAAGGCAGAGTTTAACACACTGAAACTGAACTTTGCCTCCCACGTGGGATTGAGACCGTTATCAGCTGGAGAAGACAAAACAAGAAGCCACGTTCTGTTAGATGTTTTGGTAATTATTGGTAAGATTTGGTAATCCTATCAAATTCAGTTGTGCACAGCAGCAAATACCACTAAAATATGTTACACAAATAAAATGTCCAGCTTTATACAAAACAAAACATGTGCAAAACGTTTTTTATAAAGTCTGATGTTTTACTGAGGGAACAAAAAGCAAAAATAACACAGGAAAGAAATGTTGTCAGTTGTTAAGTCCAAAGTACAAAATGGGAGTAAGAGGTTAGGTATTAACTGCAGACAATAAATGGAATCAGTAACACAGAACAATACAGAAACACTGTCATTTTTGGACAGCAAAGGCTATTGTCACCTAGCAACAACGCCAAAGTGTGTTTCAAAATAAAACCCACCGTAAACCACAAATCAAACAATGGAGCTTTTGTTACAAGGTTTTCTTTTCCAACTAAAACCTGATGAGTAAGAATTGTGTCAGTGATGTCATGTAATGTTTTGTTTTTGTATTCCCACACATGGGTTAATTGTTCATGCAACTTCCTGTTTTTCCAGGACCAGTAAGGAAATTACACAAGAGTAATGAATACAGTAAACAAAACCTCATTTCTACAGTTGTGTTGTTGGATCATTTTTACTTACCTGCGGACTCCGTCTTTTGCTTTGAACTATCATATTCAGTTCCACACACTTCAATCTCAACCAGAGGGCTAACAATGCCTCGGCCATGCTTGGGTAGGTGCCGTGCACCCAAAACCTTCAGGAAACAGGGAGAGGAATATAAGTTACAACTCAGTTTATTGGTTTAAAAACAACTGCTGGGAGCAGAAACACACTCAAACACTGAGCTCTTAGCATGATGTTTAATTGCCACTGGATTCAGTCCTGACTGAAGGACAGTTTCTTGGCCCAGGACAAATTTTGCAACTATTTAATCACGTTGCAGCAAAAGTGCTGGACAAACATATACATACTGCATATGATAGTCCAGGACAACTGCTAAAACTAGCCTAATGCTACTTCCAAAAAGTGTTGTACATGATAATTGCTAGTTAACTGTATTTCACATTTTGATTCTTCAAACTGATCATAATCATAGATTTGGTCCCAAAACACTGGCGTGCAAATCATTTTGCATTTACACGCAAGTGGAAACGGCCCAGTCGAAATATAACATAATTGAAAGTTTAGTTCTAATGTGCATAAAGTATGGTTAGAGTGAGCTTTAGTTTACTGGGGTTTTACTTGGATTAATGGGTGTGTTTTCACAGAGAACACAGTTGAAAGGCAGAGCATGTCACGCACACACACACAACTAAAAACTGAGTTAACACAATGAGTTGTGGCAGCTGGTGTTCTAACTAATGACTGCAATAACAAGTGGGGAAAACACGAATCAATCATTTTTAAGTTATTTTCTAAATTTAACCCATTGCCTCATGCTGCATCTTTCTCTGCATCCTCCAACTTTCCCCACACCCTATTTGGAGGAATTCCTGTTGCCCTGAAACTTTCTTGATATTACATGTGGAGTTCCACAAGGTTCAGTTCTTGAACTCATTACTTGTGCTGTCACAAGACCCAGTTCTTCGGTACCAAGTCGGTACTAAAACAATTTAAATGTTATGGTACCAGGATTTCTGTAGTACCGACTGGCGGTTCAACCCGGTTCTTGCTGCGCTATCAGATCATTTTCGTCATTTTGCCTCGCCTCGCCTTCTTCCGCTTATCCGGGTCCAGGTCGCGGGGGCAGCATTCCAAGTCGGGCAGCCCAGGCCATCTTCTCCCCGGCCAAGTCCACCAGCTCCTCAGCTGGGACACCCAGGCGTTCCCAGGCCAAACTGAAGATGTATTTCCTCCAGCTCGTCCTGGGGGCCTCCTGCCGGCAGGACATGCCCAGAACACCTCCCGAGGGAGGCGTCCAGGAGGCATCCTTACCAGATGCCCGAACCACCTCAACTGGCTCCTTTCGATATGGAGGAGCAGCGGCTCTACTCCGAGTCTCTCCAGGATGTCCGAGCTTCTTACCCTATCCCTAAGGCTGAGCCCGGCCACCCTGCGGAGGAAACTCATTTCAGCCGCTTGTATCCGCGATCTCGTTCTTTCGGTCATTACCCAAAGCTCATGACCATAAGTGAGGATTGGAACATAGACCGACCGGTAAATCGAGAGCCTTGCTTTCTGGCTCAGCTCTCTCTTCACCACAACAGATCGGTTCAGCATCCGCATCACTGCAGACGCTGCCCCAATCCGCCTGTCGATCTCCCGCTCCCTCCTTCCCTCACTCGTGAACAAGACCCCGAGATACTTGAACTCCTCCACTTGAGGCAGGACCTCTCTCCCGACCCGGAGTTGGCAATCCACCTTTTTCCGGTCAAGAACCATGGCCTCAGATTTGGAGGTGCTGATCCTCATCCCAGCCACTTCACACTCGGCTGCGAACCTCCCCAGCAAGAGCTGAAGGTCAGAGCCTGATGAAGCTAGGAGGACCACATCATCCGCAAAAAGCAGAGACGCGATTCTCCTGTCACCAAACTCAACCCCCTCCACACCACGGCTGCGCCTAGAAATCCTGTCCATAAAGGTTATGAACAGGACCGGAGACAAAGGGCAGCCCTGGCGGAGTCCAACCCTCACTGGGAACAGGTCTGACTTACTGCCGGCTATGCGGACCAGACTCACACTCCTCTGGTACAGGGACTGAATGGCCCTTAACAAAAGACCATCAACCCCATACTCCTGGAGCGCCCCCCACAGGGTGCCCCTGGGGACACGGTCATAAGCCTTCTCCAAATCCACAAAACACATGTGGATTGGTTGGGCAAACTACCATGACCCCTCCATCACCCTAGCGAGGGTAAAGAGCTGGTCCACAGTTCCACGACCAGGACGAAAACCACATTGCTCCTCTTCTATCTGAGGTTCAACCATCGACCGGAACCTCATTTTGACGGATTACAATCACGGACCTGTGTATGAGAGTGTGTGTGCACGCCATCAGACCGCGCTGTATTCGTCAGCTGCTGCAGCTCTCAGGCTGCGAGCAGCCGTTTCTCGCTCCGTGACCGCTGGTAGACACCTGGGATCTTCATTTACAAAACTTGCTCACGCAAAAACGGGTCTGAAAGTTGCGTAAGTTTTCATACTTGTAAACCGACACACACACACACACACACACAAAGACCGACACTCTCCACCCGCGTCTCAGCACAGAAAAATGAGAATTTGAATGAAAATATGTCACATTTAGGAGTTAAATCACAGTCTGTTCATGTCTTCAAATTATTTAACTGCACTTATTGGTGAATTATTGTGATGAGCTGTGTAGTTATTGTGATTACTGAGACATGAATACTGCATTCAGAGGCACTCGTGAGTAATGAACTCCAGACTCCGGACGGGGAGAGTTACTATAGTTCTCCAGATAAAGACTGGCTGATCAGCTGATTTATTCTCTAGATCAGATTCAGTCCTATGGATTTATGTGCTGAACTGGTCCTGGTGTTAGATCAACTGATCCATCAGAACCACGCGATCCGCTACAGCCTAATTAAACACTCTCAGGGTTCTCTGGACCGCAACACTCAGTGGAGGAATGAAATAATGCTGCTGAAAATGTCATTTTTATCATTAAATAAGTGACAGGTAAAAATAGATTATGACTGGATTGTTTTTTAACCGTCAGTCAAAATGATGGAAAACAAAAAAGTCTAGAGCAACCTCTGACTTACTTCAATTTATGTTTTTGTGTTTTGCTTTAGTACCAAAATTGGTACCAAGAACCGTTGATTTTCACTGGTATCTGTACTGAATACTAAAATTTTGGTACCGTGACACCACTACTCATGACATCGCGTCACACATCCCAATCCTCTACTGTACCTCAATCACCATGTCGACTTTCTCAACGCCCCGTACTGTAGTTTTGTCAAAGGGATCAAAGTTGTCGTCTCTCATGATGGGAGGTTGAAGGACGTAGCCGCTCCTTCCGTTCATCATGAACAGGGCCTGGTTCATCTGCATGGGCTTGTCTGCACGTGGAAATACATTTAAAAAGAACGTTAAAAAAAAAAAACAGTCATTTCTATCTGCAGCTTTATTTGTTAAGAGAAGAAGCTACATACCTGCTGTCTGGAAGTTAAGTGCAACCAGCTGGGACCCGCAGAGCCACATGGGGAACGGGTCATAGTTGGAGGAGTCTAGTCGTTGGCCTCTAGGATAGATCCGTGACAGCTGCAGGCGGTTGTACTGCAGGAACTTCTTTCCTTTGCATTTGTTGACGTACTTTTCTGCCTTGGTCTCAGGGAAGGATGACATGTCACGGAAACAGGCCTGATCTGTGCCAATCTCTAGAATGATGAAAACACATAACCCCACATGTTGGATGTCTCACGCTTTGTGTTAACAGTCCATTGAGTGTGTATACTGCTTACTTTCTTCTTCAAATTGTACAGGCCTACAGTAGATGACCAGTTCTGATAACTCCAGTGCGATCTTGTGCTTTCTCTCCATTAACTTCCCTTCTTCAATCTAGACCCAGAGACACAGAACGTTTTCTTTGTAAAGACAGGAACTTTCAACAACTACTGTATTAAACAATACAAGAAAGTGTAGAGTTGAGTATGCAGAATTGACAAAACATATCTGTGCACACTGCTTTGCCACTGCTTTCCAAATACAATTTATTAGTACTCCAAGGCAAACTCTGGCTTTAACTGCTTTTAACCGCACTGTGAATCGTGAGGCTGTGAAAACATTCTTGTTTATATTTACCTTGGCCTCTGAGAACATAGCAACTTCTCGGATCCTGTACACCCATTCCTTTAGCTCATCCGAGCTGTTGGTAGCCAAGTCCAGAACCTGGCCAACTGCAGGACTAGCTGGCATCAGGGTGAAGACATGAGGTCTGCTGCCCTTCCCTTCAGGACGCACAACTGGAAAGACAAAGAAGCTTTAAACAACTGCAGTTTGTTTTGCAATTAACAAAACTGACACAAGTAAAATACAAATCCTTTAAAAACCCAAACAAAAGCTGAGAAAAATGGTTTTACTCAGATATACCAGTAATTTGCCTTTAGACCCTTCGGTTGGCTATAATTTACATCAAGAAGTGAAGTGTAAATTTAGAACTCTAGCAGTAAAACCATGTAGCGTGTACACAACACAGACTGCAGCCACCATATCATACTGGTGGCTAATATAGATACCTACCTAGGAAGTGTTTAGGAGGATATAAATAGGTATTTTATCAAGCAGCCACTAGATGAAGCTATTGCACCACCCAGCAGTTTAAACAGCCTTTAGCATCAAGTTAGCTGAGACATCAACAAAGAGATTTATACACGAAGCCATATTACCTAACACAGGGACATAAACTGTTCCAACTGATACCAGAATTTTATAAAATATCACTGCTTAAATCAGTACTTTCCAACTTCAAAACATAAAGTTTTTATTTTTAATTGAAAAACAATAAAAATGTGAATCTTTTGCAGTTTAATAGTGTTATTCTATTAGCAAATCTTGACACTTTGGGTGTAGGTTTGGAAATTCCCTCCTCATATTAATATTACACTCAATATTTGAAGGCTTTAGTTATTGTTAATGTATTGTGAATCAGACTATGTTATTTACCTTTTTATTCTATACATTTTAGGCTAAATTTATAGTTAAATGTATCTGTTTAGTATATGAATTAATGATCAAATAATACAATGGACTAATTTTAATTCAACATGATTCAGTGTCCTCGTTGGATTAAAGGATGTTCAAATAATTTGTGCATATGTTAGTCTGAAATGGGGCCGTCTGTTAAGGTTACAGGTTGTTCTGCAGCCCTGCAGCAAAGCCTGACAGGAAATGAAGAGAATACTCACTGGCTGTAGAGGATAACAGCTCCAAACTCCCTCTCAGTAGATCTCCAAGTGGGCTGATTTCTGTCGTCTCCTGATTCACAATGATAAAAAAAGGATTATTAAAGATTTTGTTGTTCTTGTCAAAATTCTACAAAAATAATTAATGAAAAATCACATCCTCACAGTTGCATTAGGCTCAACAGCTGTTGGACTAATCTCCTCCACGTAGTTGGCAGGAAACCACATCTGCTTCTTTTCTCTATAGTCACCTTTCCACCTGGGTGAAAAGGTTTGGAGATGAGTTAGGCGCAGTTGAGATTTAGGTTTGTAAAAACTCACCAAACTGAAATATTTTAGCTGCAACTTTAAAATAAGAAAAATAACTCCTCAAATAAATATTAAACGAATACCATTAAGTTTTGTATAATTTACTCCTCTCAGATTATCCACTGTTCCCCCTCTGGACAAATACGATCGATCTAAACGGAACTTTCATTTCCTCTGCAGCTCACTCACCATCCTCCTTCCTGTTTGTCTACATTTAAGATGATGGCGTTCTTGTTGAAGGAGAGCTCATCATCTCTCTGAGCTCTGTATTCATACATTGCTTTTGCTGTGGTCTGAAATATACAGACACAAGTTTAGCATTGAGATATTCATGATAGATAAGCACAAATGTAGGTGTTGGTGGTTAACAACAAAAGTGAGCAACATATAAACTTGTGCATTCTGCAAACTCACCTTAAAAACTGGCATTTGATTAGCCTCGACATAAAAGCCTGGATTCCTGCCCTCGTACAGTGCACCATAATCTGGCTCCTGTTGGACAACAGACACAACGTTAACAGATTTGTACCGTCTATGGTTTAGTTGCAATTCTGTCATGATTTCTGTTTATGTTCACAGCTTGAAAAAAACAAAACAACAAATTATGCATCAAAAAGTGCAGCTCGTTTGGGAAAATTATGCTATAAATATTGTTAGCAGTACATTGCATCACATGGGCAAAAAACCTACAAGAACATTAAACAGACAATGAGATTTCAGCAAAACGAGTAAAAACACCCAGCCATTTTTGAGGCTTTATAGTTCACTTCACAGAAGAAACACTATTTAAAGTTTAAATGTGGCACAAACTGCATTGACACCCATCAAACTTTGTTTATAAATGTTCCAGTTACCAGGTAAGATTCTTGTACATTATTAACTGGTAAACAGTGTTGACAGCAGAGTGTGGTACTCACAGCAGTGCCTATCTTGTCCAGTGTGTCCTCGTTGATGGGATAGCGCAGTTTCATTTTGCGATACAGAGGGTGCTTTTCATAGTAGCTAATAAGATCTACTAGGCTGTCAAACTCAGAGTTACCCAGCATCACAAACTGACCCTCCTGTTGCACTCGGCAGTGTTTGATCTTACCCTCAGCCCTGTAAAAAACATAAATAATCACAATAAAAAAACTTAATTGTTATGTAGTACATAGATCTTTAAGATAGTCCAACAAATTTAAGTCAGAGAAGGTATATTTAAATGACATGACAAAAACAATCATCACTTAATGAAGCAGCAGGACGGTTACCTGAACGAAATGGCAAAGGAGTTGGGTTCAGATCTCTTCCTGACGAGGAAAGCTCCATCACGAGGAACCCTCATCAGCATGTTTTCAGCCTGACTCCGGGATAGGTTGGCATGGTACCATCTAGAGTAAAGAAAACAGCAAAAATAAAATAACTACAAGAGAACAACTTTTCCCAAGGTGCCGAAATATTATTTTAACATGAGATAAATATAAACAAAGATCACATAAAAAAACAATAGGACACACACAACCTGACAAGTCTGACAACTAGAACTGAAACGATTCTTCAAATTATTTGATTACAAAATTCTTTGATGCAAACAACTAGATGTAATATGACCTTCAGTATCAGCATAAAGGACTTCGAATCTACGCTGTAATGAGGAATTCACCTGCTTCCAAACTGATCCAGTGTCAAAGAATTTTTTGCACAAGAAAGAGGATTATTTAAAGTAAAACTGTTGTACATGGGTAGGCCATCAAACAACGTTTCAGGTAATTCTCCCACTCAGCTCTGTGCACTTGTAAAGTGCAGCGAGTCACAGACAACCTAACGTCTCATTTTTGGGGTGAACTGAGAAAACTTTGATGACAGGTGGCATTTTTATAAAAAGAAATGCTCTGAAAAGTGTTTTCAGTAAATACAGTAATTTGATCTTTAGTGGCATCCTGACAAATGCATATACATGAGAGTTCATGTGACTCAGATCAGAGAAGAAAGAGCTGGTGTGGTACATGTACATCAAATAGTCAATAGAAAACTCCATTACTAAAATACTCTACAGCTGTAGCTCTAGTAACAACCAGACCCTTACAGTCAAGGACATTTTTCAATATGAATTGTGGTTTTCACAGTGACTGTTTAAAGTTTGAATTCTAGTGTGAATTTCTGTCTTATAGTCTATTAGGAGTCATGTCAAGAAGTGAGTCACAAGTGTACAGTTACTTTAATGAACTACTGACAGCAGCTTTAACTTTTTGCTGGGGGACGTTCTCAGTCATCCAGGTCTTAGTAATCCATGTTGGTTCAAATGAAGACAACTGAACTTCTTGGGTTCCATAAAAACGGTTATTCCTATTGGCTTCTTTGGAAAGGATGAACGTATGGAACCAAAGAAGTCCTTCATTTGAACCCACTGGGAGCTTTAACTTTTCATTTGATCTTGGTTTTGATTACACTTCTTATACACCTTATACATCATGATTTAGGCATGTTGTCATAAATTTATGTCCCAAATTAAGGCTTCATTAAAGTTTGGTATGATTTCAGCCAATTGCTGCATTGACACTCTTCACAATTCTTTTACCAGTACTATTTAGAGTCTAAACAAAAACAGGAAAAAAATCAGGAGATCTTGGACTTGAGAAAACTGCTCCAGGAACAGCAGTACATTCTCCACAATGAAAATTCACTCCACTGTGTGAATGACTGTTTGTGTTGTACAGCGCTCTGGGGAGTGTAGAACACTCTAGAAAGCGCTCTATAAATACAGGCCATTTACCAAACAGTACAACAATGAGCAGACTCACTCTCTGCTCTCATGGGCGTTGGTCTGAGGCACTGGTTCGGTCAGTTTCATTTCAAACTCATTGCAGCGCAGTGCCACCTGCTGGTAGTGGGTGATCAGGGTATACAGAGAGTCGAACACCAGGTTGTCAGTCAGGTAGAACTTGGGGCTGCCGGCCTCCTGGCGAGAGTGGATGCGGCAGTGCTGCACTCGTCCAGACCGCCTGTTAAAAGAAAAGGCAGGAGGGAGTTTAGAAATCATTTCAACACCTTTCAACTTGTTAACTTTGAACATACTGCTGTCAGAGTAGATGGCGTGTAAATCATAAACGCATCAGTTCATTAACTGTGAAGTATTTGCACTCTGCTGTGAGTGTGGATGAAAATAAAGTTACTACTAATAATAATAACCCTTCACACTTCAGCACTCGGAGTCAAACAGTCACTGATGGGCTGCGTCACTTTGCCGTTTACTAAAATAATCTAACACAATACACATTAAAGGTTCTTCTGTTGATACACACATGCACATTTGGCCTAAAACACGTAACAATCTTAAAGTTACAAAATGATTATTATTGTAATTACTGACATTTTCTAATTTAAAAAACACTGTCATGACCTCCATATTATCCAATGCAGTCCAACAAACTGAGGTTTGTGTAATCTTTCTATAAACTCGAATATATTCTGAACGCTAAACATACCAGAAAGACAGAGTGTAGTCTCCAACAAAAGTTTCACTCTCTCGAACCAGAAAGGATCCATCAGGAGCTCCGGTCTCTAGACAGTAGTCCGATAACAGCCTCTCAGCTATCTGCCGCCCATCCCGCCCAGCACCAAGCTTTCCATGGAACCATTTTTCTGTCACGTGCTGCTCGATAGCATTGGCCATCTGAAAAATTGATAAACATAGAGATGCGTTAGCCAACTCACAGCTACAGCATTTCTATACAAACACTGAAACATCCACTTAAAAGTGTGCCTTACTTCACTGGTGTACATTATTAAATACCAGGGGTGCACATCATTTTGTCAATGAGGTATTCGTCGCTAAGCTCCTGCTGCTGTATGAGCACACTGTCAAACTTACAGCGAGCTGCTCAGCTCAGGTTGCAGCTTGTCTGTGTGTGATGATCACAGACTGGATGATCAATTAACCCATAGACAATAGACGTCACACTGGTGCACAAAGAAGCATAGTGGCAGAAGTTACACATGCATTATTCTTGGTGATCATGTGCACTTGCGCACTTTTTATGTGCACCCATATTAAAACAATTCTCTGTTAATCACACCTACTAACCTCTCTGTGCTCCTCTTCATCGTCGTTACCTAAAGAGAACTCTTCCGAGTAGTAGAGCATCTTTCTAGTCAGGACGAAGAAGTGAGGGTACCACTCCTGTTAGGAGAAAGATCGAGCATGACAAGAGAAAGGTGGTTTGTTCAATCAAACATTTCAGCAAAAATATGTTTTTAAATTCTGCTGGTAGACCTCTGGATGCACAGAAAGTGCCACATTTTGCTGCAGTTGGTGATATTCATGCTTAGAAATAACCAGAAATGTCAACGTAAATGGCCATGTAGTGAGAAATTGATGTTGGTTTAAAGGTTTTTAAACTAAAGCTTTAAAAGCAGGTATGACAGGTTTTAAGACTGCAGTTTGGTATTGGCTGCACTCAGACTAACCATTAGCAGATCAGGCCCATGAGAGTTAAAGACAAATTCATTCAGAGAGCTATCTAAGGTAAGATAGTAATTGTTTGCAACTTTCACACAGAAACACAAATAAACTGAACAAAATCTATAGTTATATTTGCCTTTATACCCAATAAATGTGCTTACATGGTTAATGGGATCTTCCATGTACAAGATACCATTTTTGATGGAGTTGCTGATATCACTCTCAGAGTAGGGAGTGGAAGTGGACACCTCCTCATAGGCACTACCTTCTGTGAGCTTCTTATGCTAAACAGGATACAAAAAGTCAAGCACGGATAAACAGAAGTTAAAATATGCTCATAAATATCTTTTGTGTTCAATAGTTTTGTTTTCCTTATAAAAAATAAAATAATTTCTAGTAGCTGCATGGGAGCCCTGACCTTGATGAGAATCTTCCTCCTGAGCTGGTTGGGTGAGGGCAGGGCGTCTGCTACAATATCCACCGCCCTGGTCAGCAGCATGTCTCCAAACACCTTCTTAAACAGCATAGCCATGTGCCTCTGCTGAACAATGCCACAGTGATCCTCGATGGACAGGATGACAGGATATCTGAAACAGAGATTAGAACATTGAAAGTTCAAGAAAAGTCTTCTTAGCCTGTGCTTTAGCTCACTTCTTTTCTGGTATTCGCTCACACAAACGTACAGTCACAATGACACAGCCTGGCTACCTTCTTCTGACATCTCTGTGTGTCATCCTTTCATTTTTTATCATATTATGGTTTTTGGTCACTCTTATCACCTATGGCTATAAGAAGAGATAAAGCAAATTTGAAAACAAAGAACTCACTCAGACGTGACAAAAGCATGCTCTTTGATTGTGGTCAAGACATCGTAAAACTTGATCTTTGTTGTGAGTGTGTGTCCATGGTAGATGACTGGCATTGAATCAGGACCGTCCCAGCAGTCCACTAGAGAGGAAAAAAACAAAAACAAACGGGCATTATTTTTAATTCAGTAACTGTAATGAAAATTAAAAAATACAGATTAATTTTCAGCTATGGTCCAGTGGTAATTATTATGTCAGACAAGTCTGTGTCATTGGGTCTTATGTTAACTTTTACTTAGATCCACTTAATTGAAAACCTGCTAAGCAAGGTCTTGGTGTGTGACAGCAGCTGTAGGTGTGTGTGTGTGTGTGTGTGTGGATGAGTCATCAAAAAATGAAGGTGTGACAGCTTATCTTATTAGCTTATAAAGATCAGGTGGTTATTCAGTGTGTGGGGGTTCAAATCTAAAGTTTGTGTGTGTGTGTTTACCCACATTCTATACAGCGACATCCCATCCTCAGACAGCGAGCGTACGCCTCCAAGGACGACTCACTGGAAAACTGGTCTCCAGTCAGGTAGCTAAAAATAACACCCAACATTAAAGTATGTTCTCATACAGTCAGCCTCTCAAAAGAATTTAGGCATCTTTGTTTATGCATGAAACAAATATACCTCAAAATTACAGGGGCACTTATTCTTTTGTTAGCTGGAGTAACCAATTAATTCAAAGAAATCAAACAATCAAAGCAGCAAGGGAAATGTTTTATTTTACAGCACCAGTGAGTATTGTTTCACATGTAGTACAAAAGGTTATCATTTGAACTGCCTTTCTCACAATTTTCAATGACAGGAATAACATTTTTTTCTTAAAAAGTTTGCCTGAGGATTATGTAGGAACGTACTGTGAAATAATTAATTTTGATCTGATATGTGAAGTCAGTCCAAATACCCTGTTTGGGTAGAGCTTCCAGGAGAGGGAGCCTGCTCTGGACTGGAATAATCGGCAGAGCAAAAACACTGTATGTGTACAGTATAAATGTTGTCAGTTCTTACGTGTTGTGAGAAGACGAGATCCAGTAGTGAGACAACGGGCTGTTCATATTCTCAGGACATACTTTGTCCAGGGAGGAATCCCAGATGGTGTTCTCTTTGGAGAAGAGGTATGTGAGGAACTGCCCCAGAAGACAGGAGAGTGGTCAGAATATTAACATACACTTTTATGAATAACTTCTTGTCAATCTTAGTTTAACTTGGCATACAACATATTAAACACCAGAGTGAAAGATGGCGTGTTTGTGTTGAAGCCCTTATCGTCATAACAACTAGACACAATTTGATCCCCTCTTATCTCTACTATTAAAGTTTTTCTAATGAAGATGACACAAAAATTGTCCTGTTTTATTGGCTTAAAAAAGAAACAAGAACCAGGTTTTTCTGACAGAAATTAAAATTTTGCAACTGCCATTTCAAAGAAAGGAATGCTACTTAAATACGTCTCAGGTTGACCTGGCATATGTGGTCAAAACCTGAACCTGACATACACAAAAACATTAATCAAGCCCAACTGCAACTGTGTGCAGACTGACAGAATGAATGAACACTCACTGGTAAAAAAAAAAAAAAAGTTCACTTAAGGCAAGGCTAATAAAAGATATAAAAAATTGTGTGTGCACAAAATAAAATTAAAATACATTTCCTCAGTCTTAGAAAAAGAAGAAATACCAGTGTTGGTTGGATAGGGGAGAACACATGGGATCTTTGGTGGACAGGTGTGAGAACTCTACATGGAGCTGGACTTTGAATGCAGCACAGCCCTACATCTACATACCAGACTGGATATTTCCTGTTGTACATACTTCAACTACAAATATGTGTTGCAGTTTTAATATACATTTCTATTTGCACAGATTTTTGAAGCAATAGTCCAAAAATTAGCACTGTCGTTTCACAAAGAGTAACTTCTGATGGACTTCTGATGAGCCTTTTACCCACTCTAAGCTCTGAATCACTAAAGTAATAAAGCATTTCACTGGATGACCCATCCTACATCTTCAGCACAGTTGAAAAATTGGCCTGTTTTCTTGCTATTGATCACTGCATTACCTCAGCCACAGAAAGACGGCACGGTCTCCTGCAGACTGGTTTACCTCCGCTTCCTCCATCTTTTTTTAAACTATAACAACTTTATGGTGACCACAAAAGCATCGCTCACTTTCTGTCAAAATGTCACAGATCACAATTAATGACCTTTTCGAACTGTGTAGGAGAGTGTGTTTTAGGCCAAATCACTTTTATCCACGTCAATAACTGAGAAATCCACCTACGTCACTATAGGGGCAACGGAAACTTAACTTACAGAAGCATATTTAAATATTTCCATTACAGAGCAAAACCTCAAAATTAAGTGAGAACGTTTTAAAGAAAAATAAAGCAAGTTGTCAAAAAAAAGAGCTTTTACTTCATCTGGTTGGAAGTATGGCTGCTCCACTTCTCTCAGGGGATCCTTCAGGTAGTCAAACATAAACTTCTGAACTTCATTGTTGTCTGTGGCCCACATTTCCTTGATTAACCCAAAAAATACAAAATGGTTAAAATGGTCTCTTCTTACAGATGGGGGATACACACACACACAATGTGCGTGTAGTGTACACACATTTGAGAAACTTTACCTTTTGAGATTCGAGAAGAAAGCTCTTGAAGTCTTTTAAGGAAATCTTTAATACGGGTTGAATTAAGAACCTGATGGAAAAAGCCGTTATTTACGTTATTAGATAAACATCTGACACACAAAAAAGATCCATCCTGTATGCTTGAGTGTGTAGTTTTTGTTCTTTTTACTTACTTCTGAAGAAATGGGATTTCCATCTGAAGGATCAAACAGAAATAATTCAGTTGATTAGTATTTTACTGAGTATTGTTGCTTTAGTTTACAGACAAGCTTCCTAGATGTGGGTGGGAGGCCACTGAGGTCATCCATTTAATATGACCCGAGTCTGAATCCACACTGTGTGTGTGTGTGTGTGTGTGTGCGCGTGTGTCCTAATGGCCTCCACTAGAGGGGTTTGGTGGGTTTGAACCGGTGCGTATTGATCTTGCAGTCATTTGAGAACATACAGATGGGGGATGAAGTGGGATATGGCGGTGCATCAGACAGGGTGCTGTGGGGTGAAAGTGTTGGGACTATCTGTGAATAAAATGACTCCACTTACGCCTTTCTGAGCATCAAACATGAGGTTACGATACAGCTGGGCAAACTGGCTGAAGGACACATCCGTATTTCTTATCTCACAGTCCTAAATACAAACAGTAAATCAAGGACAAAAAAGGAAGCCATTATTGATCAGCTGTAAATCTTTAGCTTTTAACAGAAGGGCAGTGAAAAGGAAGGAGACAGGAAAATGGAATGGGGGCTCTGGGATAAGTAGAAGGATTTTACCGGAACTTTCTCTTTGAGGAACCTCATGCTTGGCACCCTGTAGTTGACTTGGCTCAGCATGTTCTTCAGATCCTTACAGGATATCCTAAAACACACAGGCACACACGTTTTGTGGAAACAAGACTAACACACACATGAACATACGATATGCGCAAATGCCCGCAAACTCTTTTCTTCCAGACATAAGTGAAATTTTTACATTTACAGAATAGCTGAAACCTTGTAAACAGAAACATTCTGTTAAGTTGTTTTGGCTTCAAGTTTACTACACAACCTGGAATTTTGGCAAGAGATGACAATACCCTAGCAAAATAACAAAGACAGGGATGTTACACACAAACATCTCTGCACATCTCCTTCGTTCTCTGCAGTCTGTTTCCTGCTGCAGGAAGAGTGGCTGGTGTGTGTGGCTCTTAGGTCAGTTCCTCATTTCACCTTAACTTGGCCCGCTCACAAACACCTACTAGATGGAATGCTTAGAAGAATGCAATCTTACCGATACCTCCAATTGTAAGTTGAACCCACCTGTCCTCTCTGTTGCGATCAACTGCGTAGAACTGCTTGCGTAACCATCTAAAAGATAAAAATGTAAACATTTAATGTGGGGGAAAACAAAACAAAGGAAACGCCGTTAAGGCCCTGGCCACACCAACAAAACAAACATTTGCTAAAACTACACCAACTTTTGCATCTGCACCTCTAATCCACACGCAAAGAATAGATAATATTTAGACTGTTGTTCATTGTATGAACTGTTGGTGTCAAAGTTGAAAAATGCTGCCCATCCACACAATGTACCAACAGCTTGAGCTTTGGTTGGAGTGTGTGTTTACATTTACCGTTCTATTTGAAGAGGTGTGGATGACTTCAGAGTGTCGGCCACAAGCCATTCTAAACCTTTAATCCACATGGTCACCTCTTCGTCGGATGTGGCTGAGGAAAACAGTTAAGCACATAAATGAGATCTGCTTTGATCCTGTAAATAAGGTTGTATTTTCTTAGATAAAAGCACTAAAAATGCAAAAACGCAGGCTGTGTTTGAAATGTCCACTCATTCACTGTATAGGGCACTCTATTGTGAGACAACCTATTTGTAGTGGTGTTCGAAACGATAACAGTTTCTTTTCATCCACCATCTAGAGCCCTAGAAACTCGTCATGTGGTAAAATAAAAGTGGTGTACATAAGGTGTCAAAAATTATAAAGCAAAATGCAAGCTGCCTTTTTAACAGTACGGCTGGATAATAATGACTTACACACATTACAACTGTAAAAACAAATCTGTTTCATATAGAAATATTTAATAACTTTTTTGGTGTGAAATGAATTTATTATGATTGAATGTTGTGCTGCAGCTGCCAGTCCATGCTTGTGTAAGTGAATATGTTTCAATGAAGAAGTGTAACGAGTAACCACTAACATGCATGATCAGATGTAACGTCAGCATTTTGGAGACGAAAAATGATGATTACATTTCCTGTCAATACCACCTAAATGATGTTGTCCATCAGCTCAGATTCAGGTTTTTTTATTCAGGTGAATCCTACCCGTGCTTCTTTATGCAACATCATAATAAAAGTTAACAGCACAAGCTTCATTCAAGTGGTGTTCAAAATGCAAAACACAAGGCTGTTTCCCACGCTCTACATAGGGTATTATATAGTAAACACAATGAGAGGGAGTGAGTGAACATTTTGAACACTGCCTACGTGAGTGTAGCTCATATTTGACCAAATATCCTAAATGTGTGTGTTTACCTGCAAGGCTGAGTGTTTTAAGGCGAAACTCTGTTCCATACAGAATAACAAAGCAGTGCGCGTGATCGAGCCGTACTGCCGAGTCCTCCACATAGCGCTCAAAGTCCCGGGACTTCTGACCTTGACGGATCTCCTTGATCTCTCGAATGTCAACTGTAGAGCCAGACACAAACACAAAGTGAGTGAGCTTTAAAATATTTACCCAGATTGGAAACATATTATTATTAATCCTTTAATGTCCCCTTGGGGAAATTATTTATCTGCATTTAACCCATTCCTGAGGAGCAGAGGGGTTCAGTATCTTGCCCAGGAAACTTCAATGGTCTGCTGGAAGTGAACCATTCACCTTCTTAAGAACTGTCCTTACCTGCTGAGCCATGGCTGCCCCCATTTAATGAAGTACTGTTAATATATTTTAAAGTGATTTGAAAACATTAAAATAGGCTATACCTTACTTCAACAACAAACAGTGAAAAAACATTCTGTAAAACACTACCACCTTCAGAGTTCGCTCCAAACCTGAAGGAAATATTTTCTCATTTAATATCACATTTAAAGTAGTTGCTTTTTTTATTTTGCTTCATCATTTTCTTAGAGAAAACAGAACAAATTACATTTTTTAGTAACAAAGTTCCCTTGACCACATAGAACAGACAAGCTAAGACAATGAACCAGATCAAACAAGTTTACTTCAAGTGACGACATACAGGACAGAGATTTAGGTCAATACAAACAAGAAAACACGAAGACAGAAACCCAAATATTAACTCTGGTTTGCCTCCTGCCACTTAAATCGTCTAAACTACCAAACACAAGACTTTGAGCCACTTACAAAGTTCAGTTAACAAGATTCATTAGGTTATATCACAAATGCATATTTTTGAAGCGTGTTATTGCATGTTTGAAAATAATTCGGAAACTTTTAAAGTGTATAGATTTCTTAATGGCATCACAATGACAGCAGTTAGAGACCTAAAGCAGGAGTGCTCCTGCTGAACATGCACACATTTTTTCAGCTCCTGCTCCTCTTCCTGCCCCCGTACCACACATCCTGTACTTTCGTCGCCTACACACCACATCTGTTCTTGTGTATAGGTGAGTGTGCGCATGTTCTTTTCTCATGTTTTGAAAGAAATGAGGTCTTCTCACAGTATTTCACCAAGCTGAGTATGCCAGTCATTCATCACATCTCAGATGACTTTACTGGCTAAAGGCAGCACACTGCCTCACTTATGTCAGAAGATTTGGAGGCTGTTTGAGATAGATGTAGGAAGTAAAATGAAAAAAAGATCCAGTGGTGTGACCCAACCGTAAAAGATGAGAGGGGATATTCCTGCAACCTACTCCTTCGTTTCTTCCTCATTCCTCCCACATGCTGATAATATTTCTAGCACTCATAATCAAACCAATAAAACTTCATTTTCAGAACTAAGTGCGCTTTTGTTGCCATTCTTTGAGAAACAAAGTTTTCAAATAGAAAAGAAGCAAGGGAGTTTGTAATTTCATCAGAGCGATGAGGATGGAGGGGGCTCAGTAGGGCGTTTGTATTCCAACCAGAGAGTGTCAGTTCGAACCTCGCTCTGACTGAGTCACCCTGTCATTGTGTCCCTGGGAGAGACACTAAACCTTTATGGCCTGTTGGAGGTGGTGGTAGGAGGGCCAGGTGGTGCTTGTGTGTGGTCGCGTCGCTTCTGTGGCTACAATGTAGCTCACTGCAATCAGCGTGTGAATGACCAAAGTAATGTCCATGACTTAGAAAAGCACTACACAAATGTGGGATATTCACATATGTACTACATGTTTAACTGGGTAAATAATGAAAGCCATATTTAATACGTAAAATGTTTTGAAAATTAATAATTTGACGCCAATATTTGGACAGATGACAGTCAACGACAGGTTTAATCTACATACCTACTTATAATAAACTGTGTTAGCAAAGAACCAGGTTGCATTTATTATAACTTTTATGCAAAATGCATAAAATATGACAAAAACTTCACCATATCTTTGATCATTTGTGTCATTTGTACACAACAAATTAATGATCGTGACCCTTAAACTTGACAGGAGAATAAGAGGAAAATGATGAATGATAAACCAAAAACACATTTTAAGACTAAACCGTTTCATTAATTCAACTACTTTTACTAGACAAGATTTTAGACTTTTTAGACTTTTAGGTGACAAACTGGATGAAAATAAACTGAAGGCTTCGACTGCCTACACTGACTCAGTTCCATTTTCCAGTGAGACTAAAATGAAACTAGTCTGCTGCAGACTTTGTTTTCCAGTAATGTTTTAATAGGAACCATAGCTTTTAATTATGTAACCAACACTGTCTGTGTGCTAATGCTCTACCAAATTATTGATATATTTCCCAAAAAAATAGAAAGGCTAGATAAGACATCAGATTTCTGAGATCAGACGTGTTCCTTTGCAGGAGATGTGGAAAAAGCATGCAAGAATAACAAATGGTGTCCATGTAATTCAACCTGAATTTCTATAACTGAATAGTCAACAAAAACATTTCTTATTAAAAAAAAAAGTTATTTCTAAATATATTGTTTCACCTATGTTTAGATTGTTGCTGAGGACAGACCTGGATGGACTCATGCAGACAAAGTAAAGTACGTTTGAAACGCTGGTGAAACAGCTGATGAAGTTTCAAAACATAACACAACTCATAAAAGGCTGCAACATAAATAGGTCTAATTACAAGGCTCAGTGATCATTTAAGTAATATCTACAAAGAAATTACACAAATATTTTCATTTCTTCAATAATAATAAAGAAATAGAAATGAGGAGGAATGAAACCACATATGTAACAATCAAAAACTCATCAGCTGATAAATCTTTCTCTGATCATCAACCTAACTGAGATTTAATAAAACAAACATGTTTGGATTCAAGGTGCTTGAATTATTATTCAGACTTAGTGAACAAAGAAGCAGAAACCGGTTTGAAAAATGGTTTAACATTTCCTAGAACAGTCAGATAACTAAAGCACGTGAGGAGGAGACACAAGAAGCTCTTTATGAGGTCTAAAGGTAAACTAATAACAAACTAGGAGTTAATCACTATTGCGCTTTAATAATGTTAAGAAGGGTTTATAAAACATACTGCTGCAAATAGCCACTGGTTGACGACGTCGATATCTGTAGCTGACTGTATTTTGTACATGTTTGCTTTGAATGTATATTTTAATTTCTCAAACCCTTCAGTAAAGGTTTTGTGAACGATGCTCACACGTCTGCTTTTTAGTAAAAGTCAGAGAGGGTTTGTGGTTATATTTACAAGGAAATTAAATTCAAAGAAAAACCTTGGCTAGTAAAAGAATAATACTTTGGACTTGACTAAAACATTTACATTTTTTAAAAATATTTGTATTATGGTTTTGGCCTGACTTTAGTGAAAATCTTAACATAAAAATGTCTCTCTCTGCATCTACAACTAATGGAGGACTAAATTCTTCCATTCTTCAAATGCACTCGAGGTCTGCACAAAACCACTGTAGGCAGGGCCGTTGCTAGCTGTTTGGGTGCCCTAAGCGCAAACGCTTAGTGGTTTAAAATAATTGAAATTTTAAAAACTGTATCAATCAATGGAATAATTGAAATAAAATTAGCTAATGGCAGCCCTAATAAAAATTACTTGGCAACCTTTTCTTACTTACCGGTACTTTGAAAGTAAAAATGCAGACGCCATTGCTTAATGTTTATTTTTTATATATATTTATTAATTTTATTAATGTATTTATTGTTTTATTAATTAATCTGGCTGGGTTTTGGTTACATTGTTTTGGAAGAATACTTACTTATTAATACCACTCTAATTGTTGTTAAATACAATTTTTGTTCGATAAAAAGACCTTGATCAAAAAAAAATTATTGATGCTTTAATGTTGTTTGGCTGAGGTTTATATTTTGTTTATATTGCTGCTCTGTTTACATATGTATTTAAAATTTCAGATCAGGTTGATTAGGAGTCAGCATACTGTGTAGTTTAAATTACTTCAGTGATTATTAAATCATTGCTGTTCATAAGATTCATAAGGAAAACACAACCTAGAATAATGTTTGCATTTATATTGTTCTCTCTGTAGGAGCAGCTTCCTGTTGTAGAAATAGATTTACACTGTTAAGAACAGTAGTTTGTAGACAGTATAAATGGATCATAAGTTTTAAGTGTTTACAATAACAAATGCTACTGCAAGCAAATAATGATTTTTTTTTTTAACATCATAAATATTATTAGCACAAATTTTCTTGAGGCACTGCAGTGTCTCTAGAGCCAATTTATGTGACCTGATAACAATTTATGAAGATCTCATGATCTTACGGAGAATTGGTTTCAGAAACCAAACCGAGCAGCACACACATTTCAGCGCACCTTGTTATCATGATGTAACACTTCTGAAAGTGTGGTAACGTGTTTCTGCTCCTTGCTCACACCGACCTTCCAGAACAAGAGATTACAAGAACAGAAAATCATATATCACAAGGCCCATCACTGCTAAAAACCCTGTTTAGGTGAGTATCTCCCATTTAAATAACTGCAGTGCCAATAAATGGCTGAACTGGCTTGGTTCATTTTTACATCCACAATAAAGTAGAAGCCTTCTAACAAATGTGTGACTCAGCGTTTTTTCCAAACAAATACAAAAACATGAATCTGGAAAACAATATATTCGACACTGTGCAAAGGCTTGGGGAGTGAAAATGCAGCACAAATATAAATTCTAGTTGTTTACTTAATTTACTTTTTTTATGCTAACAGGAAAAACTCTAAATGGAAAAACTGAACTACTCATTTGTTCTGTGGACAAACTAATTCCTAAAGTCAGAGATTCTCTTGGTCAACTTGTTTCATTTACCTTTAACTCAGCTCTTACTAGCAGGAATATTACTTATGTACTTCAGTTCCATTGCCTTCCTGTTCTGGACTAGTAATTGTTATCCATGCTTTCATCTCTTCATGTTTGGACTGCTGCAACTCACTCTTCACCTGTCTTAATAAAAACTTTCTTGGATTAAATACAGGTAGTTCAGAATATTTATACTAGCATTTGGACATAATCCTCTAAATACACCCATGTCCTCCCACTAACCTTCACTTCATTGGCTGCCTGTGAAGCAGCTATTTACACTGTAGCTTGTATTTCTACTGTCACTTCTGTGAATTTCTGTCCTACTTGTTTTTGCACCTTGTGATTTATGTGATGAAAGGCGCTATACAAATAAACTTTACTTACTTACGGAATGAAACAAAAACAGCTGTAAGAGACTTAAAACTCAACGTGGAACAACAAACTCCGTTACCAAGGTGAAAGATTCACGTCACAGATCAAACACTACAGAACGAACGAGCCCAGCAACAACACAAGCTAGTATCGTGCAACACATTCTTATGTATTTGATGCTTTTATCCAAAGCAACTTACAACAAAGACATTACCATTGAGGCTAAAAACAAACTACTTAGAAGAATGAACACTAGTCCATTTCTGTCAGAAGTGACAGTGAGGATAAAGAATACAAGCATAGAGGGAAGTGCACAAAGAGAGTGCAGTAGAGTTGGGGAAGGGGGGAACATATGATGTTTATGCTATCAAAACTGTTGCTGAAACGATGAGGAAACTAGCATTATTTTGTTCAATTTGTAATAAAATGCTAATTAAAGTAACAAGGAGATTAAACTACAAAGAAAATCAAGAAGTTATTCTTCACCAAAGAAGAAGCTGCACTTGTGCACATATTCAGGGAATTTGAACAAGCTCCCATGAAATTACATCTGAAGAAACAATGCCAGACCAGCTTCTTCCCTGGATCTTGTAGCCTTCTATTGCATGGAGATAGTTTGACTTCAAGAAGGCAGGCATTGCTCAAACCAGACCAATCTGCCAACTACACGGGGAAGCAGTGAAAGACAGCGCCACAACAAACCTGTTTCACAGTCTCTGGATTAACCACTGCATCAGAAATGCATAAGGAATCTAATAAATCCACAGTAGTAGTGACAGGGGAAAAAACAAACCACCTCAGCAGCTAACTTAGGCAGACTGACCATTTGGGGCATAAAAATGGCCTTACTCCAAAAAAAATAAAAAATGGCAAGACAAATTCTGCACAAAGTTAAAATCACAAGGTTAAAATAAGTTATTAAAGTTCAACATGATCTGTCTTTTTTTAAAGTGTTGTTGATGAATTCTTGTGTGCTGTTTCTTAAGCATAATTAGTAAACTTTTTTCACAGGAGCAAGCAGGTAGAAAATAAGGCTTAAGGCTTTTAGTAATAAAATACTGTAAAAGTATCATTATCTGAAAAATGACTAAAAGTGTTTTTTTTTAATCAACATCAAACACAACAGCAACATTCCTCCTCCCAGGTAAGAATTTTGAGGCAGGCTGTGGTTTCAAAATGTGCTGTTCAGGCCCCTTTGACAGGAAACTGAGGATCAATGCAGTGGACAGCCTAAGGCCAGTACACAGATTAAAGACACATGACATTTACATCCTTAAAAGAAGATGATGTCCATCAGTGCTACGAGCTCATTTACTGGCTGAAGCCTGTGCGACTCAGAGGTTTGTCCAAAAACAAAGTCCAGCTGAAAGTGGTTTTCAGGGGAAAATAATAACCAAAAATTCAAACCTCTACCATGGAAACTAGACTGAGGTTATGATCACAATGCAGGAAAACGTGAGTGAACAACTGTGGTCCTAACTCGGATACATGCCTGATGTTTTTCAAAGTGACTTTAATTTGTTTACTTTGTGTTAACTGATTGTGAGCAATGTGAACTCGTTCTTCCTTTACAGCATTTTCACCCGTCTAAAACTTGAATGCCTGTGTTTGCTAAGCTTGTAAAAAAAAAAAAAAGTGACTTGACAGGTATGATGTTTCTACAAACATAGACTGGTGCAAAGACATGATGTCAATAAAGTGACAAATTGTCATTCAGTCAACCTTGTGAAGGAAAACAATGTGGAAATGCAACATTTCTGTTTTGTTGTTGTTGTCTGTTTTCAGTCAAGTGAATAAAGACAAAAATAGAAACTTGATCCCTGTCATCTCAGATAATTGTGACATTACAATGTTCTTTTTGAGATAGGACAGCCTGGCACGTTTCTTAAAGTGTTCCTTTTGAAAAAATAAACCTTCTATTTTAGCACATCGAAACAAGTTATTCTTAACAGCCTAAAAACACAGGAGATGTGTGAATTTGTCACTTTTATATCAACATCTCAATCAATCTCGGGTGGCTTTGAGGCATGTTTTTATCATTTGTTATCAGTAACAAATTCTCCAGAAGACCAGACGTTCTATGGATGATTTGCAAGATACTCTGCAAATTCACAGAGGATTAACTGTTAAACTGATAAATGTTTCGCAACAAGCCTCGTTGGTGGAGAAATTATACACTTTTGTGCAGTCAGAAACAGACTTGGAACCAAACTATCTTCTCTTAAAAAGGCTGACAATGTACAATCTATTAGTCTAATTCTATATGCTAATGACATGTTATGTGTATTCATCTAACCAGTGTGTTCAGGCTAATTGATCTTAAAGACCAGATCAGTGGTTTGGTTGGAAAGGCAAGCAAAACAAGAAAAGTGCATAAAATAAAACAAAATGTGTAAAATACACTGTGATAAAGGACAACTATAAGCAAACACCCGGACAATTTTTTTTTTCCTTTATATGATTACTAGGTATGATTCTCTAAGCCAGGCCAGACTGATCTGAATGATGACATCCTTCCAGCATAAAAAAAAAACCTCAGAGCTTCTATTTCTGTATATTAATGAACAGCCTGAGCCCATTTCACCTCTATGTTGGTATCAAGTAGCAGCTATGAGCTCATAGCTGATCAGTGTATGAAAGCCTTCACCAGAGATGAGATGATATAAAAAGAATTAAAAAGCAACTAAGCTCTCTCTTTTTTGTTTTGCGTGTGCACTTTTGGTTGCATCCGGAGCAGTGTGCAGCTGTGCACAAGGCATCCTGCTACCAGAGAGACAGAAGACTCAACCACTCACTTCAAACCTGCAAATCCTCAGACACATGCACAGTTCAGTAACGGGGACAGCAGGGGCAACCAAACTGTGTTTCTTACCCTTGATGACCCTGAATGTATTTGGACCCAACGTGGAATTTATGAGCTGTTCAACGACAATACCCGTTTTTTCAGTATCTGTATGCACACTAATTTGAACGCTGTAAGACGCAAAAAATTGAGTATGATTTTTAAGAAAAAACATTAGTGCATTTTGATTTTGTGCGACACACATTGTTAAAAAATTGTGTTAAATTAAAGCATGCACACACAAATGAGTAAATCTTTGAGAAATACAAAATCAGAAATTTTATGAAAGCTTATGTGCAGAAATTGTTAACATTGTAACAAATGTTTAAATTCTATAATCGTCAAAACAAGACAATAATAAAATGTTTAAGGGTTAAAAAATGTAAGCTAGGAAGCAAAGAAACAGTTAACGTTAAAATGGTGTGTTTTTCAGACGTTATTGAGTTAATGTACATGTAATGATTAGTCTCAAAAGTTCCATTAAAACATGTTCAGTGGTTCATTAGATATTTTGCTAACAACCGAACTAACTCACTCACATCACCGATATAGATAAAAAGAATACCACACACCTTTAGCTTTCAGGCAATACAACATTTTTAAAAACCACTGTTGGTGAACAATTTTCTACATCTTTAACTAAACTTCTATTTTTTTATTCTACCAAAATACATTAAAATACCCAGAAACACTGTCTCACTTACTCATCTGAAAACTGTAAGGAAAATTCTAATTTAAAATTATTTCTGTGAAGTATAAAAAGCTGCATCTTCTGTTCTCAGCTACTCCTTGGACTCCAAGCCTATGTATATTAGAGAATTGGAGCTAGCCAAACCAACAAAGTGGAAACAATGTACAGCACCTGCCATAGAATGCTGTGTTGAGCTGGAGGACGATTCCTTCCTTAAAGAGTCTCCTGACTTTGGCATGAGAAAAAGACTAGTGATTGAACTTCATTTGTTCAAGCTGTTGGCTCCAGCACTAGGAAATGCTCAAAGACAAAGCTTCAAGAGCCAAGGAATGAGAAGTCTCTGAAAATGCGTTAGAAAGGAAGTAATGGTGTCCAGAGCTGTGTGCAAGAACACAAATCCAAACCATTAAGCTGAAATTAATCTTCTAATCAGATTAGTTTCAGATAAAGGGGTATTGTTTTAGCAAGTGAGAAAAATCCTACATAACCACTGCGTCATACTGTTTTAAGCTGTTAATAACATGTAAAGGTTTTGAAGCAATATGGGCTGCATCTAGATTATGCTCCAGAACTGAGAAGATCTTCCTGATTTCAGCAAATGAACCACATTCTGATTCTGCACATGGTAAACTAAAAAGAAACAACTTATTCAAATCTGTTGTGTTAAACTGGACTGAAAGCAAATCAGACCTGTGTCAGGCCACAAAAACATTTAGTGTGTTCAATAAAACTATTTTTAAAACTTACACAATTCAAAAAATGACCTTTCTATATAATCCTGCCACATAAAGCATCACATTTAAATCTAGTTTACAGAAAGATCACTACTCATGTGTATGTAAATGAAAGCTACTCACTCTCTCCATCGATTTTATCTGTGCCGCGAGTCCAGATAATAGTCCTGGTCTCCAACTTTACTTGAAAAGTCCTCCTTTCTGGACGCTGGGATTTCTTAGAATAAAACAGAGTCAGTACAGTGCCCAGCTCCAGGTCTCGGCACAGACCGTTCCCCTCAGCGTGGTCCATCCACGGAATAGGTCCATTGGAAAAGAAACCAGTGGTTCCAGCCATGTTCACTTCCCCTGTTTGTTATCCGTTTCCTCTCAGAACAATCTGCTCAGTTCAGGCCTAGACTGGGTTACCTACAAGCAGGAGGAGGGGAGAGAATCCATAAAATTATTTCTCTGAGCGTCTCAGTGATGTGTGCACACCATAAAGCCATACATGGATCAGGATGAAGACACATGAGAAAATTGTGGCATGCACTTGTACATTTATGCAGATATGCTGCAAAACCTTTGAAACTACTCATTTCCAGCATTTAGAACAGCTCTCATCTTCCTGGAGAGGCTCACCTTTTTTGGGTAATTTTGGGTAAACACTGCCTTGTTTTGTACATAAAAATATTTAAATTAAATACAATTTTTGTCCAACATATCTTATGAAACTGGAAAGATTTTAATTTAACAAAACTGCCCAATATGCTCATACTATCTGTATTTGAAACTATAATTTCCAAAGATTTTGTTTCAACTTTGTGAAACACTTGTCTCCTTTCCTAATAATTTGAGTGTGATGACCCAATATAATCGGCTTTGTAATAGTGATATATTGATATTTATCATACAGGTTGAACAAAACACATAACGTAAATAAATAAACGATAAAGGTTGAGTGTGCAAACTAAAGGTTTATTCTCATATGCACATTTTAAAAACATGTTGACTATTGAATATTGCAGGAAAACTGATCATAAAAGGTACATTTATTTATCAATTCAATCAGGTGTAACTAAACAAGTGTTCCTAACTAAAAGCTATCGGTGATGATTGCCTGTTTTAATCAAAATAACCACAACAAATGTCTGTCAGCATATTTAACTTTTAACCCAGCAGCAGGTATGTTTATTCTGTTTACTGATGTACAACCAACAGGCCTGTGACCTGCTGCAGGAAGGCAAAGTTTGGATTCGAATGCAATTCATATTTTTTTAGAAATAAGACAGTTGAGAAGAGCAGAAAAGTGGGATACAAACGTAGCAAGAAATGTCTGACTATTTTCACAGCGTGGAAAGGGGGCCGGTGTGTGCTACCATCGTCCATTTGGCTGGGCCGAAGAAGAATATGGCTGGCTTCTCCCAAGAAAAAGAACAGGTAGCAGTAGCCATTCTTCCCGTTTCCATTCCCACCTTTCTTCGCTTCAACACGAGGAGGGGACTTTACAGGAAAACAACACGTAAAAAGAGCTGCTGTGTGTGCTTCAAGTACCTACCGCAGCAATCTCGGCCCGACCACTACTGCACATCTCCAACGGCTGCTCTCTCTCCTCTCCCGTCGTCTTTCTCTCCTGCTTCTTCTCTGCGATCCTGGTTTTCCGTAATTAAATCATCGCCAAGCGCTCGAAAGGCGCTGCGTTCCTACCGACAACAATCCCAGCAGTTTCCTTTACTCTCCTCCAGCCGTCCATAGAGAGAGGGAGACAGGCCAGCAGACAGAAAGAGAACCGTGGCAAGACTACGCAAGTTTGTCTGCTCTCAGACTCCACCAGCGCAGGCCCTTCCCCCCTCAGCCTACAACCAGCAGAAAGCCTGCCGGAGTCAAAAACCACGCTTCCGCTGAGGATTTTCACAATAAAGCAAGTTTACGCAAAACAAACAAACATAATAATCTTTTCTTTTTTAACTTTAAGATATTTTACAGAAAGAAATTTGCTGATCGCATTACAGAAACATAATCTAAGTTTAATATTGAAAAAAAATTCACTTGCAATCTAATCCAGTTTTCTTATTGGAAGTACCGTCCTATAGACAATTTAGATTAAGAAAATATATACATAATAATAACAAATTTTTTTCTGTTTTTCGAATATCTATGTAAATTACCAGATACATTTTACTTACAGTTGCAATGAGCTATTAATAATTATACAATCATTCAAATGAGACAAAACATAGGTCTAATCAACAAAACATAGCAAAAGCTCCTTACTTATTTCACAGGGACATTATACTGAGAACAGAAAAAATCCTTGTACAAAAACAGGAAGATACTTTTTGTTATGTAGTTGTTTTTGACTGATTTTCTTTTTTGGACCATGGTCCTTTTGTTCTCTTCACTCATGTCAGATTTCTTTTATCACTATGATCTTTTTCACCACTTTTGTTAATGTTATTTGAGTTTGTTTGTTTGACTTTATTTATTTATTATTTATATTTATTTATTTGGCCAAACTGTGTCACTTTCAGTCTTTTTGCACTTCTTTGTAAGTCAGTCAAAGAGTCTTAGTCATTTATAATTTCATTCAGTTCTTATTGATCCATTCATTTGAACACTTCACATATCTCTTCTGTCTCACATTTCGATGGGTTGGGGGTCTTTTGCTGGGCTCTCCAGTATCACATTTTACAGATGGGAAGAGCGAGCGCCAGAGTCCTTTCGCCCTTGGCTCTGTTGCAATGTTTAGTGATCTTTTAATGAATGCCACATTTCATGTTGCACAGTGAAGTATTTGTACAATTGTGTTTGTGAATTTAACACATCAGTTCCGGTGACCACAAAATAACATTACATTACAGCAGTTTTCAAAAATGATGCATAATCACTCATCCCAGGCTTTTACCTCCAAGGCAAATTCCATTTGTTAAACCAAATCAGCTGCCAAGTGTAGAAAATGTATGCTTGAAGCTTTTACGTCAAGCTGTTTTGTTGTTTGTTGGATTTATTCTTACCTGGAACTGTTTGTAACCTAAACTTATAAGCATGTTATTTTTTTTTTCACATATATAAAGTGGTATTCTATATCTGTGCATGAATATAGGGTAAACTTCCACTGTATAGCCACACTTATGGTCAGAGTAAACAATGTGCTTTTATTTTGGAGACCATTAAGAATCTTTAGGAAACTCTTTGCAGAAACTCAGTGAACTTAACTTTCCTCACATCGAGCAGGAGCGACAACTAGCGGCCTCTTCAGGTTTACATAATTCCGGAATCTTAAACACTAGTAACTTTAAAATTATATCGTTTATATATACATAAATGCTACCTACATACAAGTATTTTTTTTCTTATTGAAACCTCACATAAACAGGGATATGAGTTAGTGAAAGTGTTAGATAGTATTGATGATTGCTGCACTTTGACCCTACTTGCCAGGTAGCTGTTGATGACCTCAGAGACGAATACAATCAGTGAATAGATTTATCTACTCTCATTGTACAAATATAAGCAATATATTTAAATAAACAAAAGACAAACTGGGCAAGGTTGATGTTTTATTCTGAAAACTACAAAGCTCAAAAGAACAAGCTTCCAAATGATGCAAAGATTGTGTCATAAAGTGATTAAATAACAAGAAATACCAATGACAAAAGTTAGAATATCCATTCACGTTAGGAAATTATTCTAAGACAAGTTCTCCTTCATCGTAGCGATACAAAAAACCAGCAAACTACAAGAACGGATGATGTGATCTATTTTGGCAAAATCCCTGTGTCAGAGGGAGCAGTCTCCTTTAGCTCTGGCACACAAAACATATGCTTCAGCTATTTCAAGTAACCAAGATCAACATTACGCCCTGTTCATTGTAAAACTGAGGAAACACACGTACACAGGAGCTGCACGTGAGCGACGAAGAGCTTTTTGTTGAGGATGCATACAGCACACATAAAAAATGAATGACAATCACTGAAAGATGACAAAAATATGTACATCCCTGAAATAAAACTCAAACTGCATGGACAGAAGACAACATTCTGTGTGCTAACGTGTTAGCATAGTGCTATAGGTCTTCACACTGTCTCGTTCTTACTGTACCAATCTTTCACATTAAAATGATTACAAAGGAAATTCATCACATTATCATCGTCCGCGTTGTTCCCCGCAGTCTTCCACACGTTATAATTTATTATTCTATGACAATATAAGGTTCTTCCAATAGATCTGATGGCTTACACATCTTAGAACATTTCATCTGACACAACATAATACTAATGTGTTCATACTTGTTTGGATTACAGTCAGATAGCTGCAGCTACATACACAATACTAAAAAGTTCCTAGTGAAATGAGTTCCTTTCCTCCTGTACACACCCAATCAATATTTACAGCATAATTATTAGCCTGTGATCACAGCTTAGGGGCAGTCTTAGTTTCCTCCTTCGCTTGCATTGCCACGCAGTGAAAACATTGACATCAGCTACAAACCACCCTTACAATCAAAGGCCTGGGTAGAAATGTAAAAACACCAAGTGCAGTTAAAATTCATAATCCTTTTCAGCCATGTCGATTGCCCAGGCGAACTTCTCCCTCTGGGTCTTGTTGTAAATCTTCTCAATAGAAACAGCCCACTTCTTACACCTGGACAGAAAAAAAACATGAATCAATAAAGAAATAAATAAAGTAAAACAGGATTGGTGTGATTTACAGGCTAGAAATACCACCTATTTATTTCTGTTCACGTGACATGAATGTGATTTTTTTTTTCTGACTGAATTGACTAAAACAGAAATAAATCTGCAAAGGAGATTATACACATAACGTCAGAAGTTTACAGAAAATACAAAAATAAAATAAAAATGTAATTAATTTAGAAGTACATTTATGGGGAAAAGCAAGTTCATCCCCTTTTATTCTAGGGTTTTACATAATATGACATAATATTAAAAGATTTTCTGATTTTTACTCTTTTTAATTAAGTTATTCAAGACAAAATTTATTATATAAATAAAACTAAGACAAAATGGAAAAGATGTGTGTGAAAAACTAAGGCCAGCCTTTACTGCTTCCACAGAACTTAGGAGGGAGTTTTGGCAGTTTGGCAAACATAAATTAACTTAGAAAAACAACTGTCACTGCCCATCAATCTCAGAAGGGTTGAAGGTCATTTCCTAACAATTTGGAGTCTGTCATTCTGCAGTGGAAAAACTTATTCAAACTATAAACTCAAGTGGAAAACATTTAAGACAGCTACCAAACTTTCAGGAGTAGAAGTCCCTGCAAATTCACCCTTATGGTAAGATAACACATTTTCCAAATAAATAATGCTCCATCTCAGACTCTACAGACCTCAGTTAGCAGCTTAAAAGTTAAAATCAGCATAGCAAGGGCAGAAAAAAATATGGCTTGTTTGGAAAGTTGCATTAGAATGAACCAGAAGACTTGTGGAACAATTTCCCAGATGAGACCAAAGTAGAAATGTTTACCCATAATACACAGTGTCATGTTTGGAAAACAACAAATACAGCATATCAGCACAAACACCTCGTACCAGATGTCAGCATGGTGGTGGAGGGCTGATGACTTAGGCCTGTTTGGCAGCCACTGGAACTGGGAACCTTAGAGTCACTGAGTCGACCAGGAACTTCTCTATAAACCAAACTATTCTGGAGTCAAATGTGAGCCCATAATAATTTTAGAACTTGATAAAAATGAAATTTTTTGTCCTGACACATAAAACCATCCATTTTCTTAAATGCTTCATCCAGTAAGGCTCGCGGAGAGCTGGTGTCTATCTCCAGCAGTCACAGGGCGAGAGGCGGGGACAGGTCATCAGTCCATCACAGGGCCAGGCTGAGAGACAAGCAACTATTCAAACACTCACTCACTCACACCTGGTCACTAATTAACCTAACATGCATGTTTATGATTCATGGGAGGAAGCCAGATTACCCAGAGGAAACCCACCCATGCATGGGGAGAACATGCAAACTCCACATAGAAAGGATTCTGCCAGGAATTAAACCTGCAACCTACTTTAGCTGAGCCACCCTGCAGCCCCCAATACATAAAACCCAGAATTTAAAAAGTGTGGACTTTCTTTTCCCGTTATGTATTTATTTATTGTATGTATTTATTGTATTAACACATTGGACTGTTCGCTGAAATGATATTAATGGTGAAGTTCAGATTCACTTGTACTTTGGATTGCTAAATTTCATGCACAGTAATAATGTAAAGCTAATACCACTTATGGCAGACTAAAAATATATATATTCTAAAACATGTTTTGTAAAGCACAGTCATTCTCCTATCTTAGCAGATTTTAACATTTGCTTCCTGCAGATACCGGTATCTTGTTACAGGGACTCTGGATGAGACAGGCTCCAACTGGGGAGTTTGATTTAAAAATGTAACTTGTAGAAAAAAATGATAATGTTCTACAACTGTTTGGTTGAGAACCCAATCTTCTCAGTGTATCTCTGCAGCCTTGATTGTAGCTACGAGTGTGAACATTGAGCAACTTTAGATTTGTTGTGCTGAGGAATTTAATCTTAGACTAGCAGCTTTTTGCAGGAGCACAGTGTGTTTCCCTAACCACGTAACCAGTTTGAGGTGGCTGGCGCTCCTGATCCGTCATCTCCTTTGCCTCCATTCTCACATGAACTACACTGAGTGCCAGGTTCCCATGCACCACCCTGTTTGAGGGAACCCCATTCCTCACACCGCAGCCAGGCAAAGCACAGAGCATTCCTGTACTCATTGTGCTCGAGGATGAGGTTCTCCATAAATAGCTGTGGGGCATCGGTGAGAGAGGGCAGTTCTCTGTTCTCCTCCTCCTCCTCCAAGGCATGGCCCTGAATTCAGCTACAGGCACCTCCTCATTGACTTCCCACATGGTGGAAGGAGTGCTGTTTGGGTGCTGTTTCCTAGCTTGCAGAAACAAACCCTATTGTTCCTGCCACTCACACGCTTTTCTTCCTCTCATTTTCCTTCTGCAGCCGTTGGCTTTTTGGCTTCTGCTGCTCCTTTTCCTACAATGCAAGGCCATTTCCTGCCTTTCTGTCATCAGGGTGGCCTCACACACCCAACCACGCTTGGAGGACCACCCTATGCAACAAGTGCTTTTGGCGTTATAGCTTCTATACTTTGTAGTGACAACTGGAATTTTAAGCATTACGATAATGCTGTAAACAATTTGTGCTGTGGAACATAAATACCAGGCAACAGAGATGCGTGGATCCAGGTAGTTGAGCTTAGAGGTTCCCAGAGCAATCTGCTTGTTCTCCTCTCTGTCAGTAGCTTGAACCTGGAGCTTCATCAACTGCTCCTCTATTCTCTGTACAGCTTTACGCTTCATCTCCACAGCCCTGAGAGTGAAAACAGACCAAATCAAACATGAAAATTTAAAAAAATACAAGCAAAGTGGGGAAAAAAGATAAAGAAATGCAAACACAGATTGGTATACAGCTAGGACAAAAAAGCACACCAAGATCAAGAAATATGTCAACAGACATAAAAAATACAAAAATCGGTACAGATAAAAATGTGCTCAGGCGTCCCTACTTTTTGCTCTTTTCATCATGTGAAGCCTTGTGATCGGCCTTGGCGGCCTTCAGCTGCTTCCTGGCTGCAGACAGTTGCTTTTCTTTCTCGTCAATCTGAAATCACAAACAGAGGCTGGATTAGGAAACAGCATGAATTGGATATAATTGTCTTTTACACCAACCAACAAAAGATGATTTAAACTAGAAGAAACTAACAGAAGGTGTAGCACAGCAGCTTACCTTGGTCTGAAGATTCTGCATGGACTTCTCAAAGGTTTTGGGTGGAGCTCTCTGGTGGTTACATAGAATGGCCACGGCTCGGTTGGCTCGGTTGTATGACAGGATCTTAGCCGGGATGCTGTCATCAGCTGTAAACCCAACAACAACACAAATACATAGATGAGAAAAGGAGTTTTACATGACTGAAATTTCAGATTGATTACTTTTGTTTTATTACAATAAAACATTTCAATACGATTACAAATATTTACAACATATTTACCATATAAAGAAGATTTGTTTCTGTATGTGCTGATAGCAGTTCTAAAGTCAGAGCTGTTGTTTACAGTTGAATGAATGAACGTAATGTAACTCACGGCAAGTAAGCTCCTTGAGCTGCTGCTGAAGGGTGATCGAGGCATTGTAGGTACGAAAAACTTTGGCTGTTAGTCCATCCATCAGTTCCTGTAAGTGCTTATTCAATATAGAAGTCTAATCGAAAACAGAGAAAAGAGGGAGAATGTGGGTACTAATAAACAAAGTGATAAAAACAGCTGTGATCATTAATGTAAACAGTTAAAAATCTAGCTTGCAAACTGTGAAGGCCCATTTCTTTGTGTTTCTTACGTTCAGTCTGTCAAAGAGGTCATCTTCAGCTTGTTTGTTCTCCAGAAACAACTGGAGGTTTTTAAAGACCTGATGAGAAACAAACACACTCAGTGGGCGTGAAACCAAACCAGCTGTTTATAGATGCACCATCACATTTCTGCCAGAAGAGGGAGTTACCTGTAAGGGCCATCTGTTAGAACAAGTTCAGGTGTTTTTTAATTGAAGGTTAGTGTATATTTTGTGAGAATCTATGTCTTAGAGGGAAAGTAGGGAGGTTATTTGGTCAAACTGACAGCGTGATGGCAAAATGGAGGATTTGTAATTGAAAAGCATGTGTTAAGTGTGTGTGTGTGTGTGTGAGGCTGTTACTAATAGCAGGAAACTCAGAGGCAGAGCTGACGGAAAGCACTCTGTATCTGATCACATGGCTGTGCAAACATCCTCCATTAAAAAAAACGTATCTGATTAAAACTAAATCTGTCAAATACACACTGAAAGCCACCCTCCATAAACATGAAAAACCCCAGTATTCTACTCTGATATATCTGCCACAAATTATTTTTTCTCTTCCTCCATTTGTTTACTTCTCCTCCATTTTTCCCCTCTCTTTTTTTCTCACCCTCTTCTCCACAGGCATTTTGTTGTAGTAGCGGATGGAGTCTTTCCCCAAAAAATCGAACTCCACCACATACTCCTGGTCGTCCATCTTGGGATACAGTTTAATGTGCTCCACCCGCAGCGAGCAGCAGCCGACGGTGTCCGCCGTCTCACCCTCCTCCTTTTCATTACCTGCCCTGAGAGCGAGCTGCAAGAGAAATACCAACAACCATATTTACTACCAAGAGGAGACTCTTTTTTTTATTGTCTTTTCTTTATTCTATGAAATAACAACTTTTCAATGACAGGCGCTTATTAAAGGTAAAGCTCTAGCTATAACTCCTTCCACTTTTCATGCCAGAGTTTTATACTACTCATTGTATATTGAAAAATGAGTTGTTTAGAACAAATCTTTAAAATATTGTTATGCATGATCTGTCAAAATTAGGTATAGCCATTTTTGTGTTTGCTAAAGTTGATTAATTGTGGCAGCCATCTTTAACTACTCCAAAATGTAATCAGCTGTAGGGCCACAATACTTGGGTGATAATGAGTTTCTTAAAGTGAGTGTTTTAAAAGATGTTTTGTTGACCTTGTCAATAAAATACAGTGCCACAGCTCTCTGTCTGATCCTCATCTCCTTTGACTTCCAGTCTTCTCTATACTGAGTGCGAATGCGATCCACACACTTCTTCAAACGCCGGGCTGTCTCGTATTTTTGCCAGTCTTTCTCCCCCTGCACAAAAACACAAACACACATGCATGTGTGTTATGCTCAGTTAAAAAAAACTGGTAAGACAGGCTACAGGGTGCCAGCGGAGACAGAAGGTGTGAGAGGACATGTACCTTGATCCTGGAGCTGGGGTTCAACATGATGTACTTGATGGAGCCCTGGATGTTCTCCGTCCATGATGCTAACCAGGTCACCTTGTTGTCATGACGAACCTCCTTCCATTTTGTACCCGGGGGAGGTTTAGGGTGCTTGGAGTCTCTACAGGATAAGAGTTTGGTTTACTGAAAACAAGTGCACAGCATGTTTTAAAACAAACAAATGTAAATGTCCCACATTTGTACAGCGCTTTTCTAAGTCATGGAGTGCTTTAAATTACAGTCCTTCATATGCTGATGGCAGTAAGCTACATTGTAGCCACAGAAGCAAGGTGACCATACACAGGCTGCTCCTTGATGGAGCCCCACAATGCTAACCAGGTCACCTTGTTGCCATGACGAACAAAGCTTTTGGTTGTCTAACACTGCTCCCAAATTTGCAGTTTTATCTCTCCCCACAGATGCAAAAGTTATCTCCTGCAGGCAAATGTCACTATTTTACCCTCTAATGAACCAGTTCAGAACCAGTTCAGGATTAACTTTGTATTGTAAACACAGCAGCAATGACATAATGGAGCATTATGTCCAGTATGTGGAGCTCAACACGTCCTCCCGGGGTTGTGTAATTGTTTGCGCAGATACGGGAAGACTACCTTTGACACAATGCCAGCAGTGTTTGTTTGTGTGACTGCAAGTGTCACGTTGTACATGCCACACATTATTTTTGCTGTGTCTTTTTATAGCAACTGAATGTTGCAAATTAGCTTCCTAACAAACACTTTCAAGACCCCCCCCCCCACAAAGGCATTGGAGATATGACCCAATATAAATAACTCCAGCTATCACAACTGGATAATCGGATAATGGAAGGACAGATACAGAAAGAGAAAATGTTTAACACACACACACACACACACACACAAATAAACAAACAAAGGATGGAGAGCAAATCTACAAATGTGAGTTCTATTCTTAAATTGAAACTTTTAAAAAAGAAACATCCACAAACTCGCTCTTATCTTCACGTTGTAATTCACAGTCATGTAATCACACATAACAGAATATCTGATGGGCTGACAGCGCCACCTTGTGGTACGCCTTAGAACCAGAGACTAAAACAAGCAGCTTTAGATCAGATGGATTGTTTCTTCTTAAACACCCATACATCCACTGGTATGTTAAAAGTCACAGAACGATGACAATACTGAGAGGGAGATTCCCTACTTGCTACAGTTAATAATGATGTCTTCAGGTCTGATCCGCCGTTTCAGCATCCCCATCTTTGGATGGTCGCCCCGTCCTCGGAAGAGGCCCGGCGGCTCGATGCGGAAGTTTCCAATCCTCTCCTTGTGGTTGTCCATGATACAGAAGCCGTACTCCTGGACGAGACGCTCATTTTCCTCTTTGATTTTCTGCCAAGTGTACAAATACATAATGAGCGACTCCACAATGCTCTAAAGACTCTTAGAGAGGTTGCATGGATTGACACTTACCAGCTTCTCCTCCTTTGACATCTGTTTGCGAGCCTCTGATTGGGCCTTGAAGTACTCACTCATTTCATTGAACTTGCACTTATTCAGATCTGTGATTGTTGACTTCTCCTCTGATGTCATTTCCTAAACCAAGAGAAAAATATACAAAGCATCCCAGCTTAAATTCTTTAAACTTTATGCCTGCTTTAGGCTTAAGAGCACCACCGTACTTTGCATGTGAGTCCTCCTCACCTTCCTCCAGACCTTGAAGAAATTCTTCCTGAAGATGTCCTTAGTGGTGTACTCATGATCTAACATCTTGGCAAAAAATGTGGCGACCTCCTCAGCTGGAGCACTAAGTTTCATAGGCTTACCTAGAAACACAACAAATCACATCATGGTCATAAAATGCTAGATCAACCATGAATTTCAGCTTTATTTTTATTGAGATAAGCTCACCGTCATAGTAAAATTTGACTTTATCAGGCATGGGTTCATATGGAGGAGCAAACACTGGACCTTTATGTTCAAGGAAACGCCATTTGGAGCCATCTGTGTATCTTTCCTCCTCCCACCTAAAAACAAAAAAAAAAAAAAAAAAACACACAACCCATCAGAAAAGAGAAACAAATTATATCAGGGCTCAGCTGTCTGTCCTTGGAACATAATTTCCAATGGAGAAGAGCAATGTAATTAAAAAATTATCTTACCATTTCCATTTCTCCTCTTCTTCCTTTTTGGCTTTTTTCCCATCTGTTGCTCTTTTGTCTTTTGTTTTCTTTTTAGGCTTGATGTCCTTAAAAAACACAATAAAGGCAACAACAATAATCTTTATATTGGAATACAAAGTCACGTCAAGCCTTGAGAACACAAGCAATGTACCAAAGTACCTCCTCCTCCTCATCATCATCATCTTCATACTCGTGTTTCCTCTTCTTGGCCTTTTTGTCATGCTCCACTTTGACTTTTTTGGGCTTGTATTCAAATCTGTAAACAGTTACAGTGATGAATTATGAAGATTTGTTTACAGAACTGCAAAAAAACAAATGATAAATACAGGGATTTTGATTAAAGAAAACCTACTCTTCATCATCACGCTCTCGTTTGGAGGCCTTGTGTTTTGGAGATGGGTAGAAGCTGTTGTCATCTTCAGGCTCGCTCTTTATGGCAACAGGACTTGTCTCTCTGTCACACAATGAACTCCACATTAGTAAAGGAAGCCTTTACTGACAGCTAAGCAGCAGCTGCATTCATAGTAAATCTGATGAACAGCTGAGCTATACTGCTTTTCATGTGTCATCACTTTTACATCACACTGATTCCAAGAAGCTGTGTACCTCACATATCCATTTTCCTTCTCCTTTTTAGGCTTTTCTGAATGAGATGACTGGATCTGTAAAAAATATATATAGCAGATCATCAAATTAACTGCTTTACCAGCTCTAAATTATCCTAATCGTTTATTGAGCAGGTGATCATATTTGATAACTCTCGTTAAATCTAAATTAACTTTGCTGCAGCAATTGTTCTATAATGTTTATTTTGAAAAAAATATTTTTATTTGCATTTTTTTGTAAATTCCTATAAACACTTTTTTATTTATTTTAACCAGACAAAATATATTGTCACTTTATTGAGCTTGAGTTACTACTTAAATATAAAAACAAGAAACAGGTTATTAAAGGAGAAAAAAGTCTTATGTCCTCCAATAACACTCTAAGGTTGAAATTTTGAATTTTCAAGTATTTCAGTGAGTGCCCAAGATCCTCAGGTTGCAATGCATCTTAGCCACTGAGCTAACTGACTCCTGACAGCAAACCCAGGAAAATCTTTTAAAGTAGTGTTCGGTTATATTTCAAATTAAACATCATGAACCAATGTTTGTTCTGTCTGTGGGAGGGATATTTACACCAGTTATTTAAATACATGCCTATTTCCAGTGTAAAACGATAAACCCCGGACATTTTCATTAATCTGTGAACACCCCACTCCGGACAGAACGCGAAAGGAGGACATGTCTGGAGAAAAGAGGACGTTTGGTCACCCTAGGGTATATAGATATATACTCCCATTTAGATTTTCAGCTACAATTTAATGTGTTAATGGCTAAGAGTCAACACCAACACTGAGTGCTAAGAAATCATGTGAGAGCTTGCAGTATTGTGTGTTATTGCACCTCTGTTGTTTTCAAGGTTTATGTTTAGTAATGGCTATAACTTCATCACTTCTCTACATGGTTTCAAACACTGGGAGGTCCTTAATAACACGTTGGTATCAAATTAAGAAACTCTCCTAAAGATATACCAAAAAGTAATTAATAAACAAGTATCATGTCAAAAACTTAAAACAACTAGTATAATGAGATGTTAGAAAAACACAAACGCTGTTAAAATGATATTTACGCCACAGAGGCTGAAAGAAGAACGAGAGCTGGGAGTCTAACCTTGTCCTCCCTCCTCTTCTCTTTGTCCTTGTCTTTGTGTTTTTCTCTGTGCTTGTCTGAGCTGCCATCACTGTGCTTCAGCTTCTCTTTGTCTCTGTGTTTCTTTTCAGAGGACTCCTTATGTTCGCTGGAGCACAAAAGCCACAGAGGTCAAGTGCAAAAGGTCAGATATAACACACAAACACAAACCAAAAGAAAAACAATCACCAGCAGCAACAGAGTGTGATTTTTAACATACATGGCAGCATCACAGACAACATCCAAAGATTCTGTGAGCTCTGTCCTCACCTTTATTGATTAATATTGTCACAAAGATACTTAAAAAGTTCTGTCTCCTTGTTCACAGGACACCAGAAAAAGGAAAAACATACCTATTGCTGTGCTTTACTTTCTCTCTTTCTTTGTCTTTCTTGTGATCTTTGTGTCTGTGTTCCTTCTCTTTGTGCTTGTCTTTATGTTTATGAGAGTCTGCAAAGGAATGCAAGAATGCATTTGCATGTGAAAAACACTGAGGCATAATACACAAGGATCATATGACGATCAGTCGTCTACATCTGTATTTCACTAGATAGAGATGACTTTCAGGGTAGTCTCCTCTCAGGTTACATGCTGAGGGCGCTCTAATAAAGCTGAACATTTTTGCTTTGATGAAAAACATTGTTGTGAGAACAGGATGAGGAAATAAAATCTCTTTTCAGTGGGTACACAATATAAACATATCAGTGAACTTTCAAATATTTTCAGCATGGAAAATTATTAAATAAAAATATGTTAATGTTTGCAAAAAAGGCACATTTCCAGGGGCGGTGCAATGCAGTTGAATGGGAAAATTAGCAAAACAATGCTTTTATCATAGATGGAAGTTGTGCACTGTCTTTTAAAAATATCTCAAATAAACATCACCTTTGTAAAGATTTATTACTGGGTCATTAAAAGTAATGACTCAATTTAGAAACTGATTTTTCCCCTGTTAATTACCGAAGATGGAGTTTTTTTTTAATTATTATCATTTTAAGAAACTTCATCTAAAATAATCAACTTTAATAAATAAGATTGTTAATAATATTAATCTGTTATGATAATAATTGGAAAAAGTAAAAAAGACATGTAATTGTGTAAGGCTTGCACTACTTTTCTCTAAATTGCTGCACACAACTTATCTTGGGCAGATATCTGTCTAATGATTTTTTATTATCATAATTATAAATTGGATTCTAATTGAGAGAATAACAGATTTCAAACAATTTCTACCAATTGATTGTGTCTCCTAGAATAAAAATGTTTTGTGTGATGAGAAAAAGACCTGGATTGACATAATCACCTTTTGGGGTCTCTGTTGTCATGGTAATTGATTTACTAATGCTAAAATCCAGTTTTTAATGTGACATCCTAATTATAAGCCGTATCAGTTCTTTATTATTTGTTTCCCCTTGAATTAGGTAAGACATTTAGAGGGGGGATTGCGCCTAACTTTTCGAGAGCTATTGTATTGACTTTAATTGGATGTATAAGAAATTATACAATTTGTTCTGAATAATGAATGGCAACTTTCTTTAGAGTGTCATAAAGTTTTAAATCCGTGTATATCCAGTGTTGATAGTGCAGATAAATGTCCCTGAAACAGAGATGGAGGGCGGTGGGGAGATAACGGGCAGGGAGAAGCGATAAGCCCCCAGCTCTCGCCTCCATATCACGGCGGACAGCTGGCTCACTGAGCGGCGCCCTGGATGTTACATAGAGAAAAAGAAAATGGCGCAGAGACTAAGTCCTCAGCCCCATTTCGACCACTTTCAGCTCCAAAATTCTTCATATTAGCACCAACATATTATCACACACAAGCATGCAAATTTAACCCAAAGCCAAGCTCTTTCGAAATACCAATTCAGCTTAAAAAACAGAAGTTAGCAAATGTACATTTCAGACCCTCTTTTTGAACAATAGCCGCAAGAGAGTGGAGGAGAAGGGACTTAGTCTCTGGGACGCCATTTCTGTCCTTTAAAAACTAACAGTAGAAACAGGTACAAACGATGGCGAGTAAATACCTATAAATATATATGAAAAACACCATGAAACGACCTACCGCTTCCCTTTGAGCCACAGTTGACCTGAAAAATGTGACAAAAAATATTTTTATTATTTCAATTTTAAAAATGCCGGTAGCTTGGTTGTTCAAGTTTCAACTGATGGGCTACTACACCCAAGGTAAAAGATCTAATAGTAAAATAAAAAGCAACACGTCATTGAAACATTTGCCTCTAAATTATAAGGTAATACTTGTTTTCGATGTTATTTCTTGACAGTTATTTAATGTCCTTACGGTTATTGTTCATGTTATCTGTTGTTGTTGAGGAATTGATATAAACTGTCGAAAGATCGATGACCTACAACTACCTGAGAGTCTCCGCGTCCATGATCTCCACTCATGATCTGGTTGCTTTTGTTTTTAACAGCAGGTAAAGTTCGCACAGTAGACGATTGATCAGGATGCGAGGTTCAGGGAACCCTCACTGACAGCCTGGAATGGAGTCCCAATGTTTTCCAACTGCGCATGCTCACACCGAGAGATGTACGCGGTCCCATCAACCAGTAATATTCTGACTGCGTTCTGTAATTACACAATTTTAGTATAGAATTTACACATTTCTGGGACAGATTGTAGTACTGTACATCTACCAAGCTTCTCACGGTAGATGTTAATACTTTCACTTAAAACACATACGTCCTCAGTATATCAAATTCAGGTATGAATCAGCAAACTAAGATAATTCAATGTCACCTTTACACTAAATCAAGAATAAACAATTATTCACAAGACAAAAGCAGTAGAAAATTTAATTTCATTTTACAGCATAATTATACAGTAATTGTGAGTTTCATAATCAGTTTTCACATGGATAATCCAGCATTTAATAAAAAAAAAAGCACATTCACACAAACTACGCACACATTTACTACAGTCTTACATAAATGTATGGACAAACAATAGCTTCATTCTTCTTTAAAAATTATCTGTACAAGGTTTCTTCCTCCAGTGAAAATTCATAATCCAGGCCAGAAAAATAATATCAACTGATTCACAGCGGAAACAGAAAACATTTACAGTAAAATTCACAGGTAAACAGCTGCAGCTGGGCCTATTTAGACTTCCTTCGTTTGGCTTGGGTGGGGCTTGCTGCAGTTTCTGTAAGAATATGCAAGTCTGTTAGAAAAAACACAATACACCCTATGTGTCGCATACAGGTACATCTAAAAAAATTGAATATTGAGGAAAAAATTATATAATTTTTGTCCATCATTTCAGAAAGTGAAACTTATCATATAGATTACAGAGTGAAATATTTTAATCCTTTATTTCTTGTAATTTTGATTATTATGGTTTACGGAAATCAAAATTCAGTGTCTCAGAAAATGTGAATATTACATAAGATCATTAAAAATGATATTTTGAACAGAAATGCCAGGCTTCTGAAAAGTTGGTTGGGCCTTCTTTTGCATGAATTATTACTGGTATAATTAATATTTCATTTTCTGTCACCTCCCCACACTGCCAAAGGTACCAAAAAGCTGCTTCAGTGACCACAGTGTTACTGAGCTCTGATTGGCCAGTAAAGTAAAAGTAAAGCATGACACCATAGCACCAGTCCCAACAATGCAGATGACCTGAAGGCTGCCATCAAAGCAACTTGGGCTTCCATTACACCTCAGCAGCCAGAGACTGATCCCTCCATGCCACACCGCATTGATGCAGTAATTCATACAAAAGGAGGCAAAACCAAGTATTGAGTGCATAGAAATGAACATACTTTTCAGAAGTCTGACGTTTCCTTTTAAAATCATTTTTTTATTGATCTTATGTAGTTAAATTTTCTGATACATTCGTTTTTAGGTTTTCATCATCTGCA